>CAJQZJ010033615.1:2808698-2900192 GCA_907164525.1 Lophiomys imhausi | reverse complement strand
TCTCTCTCTCTCTCTCTCTCTCTCTCTCTCTCTCTCTCTCTCTCTCTTTTCTTGTCATATGAGTTTCCAGCTCTGATTTCAAACTCTCAAATCTAGAACATCTTAAATGAACCAGGTGGTATCAAACTCCTGAGGATTTTCTGAGTTTCCAGCTCTGATTTCAAACTCTCAAATCTATAACATCTTAAATGAACCAGGTGGTATCAAACTCCTGAGGATTTTTGTTACCCAGGAGCCAGGTAACACGCTATTAGTGTAAAATGTATCATTTGTGGCTACTTGCAGTACTGGGATTATCTATTAGCCTTTCAGAAACTCATCTGTCTTACTTTTATGTCTGCTGATTTGACAAACTCCCAGCTGACAAAAACTACTGGGGGGAGGGGGAGAAGGTTTATTTTGCTTACAGTTCCAGATCACAGTCCATCATAAGGAAAGTCAGGGCAGACCCTGAAGCAGAAGCCATGGAAGAATGTTGTGTACTGGCTTGTTCCCATGGCTTGCTCAGCCTGCTTTTGTATAGCACCAAGACCTCCATGGGTGACCCCACTCACATGAGCCTGGTACTACCACCTCAATCATCAAACAAGAAAAAGACTTTTCTACATTCTGATAGAAGTAATCTCTCGGTTAAGATTCCCTCTTCCTAGCTATCTCTAAGTAAGTGATAAGTTGACAAAACCAATAGGCACATTGTCTTCTCCAGTTTCAGTGATTTCTACCTTGCATGATCTGATGAATTAAGTTTAGTCAACCTTAGCTGGTAACTGTAAATGCTTTCTACTTACTTGTGTGTCCTCTCTTCTCCCATGTGGGGAATTGCAGGAGTGAGATGAACACGTTATCTCAGTAATATTCCTAGGAAAGCATCCCTTTCTTCATTTTAATTAATTACCTAAAATATTTAGTGTATCCATAAATTACCATATTGAGTCAGTCGTGGTGTGTGTATATGTGTGTGTGTACACATGTGCCATGAGGTAAATGTGGAAGTCATAGGGCAGCTTGCAGGAATCCTTTCTCTCTTTCCACTGAGAGGTTGGAGAACTGGACTCAAGTCATCAGGCTTGGTGGCAAACCACTTTGTCTACTGAGCCACCTTGGTGCCCATTAGTTACTTTTCTTGGAAAAAAAATAAAGAACTTACTTAAATATTTTTTGAATGTATTTCCTACTGAATTTTTGTTGAGAAAATATTACCTATCAGTTGTAAAATGATAGTATCATAGAAGAATAGGAATAAATTAACAGATTTTAGAATGTGAGTACAAATTGGCATTCCTGCTAACAATACTTGAAAGTGACATTTTTAGAAAATGTTGATTTGAGATTGTTTTGACATTTTACCACTCACTTGTCAAAACAGTATCATGAGCACATCTAGCCCATATTTTCAGGAACATTAGCTGACAGCTATTAAGTGCCTTTCTTGGGAGTAGACGGGAAATCAATCCTCTGATCAATATCACAATCCACAGATTCTGATTCAGCTACAAAGTAAATGGATTTTGCCTAAATACTAAGGTTCACACAAATGTAATCATTAAGGTCATTAGTATGATCACTTGTAATCATTTATGCCGCCAATTATTTTTGTTCATTCTTTTTTTATTTTTCCGTAAAAAGTTGATTCTTGTCAAATCCATGACTGCTGATCTTCTGAAATGGCATGGTAATGATATATTATTTTTCACATAGGAAGTTTTATATGACTTAGTGTGCTAAGTCTTCACCAAAGCAGTTATGCAAAAGTTCCTGATATGCCAGGAATGCCCAGTAAACACTGGTTGCAGTTTAATAAATCAACTGGAAATGCTCCTGACAGATATGCAGTTTGTTTGGTATATTTTAATTTTCAGGTTAAAAGAAATAACTGTGTTCTTGTTTTTCTTAGTTATGTGGGGTGTGTGTGTGTGTGCACGCGCGCGTGCGCACATGTGCATGAGTATCTGAAGTTAATTCAGATGCCTGAAGAAGCCAGAGGCTTCCTGGAGTACTCCTGGAGCTAGAGTTTCAGGCAGTTGTGAATACTGTACTGGCCAATTGAGATTGAACTCTACATGAGCAGTATGTATTCTTAACTACACTGAGCTATCTTAGCAGACTATATATGTGATGTTAAAAAAAAGTCAAAATACAGAAACAGAAAAGGAATTAGATCAAGGTGTGTGGTGGAAATAGCAGAGTTAAAATATATGTAAGAACATGTATTCTGCCAGAAGTAGTGAACATGTTGATCACATATTTGGGCTGACCTTCTTAAGAAGAAGGCACAAATGTCAGGCTGATTCAAGCTTCTATAATTATCCTAGAAGTTTAAAGAGTTTTCAGGGTTGTGGATAGAATTCTGGTGTAATCTCATATATTAAGATTGAGATCATCCAAATCACCTCTCAAACCATTTTAACTTCAAGTTCCAACCAAGAGCCTAGCCAAGAACAATTGGTTAAGATTTCTGCCACTAATTGCTGAGAAACATTTCAAGTATTACTAGAACATATTCTCTGTTATTTATTTTTGCTGAGCATTTTTCCCCTTTATGTCTGTAATTAGATTATGTTCTTCAACTTCCAAAAATTCAGGTTCTTCAACAAGAGGGGAAAATTATTTACAGGTTCAGTTTATCTGACATCATACTTGGAGATATATGTTACAGGACTGATTATCTCCTTAGAACAATGTACTACTCACCTTACACATTAAAAACACTTTCTTGTTCAATGTTTCTAAAATTCTAAGCATTAATATTTTGATCATGTGACATAAGTATCTGAATTAGAATCATCCCAGTGTGATCAACCACTTTGCATTTCTTAATAAATTCTTCCCAGCAAGGTTATTCAAAGTCATTTAGAGACTATTATTGTAATTCATTTAATTTCATCTTAATCTCTGATTTAAAATGTCAACATATACACACAGCATTTGTATAAAGGAAATATGTGGAGAACTGTGGTAAAACTGGATTAAAGGGATGTTTATTGGAGTTTTATAACAATAACAAAGAATATGTTACTTATTATTATTTATTATATTATATATGCAATAGATATAATTGTTTGTGATGAGAAGGCTCATCATATCAAACCACTTGGCATGAAAATTTGAGACTCAAATTCACATCCTAGGATCCATGGTGGTGGATTATTGACCTCCATTGTTGTTATACATTGTCTTCTGCACTTTACAAGAAGTCCCACACATATACACACTTACCATTGACTCAGAACAGCAATAAATAAAGTATTTTTTATAAAAGAATACTATAACATTAAATAAATATTTGATTAGGTGAATCATGGCTTGTAAAGACAAATGGGAAAGAATTTACTAGCATTATGTATCTGATTTGACTTCGTTCAAGATGATGTAAACAAAGTTGAAAGAGAAACAAAATGTGTAACTGAGAATTGGAATGGAAATTGATCAAAATAATACAAAAAATATTAGAAATTATGATTAAGATTTGATTAAAGTCAACAGTTTTGCTTTGAATTTTATAATTTTAAATAAGTTACATGAGAAATAGATATACATTGAAGTTGAACTGAGCCCACCAAAGGTCAGTGTTAAATGTCATTTTGAGAGACCTGTTGTTAATTTTAACTCATTCCACTCTAGACAAATATCCATATATATATATATATATATATATATATATATATATACATACATACATACATATGGAGGAGTGGGCAGAGAAGCTTTTCAATCAGTGTTATCTTTATATAATAAATTGTGTGAAATTAAACTGACAGGAAACAAGAAAGGGAAAGCATACCCTAGGATAACTGCAGGGTGAAGTGACACCAGATTTTCTAACATTTTGTGATGATCATTGGTAACTGTTGTGAAAAGCTCCAAAAATTTGTAAGTCAATGTGTCATAAAATGCTCATTATGCAAATCAGAGAGCTCACATCTTCACATGCAGCTGATGTGTTTATGCTCAAGCTGAAAGGATTCTTTTTTTTTTCCCCCAGAGCAGAGTCAACAGCTTCTCCTCCTAATTGTCTATATGTTGAGAAACTGTTCATATTGGTGCTCAAACAAACCCACAAGGGAACATTAAACATATGTGCCCACTCGCCATATCTGAGAGATATAGCAAGAGGACAAAGTATAAAGATTTAAAAAAAAAAAAACTTGCACACAATTTCAAAGTAAAGAAAAGACATTTTAAAAATGTGAATTCTCATGATCAGTGAGGAAACTAAAATTGAAAGAAATAATTTCTCACGTAAAACTTGCCGCTTCTCAGAATAATGACTCCAGTGTGACCATAATTCAGCTGTGTGTTACATGTAAAGGGAAAATAAATTTCCATTTCTTCTTCATGATGAATGTTTTCAAATCATGGGGCACAACTGGTAGCATGGTCCTGACAGGGATCAATGCTCAAACCAACAATTGACTAGTTACAGCAAAGCAATTGTAATGGTAGTCAAACTGACAGCCCCAGTCTCAGAAACTTACTCCACTTGTGGCAGAACACGCATTCTCCATCTTGACATGGTATTCACAAGGTGATGAATGGATTTGCCAACCTGGCCTCACTTGCTGAAGAAGGCCAGCACACTGTGCTCCCCTTGACTTCTGAACTGTCCATGAGCTCTGTCAAGTGTGACCGTTCCTTCCTCGAAGGAAGCATTTGTAATGTTATGTCATTCATTGGCAGAGCGCATGATCTAAACTATTTTCCTGGAGTAATAAATGAACCTACTATAGGTCTGTTCTGGTGCTTTTTTTTGGGCACAAATTCCTTTTCAAAGTTCATTTCCTTAGATGAACTGGGTAAGGAGACAATAACTTATGGCCTGAATCATGCTACTTATCTACAAAGGAAGAGATTTTTCTCAAGCAGTTTTTAAAAGCTTAGTGAAAATGATAAGATGTCAATATTTACACTTGTACAAACTTTCAGTTTGCCAGGTAGCATATATAAAAATGAAAATGAGAGAAATAGTTGGAAGATGTTGACAGGAAGTGGTTTAAGATAGCAGACTATAGCCATAGCAACGGTAAACCCAGTATCATATAGTGGAGGAAGTCAGAAGGAAGTGTAATGACAACCATAGCAGCAGTAAGCATGGCACCCCACAATGTTGGAAGTCAGAAGGAAATGAGTGTTTGTAGGAAACAGAAAGGAAATTGTAATGACAGTTCCCTGTGAGAAGTAAGGGATGGGTTTGGGTGGAAGAGAAAGAGCTGATTTTGAGAGCCCAGAATTGTAGCAATCCTGGATAAACACAGAAATTTTAGGAGAAAACAACCAAGTGAGGGTCTTAGGAATACAGTTTATTAAAGAATTCAGTTCACAAACTGAATGCCTGTGAGAATGTCAACTCACCTTGTATGATACAAGAACATTGCCTTGTATGATATATGAACTCGCTTCTGTTTAGGAGGTGAGAAGGACATTGGGTCAGTTGTGAGATAACAAAGTGAGAAAGAGAAAGTAATGATAAGGCAGATCCAGGAAATGTCTAGGTAGGAGCAGGCAGATGGATCAGTGGGTAAAGTGATCTTTTTTAAAGGGTTGACACTTTTATTTGAGGTTTTTGGTGCATTTCTAGTCACTTTATCCATATGAAGCAATGATCATGTGAAAAATACTGGGTAAATGGTACTCCTGTGTGAACAAGTTATACATACATGCCCTTTATACCACCCTGACAATTTTTCAGTGTTTTTTTTTTCAAGTCCTATCCCCCATAATTAATGGGACCTCACTGGTAAAGTCTCTGGAGAACCCCACAAATGACATAATCTACTAGTACTTCCAGAAGCTTAGCAGCGTTCAGTTTTCAGTTCTTTGTCCTTCATTTGACCACTGGCAAACAGATGTCTTCAATCTCTTTCTGTTTCTTTTATTTCTTGAGATGGTGTGGTGGCAGGAGCCATGTTGTAACCTCTGGGAAAGGTGTATGACTGTATTGCAAATGGAGCTCCTTACTGCAAGGCCCTTTGGAGATTTCCATCCACCTGGCAAGTACCTGTAGACAGGATGCTGCAGAACCCCCTTCCTGTGAGCGCATGAGCTTCAATCCCTTCTAGTTTTCGCTATGTTTACTGTAGTCACAATATAGCTGCTGCTGAAGTAGCAGCAGCACCAATTGATCAAATTGGTCTTCTGACCACTTACAAGTGTCAGTTCAGTCCCTGAGCAGCACCCACAAATGCTTTAAGCAGTGCAGCGCCCCAGCCTGGTGCTGCTGGAACAGTCAAAAAGGTAGCTCCTTGCACTCCTATCAAAATGGCATCCTGCTGACTCGGGAGTTGTCTTGCCTCAGGCTGCTGCCTGAGGAGCCACCCACAGTGATGACATCTTTGTAGCCTCAGCCTATGGCTGTCAAGGCAGCTGTCCACAAAGGCGGCACCTCCTCTCCACTCTCTGCCAGTTATTCATGCTGCAGGGAAAGAGTTCCCTGCCACAGACTCCCTTTGTAATCTTAGCAACTTGGTAAACTCTGTAAACCTTCAAGGTGGTAAAATGGCTAGACTCCTGCCTGAGGAACTCCAGCAGCCTAGCCCAGACCTCTCTGTCATAACATTTCCAGCCTCTGTAACTGTCCCAAAGGTCATCTCCAACCCCTCAATAGGACTTATCCCAATTATGCCAATTTAAGGTGAAAAATCTGAACAAAAGACCCACCAATCCCAGCACAGGAAAGTCCACCAATCCTTGAGCTCTGCATGCTCAGGACTTGAAATTTCACCAATCCTCACTCTGGAAATCCCTGCCTTGGAAAGCCCCACCCCCAAGAAACTATATAAAGTGATTGTTAAACAAGCATGAAGACCTGAGTTCTGATCACAGAGTTCTCTCTCTCTCTCTCTCTCTCTCTCTCTGTCTCTCTCTCTCTCTCTGTTACATACACACACACACACACACACACACACACACACACACACACACATACACACTGTCTGGAGTGGTGGTGCATATTTGTAATGCCAGCCCAGGGAAGCAGAGAAAGGAGCATCCCAGGATTTGCTGGCTAATCAGTGAGTGCCAGGATCTGTGGCAGACCTTGTCAAGAAAACCATAAATTAGATATTGATAGTGGAAAATCCCCAATATCAATCTTTGGCCTCCATACAGGCATATATGAGCGTTTGCGCACACACACACACACACACACACACACACACATACACGAATGCACATGCATGTGCACACATGTATACAACACATGAACATACTAAAGAAATCAATAGGTGAAGATGATTTGAAAGAATGTAAAATGATACACACATACAAGACAGACAAGAACATGCTAATTTGTGTCAAAAATGTACAACTCCAAGTAAAATTCTCGATAGAGCTTAAGGATTGTATAAAGTAAATAATATAATAAAGCTTTTGAAACACATTGGACTACAGAAACTTTCTACAAGAACTTGAATATAAAATGAAAAATTAGCAAGCTTTAAAAATCAACACTTAGGGCTGACAAGTTGGTTCAGCAGGTAAATATTTTTGCCTCCAAGCCTGTCATGCTAAGCTTTATTCCTGAAACCAACAGGGGAGGATAGAAACAACTTTCCCATACTGTACTCTGACCTCCTTTAGGTCATGACATGTGCCCTGCCTATCTCAAAAACTAATACATAAAATAAAGCACAAGAAACCAATGCTAAAGAGCACAGCTTATCTGAAGAAACAATAGACCAAACACATTCTCTACAAACTGAATGTTGACAGGATCCTAATGAAAAATGAAGGCTGTCTTATCTTAAACTTGTGTAAAAATAGCAGGAAGTTTAATGTAAATAACTTTTTGAGCAAAGTTAAATCAAAGGAGATTCTTTCTACAGTAAGAACCATTGTGTGCTCAGTCTTCTCTGGTGACTGTGTTCTGACAAAGATGAGTGGAATAGCAAACAGCCTTAGCAGTGATGGATGTCCTGCACTCCAGGGCTTATTACCAGCAGATATTGTGTGTAATTTTCTATACTCTGATTCAGTGCAAAAAAAATGAAAATCTACTTATCGATTGCTTTGAAAACAAGCATACAAAACACGTGCCTGAAAGAAATAATCATATATACTTTACACAGAATCAGAAAAAGTTTAAAATGATGTTCCCAAATCAAAGAAAAGAAAGATTATTCTAATTTGGCCATTACATATCATGAATGTCTCAAACAGTCACACTATGTCCCGTAAGTTTGGCCAAACATTTTGAATCAATGAGAGAGGAAAAAGATCTGTCAAATTCCAGTCTGCAGTGTTTCACCTCCTAGTAAAGTCCTCTCGCAGCAAGAAGCCTTCTTCATAATTATCATCATACATGCGGAAATGAGTTTCAAAATAGAATGTGTGAATTATAATGTGTTAAAAGTTGGCATATTTCATGCCCTAAAGTAAGTGGCCTGGATTGAGTCAATCCTTTAAGTGAAGAAAGCGCCACATACTGATACCAAGTAGCCTGACACACTGCAAGATGCTGGTCCACCTGCTGACATGATCAAAGGTCCTCAGCATGATATCCTGGGAGTGGCTTTCCATTTTCTTCCCAACTTTCTTACTTGCTTCATGAGATGAGACAGAGGCAGGCTTTCAAAGTTCTCCCTTCTGTTTTCACACATGCTATATAGGCACAACGTGCCCCAAGATATGTCCCTGGTGTAGACTCCCAACTGTCTGCTTTGCTTCCTGTCCTCCATCTTTCTGTGAAAATGCACAGCAAGATAAACCTATAGCCATCTAGTAAGCAGAGCCCAATCATTTCTGGGCACACTCTGTGACTGCTGAGTCCTGAGCACTTCTGTGGCCTTCCTCTTATTAAATGAGGTTCCTTACAAGTGTTAAGAGTTTTGTTTTGTTTTTTTAAATAATACCTTTCAATCCTCAATCAAGGCGTCATGAACGAGATCTTGTTTACTGTGTTCAATAACTCTTTGCTCTTTTGAGGGAAAAATGGCTAAACAACAGGTTTTCTGGATGTCAGCTTTATCTCAGAATAGTGTCATGGGTGTTGTTTTAATACGAAGTTATTTCACCCAAGTTTATGTAGTTAAAAAGCATGTTTGTACCTGTTATTCAGTTCAGCGTTCCCAAACTAACTGGAAATTTTAGTATCAGTATAACAATTTAAAATTTCCATTTTATTTTCAGTTGCATGCATGTGACGTGCAATATGTGTAAGTGAGTGTAGACATGTGGGGAGCATAACCAAGATCTCCTGGAGCTCGCGTCACAGATGGTTGCGTTTGACTTGGGCTCTAGGAATCAGACTCAGGTCCTCTGAGAGAGTGGTGTACACTTTTCATTGCTGAGCCACCTCCCAGACCAAGTTTAAAACAAATTAAAAATAGTATTCATATGCTTTTATTTTCATTATCTTTAGGTTTCTTAATCAAGAACCCTTAGTTTCAGATTATCATGGTGTCTGTTGGGAAATGTCATGTGTAGAATTTTTTCAAAATTGGGCAGCAGCCCATCACAGTTACTGCTAGACTTGCAACTGGTGCAGGTCCTTCCATAAGCCAGTTATGCAGTAATTAATTCTTTAATTTCTGAATCGAAGATATTTCTTTAGGACTGGCTGGAGTCATAGAATCTTCTAGTTAGATTCACTGAAGCAGGAATTTTACGCATTAATACCTGACCTCCAAGAGACTCATGAATCATGCTTCAGTTAATGAAAAACACAGAATCATTCTTGATCTGTTAGTATTAGATGTCTACCAAGTAAGTTATTTTAACAATACAAATAACCCATAATTATATTTTACAATACTCATAGAATAATCTTAAATACTTTAGGTTGAAAATGCTTATTTTATTTTTTACTTAGGTTCAGGTGAGAAAATTCACTGGTCAACTGTGAATAGTAACCATTTTTTTATATCTCATTTTGAATCTTTTAGATATCTGCACTTAATTGCCATTATTTTTGAAAGAAGAGCACTTAATTACATTTTTATTCTATCAGAGATTCTAGACTAACAAAATCCTGACTGTCATGATTTGCAACGTTATGATACACAACTATTTTAGAATTGCTAACAGAAGGAATCTGCTGATTTCCAGGGCTTCATATCTGAGCAATCAGTTTTATTTTCTGGGTGTGTTTGTCTATGCATGTGTCTAAATGAAGGAAGGCATTATGTGTCTTTCTTCTCCAAATTAAATCGTTCCTTCCAGGGGTGGGAGGGAGACACACAAGACTTGTAAGGCTAATGAACTTTACAAAGCTTAGGAAACTCAGAAACTTATAAGATTCATGGTGATGGCTATTCTTGATTATCAACTTGATTATATCTAAAACATAATCCAAAACTTGTAAAAAATATTTGTGTTTTTATTTTTTTAATATTTATTTATTACTTCAGGTTGCATCTCCATCACAGGGTCCTCTTTCTGCCACTCCCAGTCGCACCTTGCCACCCTCTACCCCCATCCCTTCCATCACATTCCTCTGGAGTGGAGTGTCTGTACATAACAGTCCCCTGCCCCAGTTCAGCAGTCATATGAGGGCCAAGAGCCTCCTCATACACTGGAGGCCTACAAGGCAACCCCACTAGGGCAAAGTGTCTCATTGACAGGAAAAAAGTCTATGTTCATGTTCCCTCTGGTGCATTCATTGTAGTATAGTTATCCTGTACTATTTGGCTAAAATCCATCTATAAGTGAATAAATGTAATGTATATCTTTCTGGGTCTGGGTTAGCTCACTCAGGATGAGCTTCTCTAGTGCCATCCATTTGGCTGCAAATTGCATGATTTCATTGTTTCTGATGGCTGAGTAGTATTCCATCGTGTAGATGTACCACAGTTTTTTAATCCATTCTTCAGTTGAGGGACATCTGGGTTGTTTCCAGTTTCTAGCTATTACAAATAAGGCTGCTATAAATATAGATGAGGAAACTTCCTTGTGATTTGATGAAGAATCATTTGGATGTATACCCAGAAGTGGAATGGCTGGGTCCCAAGGCACAGTTATTCCAAATTTTCTAAGATATCACCACACTAACCTCCATAGTGGTTGCACAAGCCTACACTCCCATCAGCAACGGAGGAGAGTTCCCCTTTCTCCACACCCTCGACAGCATGTGCTGTCATATGAGCTTTTAATGTTAGCCATTCTGACAGGTGTGAAATGGAATCTCAGTCATCTTGAATAGCATTTCTCTGATGATTAAGGATGCTGAGCATTTCTTCAAGTGTCTCAGACTTTAGGAATTCCTCCTTTGTGAATTCTCTGTTTAGCTCTTTTCCCCATTTTTTAATTGGGTTATTTGGTTTCTTGGCATTTAATTTCTTGAGTTCTTTGTAGATTTTGGATAGTAGCCCTCTGTCAGATGTGGGGATGGTGAAGATTTTCTCCCACTCTGTAGGCTTCTGTTTTGTTGGAATGACAGTGTCTCTCCATTTAATTTTATCTTGGCTACTGGCTTGCTGTATGTTGCCTTTATTATTTCTAGGAACGGTCCTTGTATGCCCGTTCTCTCCAGAACTTTTAGCATGAAGGGGTGTTGGATTTTGTCAAATGCTTTTTCTGCATCTAGCGAGATTATAATGTGTTTTTTTTCTTCTTTCATCTTGTTTATATGGTGAATTACATTGATAGACTTTCATATGTTGAACCATTCCTGCATTCCTGGGATGAAGCCTAGTTGATCATGGTGTATGACACTTTTGATGTGTTCTTGGATTCGGTTTGCCAGTATTTTTGCATCTATGTTCATGAGGGAGATTGGTCTAAAGTTCTCCTTTGTTGGGTCTTTGTGTGGTTTAGGAATCACGGTGACTGTAGCCCCATAGAATGAGTTTGGCAGTATTCTTTCTGATTCTATTTGGTGAAAGAGTTTGAAAGTATTGGTGTTAGCTCTTCTTTGAAGGTCTGGTAGAAATCTGTGCTGAAACCATTTGACCCTAGGCTTTTTTTGGTTGGGTGATTATTAATGGCTGTTTCTATTTCCTTAAGGTATATAGGGCTGTTTAATCTGTTAACCTGATCTTGATTTAGCTTCAGAAGGTGGAATCTATCAGGAAAATTGTCCATTTCACTTAGGTTTCAAATTTGGTAGAGTATAGCTCTTTAAAGTAGGACCTAAATATTCTCTGAATTTCCTCAATATCTGTTTTATTTCTCCATTTTCATTTCTGATTTTGTTGATTTGGGTTTTTTTCCTCTTAGTTAATTTGGCTAAGGGTTTGTCTATTTTGTTTATTTTCTCAAAGAACCAACTCTTGGTTTCATTGATTCTTTGTATCGTTCTTTTTGTTTCTAAGTTGTTGATTTCAGCCCTAAGTTTGATGATTTCCTGCCTTCTGCTCCTCTTGTAAGTGTTGGCTTCTTTTTTTTCCAATTCTTCCAGCTCAGCTATTAATTCACTAATATGAACTATCACAATTTTCTTTTTTAAGGCGCTTAGTGCTATGAACTTTCCTCGTAGCACAGCTTTCATTGTGTCCCATAGGTTTGGGTATGTCGTGCCTTCATTTTTGTTGGATTTTAAGAAATCTTTGATTTCCTTCTTTATTTCTTCCCTGACCCAGTAGTCATCCAGTAAGGAGCTGTTCAGTTTCCATATGTGTGTAGGCTTTCTGTTATTTCTATTGTTGTTGAAGTCCAGCTTTTTTCCATGGAGGTCTGATAAGAGACAAGGGGTTATTTCAATTTTCTTGTATCTGTTGAGGCTTGCTTTGTGTCCGACTATATGGTTGATTTTGGAGAAGGTCCTGTGTGGTACTAAGAAGAAGGTGTATTCTTTTGGGTTTGGGTGAAACGTTTTGTAGCTATCTGTTAGGACCATTTGGTTCATGACCTCTGTTAGACTCATTATTTCTCTCTTTGATTTCTGTCTTGATGACCTGTCCATTGTTGTGAGTGGGGTGTTGAAGTCTCCCAGTACTAATGTGTGGGGATCAATGTGTGATTTAAGCCTATAAGAGTTTTGTTTTGTTTTGTTTTTTTACAAATGTAGGTGCCTTTGTATTTGGGGCATAGATTTTCAATATTGAGATGTCCTCTTGGTGAATATTTCCATTAAAGAATATATAATGCCCTTCTCTATATTTTTTTAGTAACTTCAGTTGGAAGTCTATTTTATTTGATATTTAGATGGCTACCCCAGCTTGCTTTCTGGGTCCATTTGCTTGGAAACCCTTTTTCCAGACCTTTACTCTGATGTAGCATCTATCTTTGTTAGTGAGATGCGTTTCTTCTATGAAGCAAAATGATGGGTCTTGTTTACAGATCCACTCTGTAAGTCTGTGTCTTTTTATTGGGGAGTTGAGTCTATTGAAGCTGATGGATATTAATGACCAAAGGTTGTTATTTCCTATTATTTTGGTGTAGGTGGTGGTTGTGTTTCTTTTGGTTTAGCTGCAGTGGAGTTTTTTGTTTCCTCTCTTTTCTTGGGTGTAGTTATCTTCTCTGGATTGGAATTTTCCTTCTACAATCTTCTGTAGGGCTGGACTTGTGGGTAGATACTATTTAAATTTGATTTTGTCATAGAATATCTTGTTTTCTCCATCTATGTTGATAGACAGTTTTGTGGCCTGGCACTTATATTCTCTCCCCAGGCCCTTCTGGTTTTTATAGTTTCTGAGGAGAAATCAGGTGTAATTCTGATGGGTCTGCCATCATGTGTTACTTGACCTTTTTCCTCTTACAGATTTTAATATATTTTCTTTGTTCTGTACATTTGGCATTTCAGTTATTATGTGGCGAGAGGAGTTTCTTTTCTGATTTAATCTGTTTGGTGTTCTGTGTGCCTCTTGGAATTTTATTGGCATCACTTTCTTTGGGTTTGGGAAGTTTTCTCCTATGATTTTGTTGAAGATATTTCCTGGACCTTGGAGTTGGGAGTCTTCTCTTTCCTCTATGCCTATAATTCTTAGGTTTTTGTCTTTTCATTGAGTTCTTGATTTCTTGGATGTTATGGGTGCGAACTTTTTTAGATTTCTCATTTTCTTTGGTTGTTTTATTGATTTCTTCTATCGAATTTTCGATGCGTGAGATCCTGTCTTCCATCTCTTGTATCCTATTTTTGACACTCATGTCTGTATTTCCTGTTCCCTTCCCTTGATTCTCTACTCCCACTCTTATCTCTGTCTGTGTTTTCTTTATTGCTTCTATGTCAAATTTCAAGTCTTGAAGCATTTTATTCGTTTTATATGTTTCCTGCTCCAATTTGCTTATTGCTTTGTCTCTTTCCTGTTCAAATTGAGCCACTTTGGCTTGGAGATCTCTAATGGTATTCTCCGTTGCTTTCACTTGTGAAATAGTGGAATCTTTGAATTTCTTCAGAGATTTAAATTCTTCTTGAAAGGACTCTATCCCTTTCCAGAATATAGATTTGTTTATAAAAGCAAATCCTCTTGAAACATGCTACAATTGCAATGCCAAATTTCACTCTTTCTTCATGAAGTTGTATTTCATATAGTGAAAATTTAACACAACTGAGCTAATTACCTCCCAGTCTACTGTCCACAAAACATACAATGATATGAACCTGTGTCAACATATTATTGTGACATTCTTGTTACTTCACCATCTTCTCAGACATATCTTCCTCACCCTGTCCTTGCCCCAGAGCAAGCACTGATGGAAAACAGGGCAGAGCCAGATATCTCAGCTGGTCTTCAATAGATGCTGGGATTCTGAGGTAGATTCTAATATAGTAAAGGAAGTAACTTGCTAGCAAGGCTAGATAAGCAGGTAAAGAGCAACAGTTTCCTTCTCCTATGTCCTTATTTAGGCCTCCAGCAGAAGGTGTGGCTCAGATTAAAAGTCTGTCTTCCTGCCTCAGGCTCAAGCTCTGGATCAAAATTATGTGTCTTCCTGCCTCAAAAGTCCTGAAGAGAAGTGGCTTCACCCACTTCAAACCAAAAAACAAAACAAAAACAAAAACAAAAACAAAACAAAACAAAAAAGTCTCATGGGTGTACCCTCCATTTTTGGATTCTATTCCAGATATAGTCAAGTTTAAAACCAAGAATAACCATCACATGAGTCCTGTAACTTTCTGAGTTTCCTCTGCCTTGTAAAGTTAATTAGCTTTACAAGTCTTGTGTGTTTCCCTCTACTCCAGCAGGGAATGATTCAATTTGGAGGAGAAAGGTACACAATGCCCTCACTTGGACACATTCATAGACAAACATACACACAGAAACTATAGATTGTTTGAAATAGAGTCTAGCGTAATATAAAGTCCTGGAACTCAGCAGGTTCCTTCTTTAGTAAGTCTAAGGTAGTTGCATGATATGGGTTAACTAATGGTCTCAATCCACTTCCTGTTTTCTATCCAGTCAACTCAGCCAAATGAAATTAGAACATGACAAATAAAAGAATGAAAATCTTTCTAAAGCTGGCATCTATATTTAAAACACATATTTCTCTGTACACGCTAATGAATTTGGGGGTTTATAGATTTGTGGTTTTGCTTTTTTTATATTTGTTTAAATTCTTTCTAAATACATGCTCTCTTTTGATCCACATAATGAGTCAAACCACCTCATGTTTTCTTTATGCAAATCTGCTTCCACAGTGGATGCACTTCACTTCACACCAGAGAAAATTGGAAATGTGAGGTCATGCTAATAGTGATAGGTGCTTCATTTGAAAGTCAAATTGCTATGCATTTGAGTGTCTTTAGCCCTTCCAAGAGAAATCATGGCTACTATACCAGGGAGTTTAGTCTTTCATGTTTCTGGTATAATCCTAAACAGGAAAAGAAATAAGCGATGAATTTCCTGTGTGAGTGTGTGTGTGCGTGTGTGTTAAAATACACAGGCAAAGGCCAGAATGGAATGTCCTGGAGTCTAACTTACTCTCTTGAGACAATTGTAGATTACTGAACCCCAAAGAGTCCATTTTTTTACCTAGGCTAACTGGTCAACAAGCTACAGCAGTCCTCCAGTACCTGCCACCCCTCTTTGGCTACAGCAGCACTGAGTATCTCAACTAAATCCCTTATGTTTGCACAGCAAGTGATTTTGCTCACTTAGCTATCTGTCTAGCCTCTAAACCTACAACAGCGGGTGGAGTAGAGAAATGAAGTCTATATTTTGACATGTGGTATTCAGCATGCTTTGGTGCTGATCATTGCCAGATGACTGTGAGTGCACCTGGTTGGAGCATTTAGCTGCCTCCCAATACATTGTTCACAAAGCAAAAATGTGCCTTTTTTATTCTCCTCAATTATTTATCTGATCTCATTTAAGTAAAAACTCAAGACACCACTAGAATTTAATTTTGCCAGCTGCTTTTGTGGCAAAGATGGAAACATCAGGATTGTACTGGGAAGAAGAAATCAAGGATAATACACATTCTGGAATATTTAACTTTCTAATAGAACAAAGACTGGGCACATCACCCATGCATGTGTCTTACCCATTTGACCAAGGGTAAGCTTTAGTAAGCTAGTATCTTCCCTGGAGAGCTCAGCTGATACACCAGTACTTTCATAGTTGATTACGGATTACTTTGTTGTGCAAATGTGTTGTATTCTACAGTGGGCCATCTAACATAGATAACCAACATTAGTAATTAAATCCACACTTATTTGGGGCTATAGCGCTTACTTACTGGTGTATTAGTTAATTTTCTCTTGCAGTGGCAGGAGCTTAAGGCAGTTGATTACATTGCACCAGCAGTAAAAAAGTGGATACAGATGACTACTTTGCCACAGCTGGCTTTTTGTTGTTGTTGTTAAATCTAAAACGACAAGCTATGAAATGGTGTCTCCTACATTTAAGTTGGGACAGTCCCATCCCAAGTAACCTACTCTAGATCACTCTTTACAGACCTGCCCAAGGCTTATTTCCTTAGTGGTTTTAAATTCCATCAAGTCGGAAATCTGGATTAACTTCTACAAAGTGATTAAGGAGATAATGTTTACTATTTATTGTTGTCATACCATTATTTCATTAGCAACATCCAAGGCCTTTGAGAAACTTCCCTCACTACCACTTTCTCATACCTGGTTAATCCTATCCAGCTTCAATGATGACCAGGGTAAGATTTCATTTTCCGTCACTATGACACAATATCTGAAAGAAATCTACTTCAAAGACAATTTTTTTTATTTTGACTCAGTGTTTTAGAGGTTTCAGGACATGAGCATTTGGCTCTGTGGTTTCATGATTTGTACCAATAGAGAAAAAATCACGGTGTGCAGGGGGGTGGTGGAACAAAGATGATCAGATCATTTCAGGTGAGGAGAAGGAGGAAGAGGAGGAGGAGGTGGAAGAGGAGAAGGAAGAAGAGGAAGAGGAGGAAGGAAAGGAAGAAGAGAGGAGCAGAGGGAGATAAAGAAAAATAGTAGGTAGTGGGTAGGAAAGAGAGAGAGTATAATCCTCAAAAACAATTTCTAGTGTTTTGTTTTCTACTAGCAGATTATAATTTTTAAAGTATCTGCCATTTCCCATTAATCTATTCAATTATAAATCCACCAGTCTCTTGATCTACTGATGAGATAATTATACCTGTGATCATAAATGCTCCACTTTCCAACCAAGTTTGTAATGTCTGGCCCTTTGGTGACATGTTAGAACCAAGCCACAGGACATCTAATGATCATGATTATTTTTAGGGTTGTCTTTCCAACAACTGTTTATAAAGACTTGTCTGGACTTGTGCCAATGATTATGATCCTCAGATAACCCCATAGGTGTTTCCTAAGTACAGAAAGTGGAACCTCAACATACTGTTATTAAATCAGATAATTCTGATTCAATTATTCTTCCAGTCAGATTTTAGGGAGCACTTACCTAGCCATAATCATCCCCAAATTATTTCATCTTCAAAATGTCAAACTCCAAAATGTATACTCTTTGTCTCCAGAGGCTTTATTTTATCATGTTCTCTACCTATGAAATTTAGACTGTGGAATTGCACCTCATTTTTCTTGATTGTCAAAATAAAGATCAGCTGAACATGCAACCTGTCTGCCTTCTAAGATCACAGTTAGGTGTGTTCTTAAGTGTGGTGAGATTGGACTTCATGCCTTGATTCAGCTACAAAGATGTGGGTTAAAAACAAACAACAACAACAACAACAAAAATAGAAAAGATAAAAACCAAGAAGGCTTGCCTGACACCTGAGATAATAACTGCATTATTAAAATATATATAATCACCAACACAATTGCAAACCAGGTGTCACATGTTAGTAATCTTTCGTCTATTCTATAAAATGCAATTTAAGGCTAAAAATAGCAATAATTGAGACTTCTAATAAACTTTTCATAGAAAACATGACTACTTCTTTTGTTTGAAAGAAATCTTAGGCTTTTGCATTTTTTTTACAAATTATTTTTTATTATAATGTTTATTATATCAAGTTACATCTCCATCATATTGCCCTCTTTCCATCCCTCCCAGTTCCACCTTCTCACCACCTCCTCTCTCTCCCACCCATCTCACTCCTCCAATGTGGAGTGCTCCTACAAATAAGCCCCTCTCATTTCAAAAGTCATATGAGGGCTAAGAGCTTCCTCTTGCACTGGGG
This sequence comes from Lophiomys imhausi, assembly GCA_907164525.1. Classification (NCBI taxonomy): domain Eukaryota; kingdom Metazoa; phylum Chordata; class Mammalia; order Rodentia; family Muridae; genus Lophiomys; species Lophiomys imhausi. The sequence continues at coordinate 2,881,721 of CAJQZJ010033615.1, read as the reverse complement.
ACCTACATGGTAGCACCCCTAGGGCAAATTGTCTCATTGATTGGTAACAAAGTCTATGTTCCTGATCTTTTTGGTGTGTGGTGTTATCCTGTACTATATGGCTAAAATTCTAACTTGTACTAACTTATAGACATCAACCTACATACAGACATTGTTTCTATAACTCCATTTGTTAATGTCTTCCTCCTAAATGTACCTGCTGTTGTTCTGACCGTACAGTTCAAAAGTTTCCTCATTGGGAAGATATACATTTGAAAATAAATCATCTATCTATCAGCTTCTAACTGTATTTCTTTTGGTACTGTTCATAGCTGAGGGCTGTCCTGATGAAGAAGGGATCAGAGGAACTTATGCCAATGGGGAGAGCAGGACCAGGTCTTTAACATTAGGTCAGGTGTTGAGCTGGACCAGTTCCTTCAAAGAAGGACTGCTTCTTACTCCTGGGTTGTTTCTTCCTGCCCTCATGACCTTGTGGTCAAAAGTAGGACTCCATTCTTTGTGGAAAGCCCCTTTCCCACTATGCTATCTCATTGATACTATTTTTAATTCATTTTTCACATTCATATATCTCAGTGACATTCAAAAATCCAAGTTCAACAATAAAAGCATATTTATAGCATAATTATGTAAGCAAATATGTGACTGCATCTTTGTAATATATCCCTCTTTGAAAAAAACCTAAAATGAGATACAGTACAAATATATTTGAATATATTGAATATGGGCTAACGAGATGCTTCAGCTTCAAAGAGCAATTGTTCTTGTAGAGTAGATAGTTCCCAGCATCCATTTGACATAATACTTCTCTGACCCTAGTCCCAGTGGTTCAGTACTCTCTTCTGACCCACACAGGCACCAAGTATATATGTTGTGTGCATATGTACATGTATATAAAACATCAAACACATTTTAAAAAACTAAAAGAAAATTATTGAAAAGTTATAGCAAATGTTTTTAATTACCACTTTTAAATTGGATAAGTTACATCTAAGTTCTAAATGTAAGTCTTTTCTTATTAAGATTGTCTAGAGCTCTATTCAGTAAGTAGCACATATACTAAAATTGAAATAATACAGAGAAGATTAGCCTGGCCCCTGCACAAGGATGACATGCAAATTTGTGAAACATTCCATATTTTTATTCACTTATAACTGGATTTTAGACATATAGTACAGAATAATTATCCTACAACCAAGAAACCCAAAGGAACAGGTACTTGGACTTTGTTACCTGTTAGTGAGACACTTTGCCCTAGTTGAGCTGCCATGTTGGCCACCAGTGAAACAGGAAGCTCTTAGCCCTTAAATAACTGATGTTCTGAGGTGGGCTGATAAGTGGGGTCAGCCCAAACCAAAGGAGTAGGATAGGGGGAGGGGGTTAGAGCCTGGGAGGGTGGGACCGAGAGGGGTGGAAGGAGGGGGCTGTGATGGAGATGTAACTTGAAGTAATAAATAAATGTAACAAAAATGATTGCCTAAATTTTCTATAACAAATATGCATTGCATTTGCAGTGGGAAAGATAATTTGCATTTATAATAAGTTCCAGTTTGTTTCTTCTCATGTTTCACTTCTTAATTCACATTGTAAGTATCAAACAAAACCTATTCCATTCTTATGTAATAAAGAACAAATCTTGCCAAAGTTCTCTCCACAATGTTATCATTTCTCTGGATTTTCTAGCTCATTGTTTTAATAGTTTGATGACAATGATTTTTAAAAGAAACATCTACCTTGGATGTTTCAATCACAAGGCTAAGGAGAAAGGGCATATTTTCTCCTGAATGGTAGAAAACAAGTTTGCTTCTGAGTAAGATTTTGATCTTGTTTTTCATTTTTCTTTTCTCATATGAGAAAATGCCAGAATTTATAATATGAAAAATAACTTGATAAACTTTCACTGGCTTATTATAAGATTTAAAATATAGTGTTTAAAGCAGAAAAATATGGTAAAAGCTATCAAATTGGAAAAACTAGGATTTAAGTCCAACCCTTTGTAGCTGGGGATGTAGCTCAGTTTTCCAAGCAGGTTCAAAACTTTGTGTTTGATCCCACAGAAAACATATCCAAAATTCTCATACTAACATCCCAGAATTGTCTTTGTAAATTAACCAGCAGCTAGTTCCCTTTATAGGGTGAGAATACAGCCTAAAGTAGGGATGTACAAAGACTGATATAAATATATATAAATATGTAATAAGCATTAGCTATCGTTAGATCATTTTGTTCTTGAACCAGAAAACATAAATTTTGGAGGTGAAACATTTTGATACAAGCAAAGCCACCATATGCCTAGAGATTGAACTGTGATTAAACCTAGTGTGGAGTATTAGTCTGAAGAATTAGTCTCCAGATTATCTGACAAATTGGCATTGAGGAAATAGACTCATCTGCTACTATTGTATAAATTATTGCAATAAGTGTTAACGCCAAGTTGACCAGCTGTAGTGTGACTTTTTCTGGGTTGACACGAACCATTACTTAGTTGTTCCACAAAGACACCATGAGAGACTCACATTTTTCTACCTAGACAGATTGGTGAACCAATGTTTCCTTGGTTACTTACAGAAACATATGTGACTCAAGGGCAGCTTCGTCCCTCAAAAAACTAGAGTGTGGGTAAAGACTCCAGAAACCACATCTCTAGAGATCCCTGCACAACTTGTATGCAGTTCCACTAACGACAGTTTCTCAGTGCTTCTCTATTGCTCATGCAACCGTGGGAAGAGGCCTTGCAAATTCTGTAACATTCTGAGCTTCTTAGTTTCATCCTATTTTTGTGATAAAATGAATGGCCAAGACAATGTTAGGGAGCGAAAGTTTTATTTGGCCTCCAGTCCATCATTGTAGGAAGCCCAGCCAGGAACTCAAACAGGAACATGAAGCAGAATACAAGGAGGAACACTGCTTGATGGCTCATTCACAGATTGATGCTGTCATTCCTATACAATTTAGAACCACCTGCTCAGGAATTAGTGCCACCCGCAATGGTTTGGGCCTTGCTATGTCAGCTAATAATCAAGAAAGTGTCCCACAGACACCCTGGGGGGTGTGTCTGGTTGACTGTTAAAATGAACTAGGGCTGCTCTCAGTAGGTTTCCTTAGCTATCCGAGAGAGTTTCCTCCCACCATTTGCTTGTTGTTTTGTTTAGGATTTTTTCTCGATATGGAGGAAATAGCTCAAGGACATAAGCCAACATGGGCATTGCTCTTTGCCTGCTTTTATGTTTCTCAGTGTTTTTTCTAGTAACAGGCTTCTGGAATGAGATAAGACTTCTCTCTCCCTCTCTTTTAATGTTAATTTATTACTTCAAGTTACATCTCCATCATAGTGTCCTCTTTCCACACCTCCCGTCCCACCCTCCCACCCTCTACCCCCCTCCCTTCTATCCTACTCCTCCAGAGTAGAGTGTCCGTACATATCAGTCCTCTGCCCCAGTTCAACAGTCATATGAGGGCCAAGAGCTTCCTCATATACTGGGGGCCTACATGGCAGCACCACTAGGGCAAAGTGTCTCATTAACAGGTAACAAATGTTCCTATTCCTTTTGGTGCATTGGTTGTAGAATAGTTATCCTGTACTATATGGCTAAAATCTGATTATAAGTGAATAGATGCCATGTGAATCCTTCTGAGTCTGGGTTAGCTCACTCAAGATGAGCTGTTCTAGTTTCATCCATTTGGCTGCAAATTACAAGACTTCTCACCCTAAAACTACATTTTCTACTCAATGGGATTATGTAGCATGAATGCTAGAGCTTCCACAGAAACTCCAGTGAAGACACTAGTCAACTTGTCCCTCCTTAGAGTATGTAAGTGACAACTCTTCCAGGGAATAATCTACCATGCTAAACCTTATCTTGCACTAACTCTTTCATCTCTTATTTTTGGTTCCAGGCTGCTGCTGTGTCTGAATACTTTACCTCTGAGCAGAGAGAATGAAGAAGTTTAACCAGTTTCATTAATGGAAACATCAGTGATCTGCAGGGAGCTGTCCCATTATTACTATATGGTTTTAAACTGACATTAATCCATAGATGGACTTGGTTTTCTTTCATGTATAGAGAACTTATTTTAGGAGATGCAGTCTAATTTAATAAGCTTAATCATCTATTATCCTAGCCACTGCTACACTGAACTCATGGTTACATAGTTGGTTCACTATGTAAATCTCTTTCTTGATTTATTATTTGAGATAGGGATTTATGTAGCCTAGTCTGACCCTCAATTTCCCATGCAGCTGAGCAGCTGATGACCCTCCTAATTGCTGGGATTATGGGTAGCAGCAACATCTCTGGTTTGTACCCTGTTGTGAGAATCCAACCTAGGGTTTCAGGCAAGCTAGGCAAACACTCTATCAATGGAGTCACATTCTAGAAAATACAAAATTTTTTCAGGAGCTTTGTTTTCATTTGGGATATGCTGACAGAAGATATTTTGAAGTCACTGTCTTTTGATGGGTTGGCCAATCTGCCACAAAAATGGAAATCCTTTTGGAGTTATGATATAATTGGCTTAAAATGCTTATTTGTCCAAACAACAGTAGGATAGAAGTTTCCACCTGTTGTATATCCCATACTTGGATCAATTCTCCCTTTAGGAAGGATGAACTATTTGGATCTACCAGTGACAGAGTTCAGCATTGCTCTGAGGGCAGACATCTCAGAAACTCTCACAGGCTTAGAGCAAGTGAAGACAAAGAAAAAAAGAAAATGAATTCCATCTCTCAGTGTTTTTAAAATGCAAGGATTATGCTGACATCCTAGTTATGAAAGTTATCCATCCTGTCAATTTTCTAACTTTAATATATTCAATATTTCAAAAAAAAGCTACTTGGGGTCTGGCACCTGCAAATGCTGATTTCTTGAATTTATGTTTGAAGCTGGGTTCTAGAAATCTTAATTACAACAATTTCAAGCAAATGCTTGTGCTGACTGTTATATTTCCTACCCTTTAAATTTACAAATAAAATATGTCTGTGTAGTTATACTACTGTATATGGACATGTGAATCTAAAGAGGAATTTGCTGTGACTGATAGGGAAGAAAATATGCTTGAATTTTGCTAGCTTTTCTATAGACTATGACTTGTGCCTTCAGAAAGGTCTCTCTCTAAACTGTTGAATTCATGACATCACACAGGAAACAAAGAAATAGAGAAACGCTGGCATTTGAGATTATTTGGTCTAGTTTCATTTCTGCTTCTCGATAAAGTCCCCTAACCAAAAGAATCTGAGAAGGGAAAACAAGCTTAGTTGGATTACAATTCCAGATTAAAATCCACTATGGAAAATAAGCCAGTCCAGATCTTTAATGACCAGTTGCATCATGTTCACAGCCAAGAACAGAGATGGGTGTGGACACCCTTGCCAGCTTGACACTGCCTGTGCACAGCTTGCATTCTTTGCTCTCACACTGTTCAGGGATCCAGCCCTTGAAATGATGCTGCTGATAGAGAGCTCAATCTTGCTACATCAATTAGCAATCAAAGCAGTCCCCCACAGATGTGCCCATAGGCCAGCCTGATCTAGGCAATGCCTCATGCAGACTCTTCCTGTGTGTTGTAAGTTGTGGGAAATTGACAGCAAACACTGAGCAGCACAATTATTCATTGTTAATGAAAATTTTTAATATTCACCTAAATTTTTCACATTGGCTACAAAGCACTTACTCTGTGTTTTTCCTTTCATGGTAAACTTTCCTTACTGGTGGTAACATTACAAATTCTTTTTTTTTTTTGTATTTATGTTTACTTCATGCTCATGAGAAGCACCTTTTGTTTTTATTTTCTCTTTCCATGGTCATGGCAGCCTTTATTTCACTCATTGTTATGAATTGATTTATTTTTACATTTCATTTGTTGTCGAATGACTGACTGAAATTAAGTTTATCTCTACATCAGTGATATATTTCCTTAATCATAAAAAAATTTATGATTAAAATTTTAATTTATGAAGGTAATTCAAAAATTTTAAAATATGATACTTAATATCTCATTGGTTCAGAATGTCTGCTATTCTTGTAGAAGACCAAAGCATAGTTGTAGCACTTACATGGGGTGGCTCAGAACAATCTGGAATTCCAGCCCCAAAAGACTTGATGCCCTCTTCAGACCTTTGTAGGTACACGCACACACACACACACACACACACACACACACACACACTCACAAGCACACACATGCACACACACATATGCACATAATTGGAAAGAAACTGTAAATTTGTACAGAAATTTGATGTGTACCACAAGGCTGGCAATACTGTAGAGACATGATACAGAGATGTATGAAAGTGCTGGTTTTATTTTTCTCCTTTTTAGTCTTCTATTCAATCAAGACCCTGCCCATGGTGCCACCCACATACAGGATGGTTTTCTTAATAAAATCTCTCCTAGACATGTTCACAGGCATGACCAGATATGTGTCTCCTGGCTGATTCTAAACCCAGCCAAGAGGTCAAGGAAGATTAGTAACCACACTGTTAGACAGACATACAAGGGAGGCCTGTGAATTTCTTGGAAATTTGGTGCCTGCAAAAACACTGCCAGCTTGGATTTTCAGAGTTATTACAAAATGAAAGAAGGCCACTTTTCCCAAGAAATATGAAGGGCATTTGATTCAAAGTTGTCTTAACAATTATACTGTTTCTCATTTCTGTGCTAATCAGTCTAATCGTCATCAGTATGAGGGAAATAGGCACACCACAAGAATCAGCTCTTTCTTGGGTTTGGTCACGTGCATAACAGTGAAGTCAATGCCCACAGGCCTGACTGATCTTTTCTTTTTTCCCTATATTTTGTCTAATTTTTTAATCATCTTGTCTGGCACTTGTCAGCTAAGTCTTCATTAGTTCTTCACAATTCTCAACACCTGAATTTCCTTTAAAAAAAGGTATTTGACTACATTACTAATACCTTAATTAGTTTTAAAAGAATAATGTTTTATGAACTGTATTTTCTACTCAATTAAAGACAAAAGTTGGAAGTCAGGAAAGCCATTTAACTTTTCAAAAATATTTTTAAATGAATCAGTTTATGCCATTTTTTTCTTATAACTTTAGTAAATTACAGTTGGTTCTTTCTCCCTCATATAAATAAAATTTTAAATAAATATGTACAGTAAGATACATGATATGTATATTTATAATGTTATAGCAGTTTTACCTTTATAATATTTGAATTTAGAAGATAATTGCAAATTATAAGTGGAAAATGAGTAGATAAATAAACAAGTGGATATACAGTGTATACTTTTGACATTTTTAGCTCTGTTTTAGGCTACTATCTACTCTATTTTATTTTTTAATGCAACTAAAAGTAGCAAATATTCCTCAGTATTAAAAGCTAAAGTTCACAAAATCCAAAATAATTAAAAATTAAACTTTCTAGTACAGATGAAATTAAGAAAATTTTAAGAAAAGATCTCAGTAAGGCATGGTAAAGGGAAATCTGGGGCGATCAGACATTCAATAAATCCCATTTTATCAGATGTCAAGTAATGATTCTTGCCACCCCTTCTTTACACTATGAATATTACTTCGTCCATTAGATAAGGAATGGGTCTATAACTAGTCACCCCAGGAGCAAACCAAATAATCAAATCCTCTGTAGATGTCTTTCTAAATTAACATTGAATTCATTCTAAAGTAATAGCAATCCTATTCCAATCTCATATATACATCTTGGGTTTTTAAGCCATAATCATATTTTTCATTATTTAAAACAATTTCTAAATTTAAATATATTTTGATCAATTCTTCCCATCCCTCAAGCCCTTCCAGATCCTCTCTCCCCCTCCTTACTCACCTAAATTTATGTTCTGCCTCAAACAAACAAACAAAAACCCAATACAACAATAAACCTTCCTCAAACCAAGAAAACAAAACACTATAAAAATATATAAAATTAAAAAAACTCCACCAAACTGTAATCAAATAAAAACACAGAAAAATGCTGTGGAGTCCATTTTAAGTTGGTAAAAAGCTTCTGAACATAAGGCCTGTCCTGGACTGGTTGATATACACAGTGTTACTCCCTTGAAGAAAATTTATTTTCCTTCTTCCAACAAGTAAATAAATTCTGTTATGAGCCTTTACCCTAGTGACTAGGTTTTCATTCATTCATCCTCTTTTTAAATAAAACAAAATAACATGTAATAATATTAAACAAAAACTATCACATCAAAGATGAAAGAGACAAACCAACAGAAGGAAAAGAGCATGAATGAAGGTACAAGAATCAGAGACCCACCGATTGGCACACTCAGAAAGCACATACAAACAGTAAATTGGAAGCTATTAATATAATCGCAGAGGAACTAGAACAGACCTGTACATGCTACTTCAATCTCTGTGAGCTCATCTGAGCTTTGCTCATGTTGGTTTAGAGGACTTTATTCTTTTAGTGTCTTGTGTTCCTGTTACATTCTTTCTTCCTCCTCCTCTGGTGTTGCTGTAACCCCAACTTGGGACCCTTGAGGTCAGAGATGAGCTGGCCCAGAGTCAAGGACACAGACTCCGGGAGTCCTGTAAGTGACCAAGGCAGACTCATTTATTCCAAGAAGGGGATGTTCCCTTTATATCCTCCCCCAGTTCCATTGTCTCCCAAAATTCAGGGGGCTGCTAGGGCTCTTCCTCATTGGCTTGAGTCTCATTACCAGGTCTCTGACCCTGTCAGTGCAGGTGTCAGGCCTGAACCACACAGAAGCCCAACTACACATGCCATGCCTGCTGGCTGTTTAGCAACAGGCCTAGCTCCTCCTGCACTGTGGAGGTTCCCTGAGCTGTGAGAGGAGGGATGTGTAGAGACATCCAATTGAAGAGTGTGTGTTCCACAGTGTGTCACTCTCTCTGTAATATCTGGTTGTATATTTCAGTTTGCTCCCATCTGCTACAGGAATAAAGCTTCTCTGATGATGGATGAACAAAGTGCTGATGTATAAATACAGCAGAATAGCATTAGCAATATTTTACCTTCAGGACATTCCAAAATATGTCATACTCTTTCTAGTTGGAACATTTTCATAAAATTTAAATAATCAAAGAGTTTGTGTATAATATACATGTTATGAAAATTGACAATCCAAAATTCATCTAGTTAATTCACATTTACATATTTATTTGTTTGTTTGTTTATTTATTTAATGTGCATACATATGTGGAACTGCATTAGTGTCTGTGTGCCATGTGCTCAGGTGCCTGTGGAAATCAGCAGTGGGAGCTGGATTCTACAACTGAACTCAGGATCTTTGTCAGAGCAATGCACATTCCTTTCTTTTTTTTTAATTAAGTTTATTTATTCATTCACTTTACATCCCAATTGTAGCCCCCCTCGCTCCCCTCCTTTGGGTCCTGCCCTCCCACCCTAGTCCCCATATCTCCCCTCCCCTTCTCCTCAGACAAGGGGAGCCCTCTCCCTCACCCCCCACATCCTACCCCAGCATATTGAGTCTCATCAGGACTGAGCACATCCTCTTCCACTGAGGCCATGCACTGCAGCCCCGTTAGTGGAAAGTGGTCCAAAAGCAGTATTCAGAGTCCATGTCAGAGACAGACTCCGCTCCACTTGCTAGGGGACCCAAATGTTGACCAAGCTATCAGCTACAAATGTGTAGGAGGCCTAGGTCCAGTTCATGCATGCTCTTTGACTGGTGGTGCAGTCTCTATGAGCCCCATGGGACTAGGTTAGTTGTCTCTTTTGGTCTTCTTGTGGAGCTCTTGTCCCTTCCAGATCTTTGTATCTTTTCCCCTATTCTTCCACCAGCTATCCCATGTTCCCCCTAATGTTTGGCAGTGAGTCTCAGCCTCTGGATCCTCTGCTGCATGGGGGTTCTCAGATGACAGTTATGCTACGCTCCTGTCTGTAAGCATGGCAGAGTATCAATAATAGTGATAGGGTTTGGCTCTCTCCTTGGGGTTGGTCTCAGGTTGGGCCTGCCATTGATTAGACATTCCCTCAATTTCTGGCATATCTTGATCCCTGCACTTCTTGTATACAGGTTAAATTTTGGTTGAAGTTTTTGTGGGTGGGTTGGTGGTTCCCTCCCCTTGAAGACCTACCTAGCTAGAATAGGCCTTTTTGGTTTCTATAGCCCCTGGTGGCTAGGAGTCTATCATCCCAGGAGAACACCCTCTTGCTGATCTGCAGCTTGTCTCAGAGATGCCCTCTCCTTTACCTTCTCCCCCCAGACCTCTCACCTCCTGCCCCTCCTGTCCCCACAACTTATTACATCTCCTTTTCCTCTTCTATTCTTCTCCTACCCAGTTCCCTCTCTTCAATGTTCATAGCAGATTTATTCACAATAGCCAGAAACTGAAAACAACCTAGATGCCTCTCAACTGAAGAATGGACAAAGACACTGTGTACATTTTTCACAATGGAATACTACACAGCTATTAAAAACAAGAAAATTATGATTTTTTTTCAGGAAGTAGATGGAAATACAAAAGATCACCCTGAGTGAGCTAACCCAGACCCAGAAAGGTTCACTTGGTATGTATTCATTCATAAGCAGATATTAGCCATATGGTACAGGATAACCATACTAAAATCCACATAACCAAAGAATCTAAGCAACTATGAGGGCCCAAGGGAAGATGCTTGAATCTCACCCAGAAGGGGTAACAGATTATATATTGGAGGTGGCAGTGCACACTCTTAACCACTGAGCTGAATCTCCAGCCCCATCATGTACTTACCTTTAAATTAATGGCATCTTTTCATCATAAAAAGATTACAAACACTAATTTTTATAATTGAAAAAGTTTTATGAATTCAAATGAATTAGCTTTTCTTGCTTGGTTAGTTCTTTCTGCATTCTCTAAATTCATATAACATATAGACATTTTGATCCTATATATTCACCCACATATTTTAAAACCACAGAAAGGACTTAGGAGAAATTTACTTTCCTTAAGTAGGAATATTGTAGCAATGCTATTTTCTTTTCAAAATGTGAATAACCCACTTGTGAACTATCTGCCTTAAGGAAAAAAAGGAAATCTCATTCTGTCAACCACAGATGATATCTTCCATTCAGTAACCAAGGGGGCTTATTTTCTGTGCAGGAAGCAAAATGACTTTGTTTTCAAATTCATTTTCTATTAAAACTAAATTTTTAAAAACAAGCCAAAAGATTTCTAGGAAGAAGGACCTATTCTCATAAACATCTCCTTAGTTCATATACAAATAATTCTCTCTTCATTACAATGAACAGTTGTAATCTAGTCCAATCAGTTAAAATATATAATGTAATATTACACAGTGTTATAAGAAGTATAACAGCAATACTGTTATTTCTAATCTACCTTTATTATTACAAGAAATGAGAAAAACCAAAATGTATGAAGAAATTCATTTTGTGAAAAAAAAAAAAAACTCGTATTTCTTACAAGAGTCAATCTTTTCACCAAAATAACTAGAACTCATAAATGAACTGAAATTCCAAACTTCTGTAAAATATGGCAATAAAACTGATGAATTAAAAGATATCTGTGATCAAATACAACCTAATAGTAGCAGGTACAAGCTACACATTGTAAAATTATACTTTTGACGTACTCATTGGGCTTGGCTTCTGAGTATCCCTTTAAAAAAAGGATTTATTTTAAATAATGTGTATGTGTGGGGGTGGGATTGAATAAGTGCTCATGTGAGCACAGTGGAGCAATGTCCAGAAGTGAACACTAATAAGCTGAGCATTTAGGCAGGGATTCAGGTGACTGGCAGCATCAGGGCAGGCTGTTTCAATAGCTGTGAAGAATGATGAACTGTGTTTTAGGATAGTTATCCTGTACTATATGGCTAAAATTCAGTTATAAGTAAATACAAGCCATGTATATATTTCTGAGTCTGAGTTAGCTTACTCAGGATAAGCTTTTCTAGTTACATTCACTTGGCTGTAATTTGTATGATTTCCTTGTTTCTGATAGCTGGGTAATATTCCATTGTGTAAATGTATACAGGTACATTTTTTTAATCCATTCTTTGGTTGAAGGGCATCTGGATTTTTCCAGTTTCTAGCTATTACCAATAAAGCTGCTATGAACATAGTTGAGTTGATGTCCTTGTGGTTTGGTGAAGATTCTTTTGGATATATGCCCAGGAGTGGTATGACTGGGTCTTAAGGTAGAACTATTTCCAGATTTCTGAGATATTGCCAGATTGATTTCCAAAGTGGTTGTATAAGTTTTCACTCCCACCACTAATGGAGTAGTGTTCCCCTTTCTCCACAACCTTGACAGCATGTGTTATGACTTGAGTTTTTGATCTTAGCTATTCTGATGGGTGTTGAAAAAAATAACTAATTAAATTTTTTAACCAGTATTTATATCTCTTTAATTGATCGGTGGTGTTAATCTTTAACCTGCCATTATAAATGCACATAGACACCATGTGGATTTTAACAAGCCTAGGCCTGGGTTGTGCACTCCTAGCCCATCTAAGCTAGCTCATAATTCTATTACCCAAATATAACCCTATATATACATATGTCCCTTTGGATTATTATTCTCCACACTAAGCTGATGTTCCAGGCCACATGGAAGGATCTTCTTTAATCTACCCCATGGCGTGTCTTCCTTGTTTATTCCTAGCTTCTTCTCCAGCAACCTCTTCCCAAGGATGCTCTGTATCTCTCTAAAGAGTCTGCAAACCTTAATCCTGCCTACCTCTGTCTTTGCCCAATCTCCAGGCCTCAGCATTTATTTAACCAATCAGAGTCAATTAAGTAACAGACAGCAAACAGGACCAATTAACATTTAGAATGCTTAATACCACCCCATCAGATGGGAGTGAGATGGAATCTCAGAGTCATTTTGAGTTGCATTTCCCTGATGATTATGAATGTTGAGCATTTCTTTAAGTGTCTCTCGGCCATTAAAGATTCCTCTTTTGTGAATTCTCAGTTTAGCTTTGTACCCCCTTTTTATGATTTGATTATTTGGTTTCGTGGTGTTTAATTTCTTGAGTTATTTGTAAATTTTGGGTATTAGTCCTCTATGGATGTGGGGTTGGTGAAGGTCTTTTCTCAGTTTTTAGGCCACCATTTTGTTCTAAAGATAGTGCTCTTTGCCTTACAGAAGCTTTTCTGTGAAGGAACAGGAATCTAGTATAACTATCTTAGGAGAAATTTCACCCAGCTGCAGATCAAAACAGATGCTGAGGCACAAGCACACAATCAAACATTAGGTGGAGCTCTGGGAGCACTATGGTAGAGAGGGAGGAGGAATAGTGAGACCTGGTAGGGACAAGACAACACATGAAGATCAACAGAACCAGCAAACCTAGGCTTCTAGAGCATTTCAGTAACTGAAACACTAACCAAAACAAGTTTAGTCTAGACCTAGACCACCCCCAGTACAAATATATTTGGTCTTCATAAAGATACCTTAGCAAGTGGGAGGGAGTGTCATGTTTCAATGATGGACTTTGTTGCCTGTTAGTGGGACACTTTACCCTAGCTGAGCTGCATGTAGGGCCCCAGAGCAAGAGGAAGCTCTTAGCCCTCATGTGACTGACGAACTGAGAGGGGCTGATATGTGAGGACCCCCATCACTGGAGGAGAAGAATCAGAGGGAGAGGAGATAGAGGGTGAGAGAGTGGAAATGGAAGGGGTCTATGATCAACAAATCACTTGAATTAATAAATAAATATTTAAAAAAAAAGAATGTAGAACTGGGCCCTTGGTGCCTTTCCTTTATTTGTAGGCTTCCTAGTGAAGGCAAGTTGGGGGAAGGAGGGAAGATGGGTTTTCCACCTTGTTCAGGAGCAAACAGGAGTTCCAGCCAAACAAGCACCAATTTCCCTGGGTTGTGAGCTACTTGACACAGGCCATGATTTTTGAACCCTGGTTTTCTGCAAGAGCAATATACTGTCTTAACCACTGAGCCATCTCTAGTCCCTTAGTGATAATAGTTGTGGTTATTTCCACACTCATATGCCTTCTATGTTTGTATTATATGTTATCTAATGCAACTAAAATATTTGTACAAATTATTAATGATAATTACTGGTACTATTTCCTGATTATTATATGCCATTTAAAAAGTTTCTTTGGACTGACCATTAATTTAAACAGTAGTGTTAAATTAAATAGTGTGCTGGGATTAAGGGTGTATGCCTCTCAAGTGATGGGATTAAAGGTGTGCACCATCACCACCCTGTTCATTGTAATTCTAGAATTTAAAAGACAAAACTAACTCTATAGTGATCTTCCTGTCTCTGCTGGAGTTAGAGGCATGGGCTAACACCACCCTTTTCAAATATTTTACCTTAGCTCCAAATTACTTCAGCTCTTGGAGGTTTAGAAAACCAGGTTGAACTGTAGTAACCCTTAATTTACTTACAACCTTTTAAACCTCTTAACTGCCTTTTTAATGCCAAACAATGAAAATATCCTATATATATAGGAAACAAACTTAAAAGCTGATATCCAAGAGTGTGTGAGCTATATGGTACCCTAGAGTCTAACATTCTAATCTGAAATTAAGATCATTTTTCCTTTCATGTCAGTAAGGCAAGTATTTGGTAAATTAACATTTGAAATTTTGTATTTTATTTTTATTACATTATTTAAGCTTAGTTGTCCCTTTTTTAAAAATTAATTTGGGTTTTCAAATTACCTCTAGAACATAGTTCCCTCCCTCCTTCTTCTCTTCTTCCCTCAATATCAGTTGCAAAATATGTATGGACTGGACATTGGGAAATTATGTTATATCTTATAATTTTCATAATTGTGGCCTAATTGTTCCTATTGTTTTATATTGTATTTATTGCTATGAGAAAAAGAGCCCTTTATTGGACTAAAAGGGGGAGCTGTTGGGAGGGAAAAGATATACCTTAAGAGGGGGAAAAAGCAGATAGGAGGGTGAGGGGGAAGAGGGTAGGAGGGTACGAGTGGGAAGCAGAGCAGGGAGGGATTATGATTGAAATGCAACTTGAAGAAATAAATAAAATTAAAATTAAAAAAATCCCATAAAACAAATTAAATAGTGATGTAATGAAAATTAAAAGTCTTTCTCAAATGTAAACAAAAAGGAATATTTCTTTGTTATAATTATTTATTAATTTGGACTTATTTCCTAATTGTGATTAAGCATTATAAAGAATATAGACCAGGGGATCCAAAATGGTGACGGCCTTTGTGGACTTATTTTGATTTCGGGGTTAACAGTCACAGGGCGGCGAGTGTTGCAGGACTCTGTACAAATGGCTCGAACCCTCTGGATCTCACCCAACTACCCAGGGACCACTGGGGGATGCTCCCTCCCAATCTCGGACACGCTGAATCTGGGAATCCGGATACCCCCTCCCCCACCAGGAGAGACACACAGGGTAAGTTCCAATCTAATACCCAGCAGGCAGATACAGACCCCATGCAGAGATAATCTACACCCTGCTGGGTACCCCCAGGTCTCACACAGACAATCCAGCTATCTGGCAAAAGGTTGTGACCATTGGAAGTGAGCGCAGCTCAGCTGCAAAGAGCCTTCAGACTGCAGATTGCAACACACTGCAGTGACATCACTGGCCAGTTTCCAGGCCATGGGAGTGGCAAGGCTATTGGGGGTGAAGGCAGATTTACCCACCACAGAAGCCAACCCTGGGCAAACTGTGAGGTATTTGAAACTGTTGTATATTGGACTTTTTTAAAAGTACTGGCCCATTCGGTGGGGAACCAGAGCTTACTTGTACACAGATCCAACCCCTGGATTAGTTAGGTCTCCACCTAGGAGGCGGGGCTGGATGACTCACCTTATAGGGGTGGAGTAAGGCAACTCGACTCCTAAACCAAAGCGTCCTCATTGGACCCAAGAACAGAAGACAGCTAAAAAATTCCACATGGCCAGAGGCCCCAGACAAACAAACAAACAAACAAACAAACAAAAACAGAGCAAAATGACTCCAACAAAAGAAAGCAACGCTATTCCATCCAGCCCAAACCACCATACCAGAGCTGAAACACATGAAAACGATGACAATTCTACATTATGGAAAGTGATAGAGTCCCTTCAAGAAGAACTTAAATCTATGAAGGAATTCAAAGAAGCCACAATTGCACATACGAAAGCGATGGAAAACACCATTAGAGAACTTCAGAACAAGGTGAGTTAACTTGAACAAGAAAAAGAGAGGGCAATGGAAGACTTCCAGGCAAAGACAAGCAAACTGGAGCAGGAAATGTACAAAACAAATAACATCACTCAAGAAATGAAAATGGAAATGGAAACAATAAAAACACAGTCAGAGTTAAAAATAGAAATGGAGAATCAAGGGAAGAGAACAGGAACTATGGATTTAAGTACCAAAAGTAGGATTCAAGAGATGTAAGACAGGATCTCAGGCATGGAAGATTCGATGGAAGAAATCAGTACAACATCCAAAGAAAATGAGAAAGCTAAAAAATCTCTCACCCACAATATCCAAGAAATCAAGGACTCAAATGAAAAGACGGAACCTAAGAATTATAGGCATAGAGGAAAGAGAAGACTCCCCCGACTCCATGGTCCCGGAAATATCTTCAACAAAATCATAGAAGAAAACTTCCCAAACCTAAAGAAAGAGATGCCAGTAAAAATCCAAGAGGCTTACAGAACACCAAACAGATTAGATCAGGAAAGAAACTCCTCTCACCACATAAAAATAGAAACTCCAAATGTAGAGAAAAAGAAAGGATATTAAAAGCTGTGAGAGAAAAAGACCAAGTCACATACAATGGCAGACTCATCAGAATTACACCTGACTTCTCCTCAGAAACTTTAAAAGCTAGAAGGGCCTGGACAGATGTCCTACAAGCCCTGGGAGAACATAGGTGCCCAGCCAGACTACTATACCCACCAAAACTCTCTATCAACATAGATGGAGAAAACAAGATATTCCATGACAAAATCAAATTCAAACAATATATCCCCACAAACCCAGCCCTACAGAAGATCCTAGAAGTAAAATTCCAACACAGAGAAAATAACTACACCCAAGAAAGTAGAGAAAGTAGAAACCTCTACAGCAACTAAACAAAAAGAAACACAAGATGACCAGCTATACCAAAATAATGAGAAATAACAACCGCTGGTAACTAATATCCATCATCATCAATGGACTCAACTCACCAATAAAAAAACACAGACTTACAGACTGGATCCGTAAATAAGACCCATCTTTTTGCTGCATACGAGAAACTCATCTCACTATTGAAGATAAACACTATCTCAGAGTAAAAGGCTGGGGAAAGGTTTTCCAAAAATGGACCCAGGAAACAAGCTGGAGTAGCCACCATAATATCAAACAAAATAGACTTCCAATTGAAGTAAATAAAAAAAAAAAAGACAGAGAAAGGCATTACATACTTGTTAAAGGAAATATCCACCAAGAGGTCATCTCAATATTGAACATCTATGACCCAAATACAAAGGCACCTACATTTATAAAAGAAACGCTTTTAAAACTTAAATTGCACATCGATCCAAACATTTAATAGTGGGAGACTTCAATACCCCACTCACAACTATGGACAGATCATCAAGACAGAAGCCAAACGGAGAAATAATGAGTCTAACAGAGATCATGAACCAAATGGACCTAAGAGATATCTACAGAACTTTTCACCCAAACACAAAAGAATACACTTTCTTTTCAGCACCTCAGGGAACCTTCTCCAAAATCGACCATATAGTTGGACACAAAGATAGCCTCAACAGATACAAGAGAATTGAATAACCCCTTGTATCTTATCAGACCACCATGGAATAAAGCTGGACTTCAATAGCAAAAGAATCAACAGAAAGTTTACACACAAATGGAAATTGAACAACTCTTTAGTAGAGAAACACTGGGTCAGGAAGAAATACAGAAGGAAATCAAAGACTTCTTAAAATTCAATGAAAATGAAGACACAACATACCCAAACCTAAGGGACACAATGAAAGCTGTGCTACGAGGAAAGTTCATAGCACTAAGTGCCTTCAAAAAGAAAATTGTGACAGCTCATATTAGCAAATTAACAGCTAAACTGGATGACTTGGAAAAAATGAAGCAAACACTCCCAAGAGGAGCAGAAGGCAGGAGATCATCAAACTTAGGGCTGAAATCAACAACTTAGAGACAAAAAGAACTATACAAGGAATCAATGGAACCAAGAGTTGGTTCTTTGAGAAAATCAACAAAATAGACAGACCCTTAGCCAAATTAACTAAAAGAGAGAGGGAGAAAACACAAGTCAACAAAGTCAGAAATGAAAAGGGAGAAATAACAACAGACATTGAGGAAATCCAGAGAATATTTGGATCCTACTTTAAAAATCTATACTCCAACAAATTTTAAAACATAAGTGAAATGGACAATTTTCTTGATAGATACCACCTACCAGAGCTAAATCAAGATCAAATAAACAGATTAAACAGCCCTATAACCACTAAGGAAATAGAAACAGTCATTAAAAATCTCCCAATCAAAAAAAGCCCAGGGACAGATGGCTTTAGCACGGAATTCTACCAGACCTTCAAAGAGGAGCTAATACCAGTACTCTTCAAACTCTTTCACCAAATAGAATCAGAAAGAACATTGGCAAACTCATTCTATGAGGCCACAGTCACTGTGATCACTAAACAACACAAATACCCAATAAAGAGAACTGCAGACCAATCTCCCTCATGATCATAGATGCAAAAATACTTAATAAAATACTAGCAAACAGAATTCAAGAACACATCAAAAGTATCATACACCATGATCAAGTAGGCTTCATCCCAGGAATGCAGGGATGGTTCATCATACGAAAGTCTATCAACGTCATTCACCATATAAACAAGATCAAAGAAAAAGACCACATGATAATCTTGCTAGATGCAAAAAAAGCATTTCACAAAATCCAACAAACACCCCTTCATGCTAAAAGTTCTGGAGAGAATGAGCATACAAAGACTGTACCTAGAAATAATAAAGGCAATATAGAGCAGGCCAGTGGCAAACATCAAAATAAATGGAGAGAAACTTGAAGCATTTCCTCTCAACTCAGGGACAAGACATGGATGTCCACTTTCATCATATCTCTTCAATATAGTACTTGAAGTTCTTGCTAGAGCAATAGACAACTAAAGGAGATCAGGGGGATAAACATCGGAAACGAAGAAGTTAAATTATCCCTATTTGCAGATGATATGATAGTATACATAAGCGACCCCAAAAATTACACCAGAAATCTCTTACAGCTGATAATGTGTAACTCTTACATCTTCAGTAAAGTGGCAGGATACAAAATTAATTCAAAAAAATCAGAAACCCTTCTTTATACAACAAACAAATGGGCTGAGAAAGAAATAAGGGAAACAACCCCCTTCACAATAGCCACAAACAACTAACAATACCTGGGGATAACTCTAACCAAGCAAATAAAGGACCTGTACAACAAGAACTTCAAGCCCTTGAAGAAAGAAATGGAAGAGGCCTTTAGAAGATGGAAAGATCTCCCATGCTCATGGATAGGTAGGATCAACATAATAAAAATGGCCAACCTACCAAATGAAATATATAGATTCAATGCAATTCCTATCAAATACCAACACAATATTTCATAGACTTGGAAAGAGCTATTCTCAATTTCATATGGAACAACAAAAAGCCCAGAATAGCTAAATCAATCCTGAACAATAAAAAAACATCTGGAGGTATCACCATCCCGGATTTCAAGCTGTACTACAGAGCAATAGTTGTAAAAACAGCATGGTATTGGTATAGAAACAGACCAGTAGATCAATGGAATCGAATTGAAGATCCATAAATAGACCCACACACTTATGGCCACCTAATTTTTGACAAAGAAGCCAAAATGGCACAATGGAAGGACAGCATCTTCAAAAATGATGCTGGTCCATTGGATGTCTACTTGTAAAAGAATGAAATCAGACCCATACTTATCACCTTGTATAAAACTTAAGTCCAAGTGGATCAAAGACCTTAACATAAGGCCATTCAAACAAAATCTTCGAGAAAAAAAAGTGGGAAAAACCCTCAAACTTTTTGGCACAGGTGTCAGCTTCCTGATCAGAACACCAACAGCTCAGGACCTGAGATCAACAATCAATAAATTGGACCTCATGAAACTGAAAAGCTTCTGTAAGGCATAAGACAGTGTCATCCGAACAAAATGGCAGCCTACAGAATGGGAGAAAATCTTCACCAACCCCACATCTGACAGAGGGCTAATATCCAAAATCTACAAAGAACTCAAGAAATTAAATGCCAAGAAACAAAATAATCCAATCAAAAAATGGGGGACAGAGCTAAATAGAGAATTCATAAAGGAGGAATCCCTAATGGCTGAGAGACACTTGAAGAAATGCTCAACATCCTTAATCATCAGAGAAATGCAACTCAAGACGACTCTGAGATTCCATCTCACACCTGTCAGAATGGCTAAGATCAAAAGCTCAAATGACAGAACATGCTGGCGAGGGTGTGGAGAAAGGGGTACCCTACTCCATTGCTGGTGGGAGTACAGGTTTGTGCAACCACTATGGAGGTCAGTCTGGCCATATCTTAGAAAACGTGGAATAGCTCTGCCTCAGGACCCAACCATCCCACTTCTGGGTATACATCCAAATGCCTCTTCACGGAATCATAAGGAAGTTTTCTCATCTATGTTCATAGCAGCCTTATTTGTAATAGCTAGTAACTGGAAATAACCCAGATGTCCCTCAACCAAAGAATGGGTTAAAAAACTGTGGTACATCTACACAATGTAATATTATTCAGCTATCAGGAACAATGAAATTATGCAATTTGCCGCCAAATGGATGGAACTAGAAAGCTCACCATGAGTGAGCTAACTCAGACTCAGAAGGATGCATATGGCATCTACTCATTTATAGTAGGGTTTTAGCTATATAGTAGAGGATACCGATACTACAACTAGCACACCAAAGGGAACTTGGACTTAGACTTTCTATTTTTTTTATTTTTTATATTATTTTTTATATTTTTTTCTGTTTTTTAGTCTTTTTTATCTGTTTGTCTGCTTATTTTTTTGTTTGATTTTTAGTTCTCTCTCCCGGGCAATGACACTCTTTTCACTGGTGGTACTTCCTCGTAGACCCCCCAATGAATGAGGAGGCTCTTGGCCCTCATACGAGCTCTCAACTGAGATGAGGGACTGTTATATAAGGACAGCCCACCCCAGAGAAATGGGATGGAAGGTTTAGGAGGTAAAGCAAAAAATGAAATGTGATGTTTTGGCCTTTTACTACTAATTGTCATAAACTGTTTAGGATAATTAAGAAATGCAAACTAATAATTATGCAAGTTGGTCATTTTGTTAGGTACTATGACAGCCTATTATAGTTATTTTCTAAACAAATCAGAAATAAAGCTACTAAGAGACAAGCAACATCTGCTTATCCTAATATAAGAGATAGATAGGTCCTCTTCAAAAATCTCAAGAGATCTGCAGATTATGGCATTCAATGATGTTTTTCTAACTTTAGATTTTTTTATATCGAGTCATATAAACTCCTGACAGCACCCCCTATTCTACTCCAAGTAGAAGATGAGCATTGAAGAATCTCCAGTGGGAGATGATTGAATTAGTCTCAAGCCTATCTCTTGGAAGGAAAAACCCCTTGCTGCAACTGTAGACAGAATACTGTCCAAAAAGGACAAAACTTTGAAGCAGGTAAATCGACAGCCTAGCTCTGCCAAGACAGGGTATGCAAGTCCTTCATAACCCCTGCTCTACAATCAATGTCTGTCAGAGAAATGGGGTCAAATGACTGAAGATCGATGCTGTAATGTATGGAGAGAAAATGGGAACTGTCCAGGCAGCCACTGGTATGTCATTTCTTAGTTTTGAAAGATGCAGGCCCTGTACTTCCTATAAAATCAGATATATTTATACCTCTCATGTCTCTGAGGAGGTTGAAGAACAGATAGCTAGAGTCTCATAATTAAATTTGGAGTTGTTTAGGAGTCAAGAGAGTGTTATAGATCTAAGAAGAAGCTTTTAAAATTGTGTTTCAAGTTAGTATGAATGTTGAGTTAGATATAGAACTTTGAACTCATGGAGATGGTTAGATAGTAGAATGTTAAATTCAGGTGCCTAATACATATGGACTGGACATTGGGAATGTTTGCTAAGCCATATAACCCTCATAACCGTTGCCTAATTACCTCTGTTGTTTTGTATTGTATCTATTATCATAAGAGAAAGAGCCATTTGTTGGACTGAAAGGGGAAACTGTAGGGGGAAATAATATATACCTTAAACTTAAAAAAAAAAGGGAAGAGGATGGGGGTGGTTGAGGGTGGGAGGGTGGGACTGGAGGGGGGAATAGGGAGGGGACTGTGATTGAGATGTAACTTGAAGAAATAAAAATTATAGAAAAAAAAAACCAAGTATATAGACCAGTCAATAGAAATCCAACAGTAAGAATTCCCCTCATATTGTAGGATAACTATAATAAATACAAAAATTGCGAAGGTCTAAGACAAGGTTGTCTGAAAGAGGGAGAAAAAGAATAGTAGATTTATAGATTTCACCCCAATAGAGAAAGGGTGATTATCTTCCAGGCTGGCTGACACAAGCAGAAACCGAGTGCAGTAGTCATGAATCTCCCTGAAAACTCTCCATTGTCTTGTACTCATTATGCTATGTTTTAGCAGACTTTTGTAAAAGCTGGCTCTGTGTGGAACTGGAATATATGTATGAAGTTCATATATTTTTCTCCTGGTTGTTATCCTGTGTTAGGGAAAACGATTAGGTGATACTATGGAAATAAATCCTTAATACCCTGGTTAAGCTTCACTTATTTTTTCTCTCAAACAGTAGATTTTGCTGAGTCATCCTAGCTCTGTATT
This sequence comes from Lophiomys imhausi, assembly GCA_907164525.1. Taxonomy (NCBI): domain Eukaryota; kingdom Metazoa; phylum Chordata; class Mammalia; order Rodentia; family Muridae; genus Lophiomys; species Lophiomys imhausi. The sequence goes on along the minus strand of CAJQZJ010033615.1, from coordinate 2,858,880 downwards.
TTCTTCTAAGACAAAAGAGTTTATGAAGTGAATGAGTCTAAAACCCAGGATTTATCATTTTTCCATTTTTATGTATGACATCATGGTCTACACATGCTCTTAACTGAAAGCAAGGTCTGGAGATTGCAGTCTTTTCAGAAGTATAAACAGTAAAATGATTTTGTCATACATAGCAATCTATTAGCTCTTTCTTGGGGGGGGAAAAGTGTGCCTTGGGAAATAATGAAATCTGACCAGATATGCAAATATAGAGTGTGAAGAAATTGTGGGTTCATAACTTGGGCAACATTAGAAAAATCAACCCTCATACAAGGTGTAAGAAATAATTAGGTAGGAAGAAACAAGAGAATGAGACAACCCAGATGTCCCTCAACCCAAAAATGGATTAAAAAACTGTGGTACATCTATACAATGGAATACTACACAGCTACCAGAAACAACGAAATCATGCAATTTACAGCCAAATGGATGAAACTAGAGAAGCTCATCCTGAGTGAGCTAACCCAGACCCAGAAGGATGTACATGGCATCTATTCACTTATAGTCAGATTTTAGCTATATAGTACAGGATAACAACACTACAACCAATGCACCAAAGGAAACAGGAATATAGGCGTTTTATCCTATCAGTGAGACATTTTGCCCTAATGGTGCTGCCTTGTAGGCCCGCAGTGTATGAGGAGGCTCTTGGCCCTCATATGACTGCTGAACTGGGGGGAGGGGGACTCTTATATATGGACATTCCATTCCAGAAGTGTGGAGGGGGATGGAAGGGATAGGGGTAGATAGTGGGAGGGTGGGACTGGGAGGGGTGGAAAGAGGACACTATGATGGAGATGTAACCTGAAGCAATAAATAAATTTAAAAACAAAAAGAATTAACTGGGTAGGAAGAAACAGAGAATGAGAATTTACATTGACCTCAACACCCTGAGCAGCTTCATAGAGTCTTAGAGGTGGCCTGCAAAGTCTGGCTACACAGTGTAGGACACAGCCACACAATGAGCAGAGTGTGGCAAAATTCAGATTACAGGCTTTAAACTGGAGTTTTGAGCAAAAGAAAGAGAAGGGGGGATAGAGTTTTACTAGGTCTAAAATGGGGAAGATAGCTGTTTTCTACAGATAGATCTATTTGATACTGCAGGATCCATTTTCTCTTACTGCAAACACCTGGCATCCGGGGACAGGGTCAGATGGCTTTTTCCTAGGTTCTCAAGAGGCTGGCTTCCTGGAAGTTTGAGCTTAGTTTAGGCTGGCCTTATTCTTTTGGGGGGGAGGGGGTGGCAGGCTTTGGGGAGGTCAACAGAGTAAGGTCATAAATTTTCCAAGCATTTAAGTTCTCTACAAAGATGTCAATTCAATTTAAATTGATGAATGTCTTTTTATTCCTTAGCAAGTCTTACGTTTTATAAACAAGTTCTCCTCTCAAGTTGTCTTAAAGGGGTCTCAAAATTTGATGGTGTTTAAGAGCAATCTCAAATGCACTTGATGCTGTGATCAGTGCTCATGAATAAGGTGCCCTGAGACCCCAGGAGAAAGAATGATTAGTTCTTTCTGAATTGTTGAGGGAGATATTACATAGAAAATGACAAGGCAAGTGGGACCTAAGTAATCAGCAGATCTTGCAAGAAGGTGAAAGGGAAGTTCTAATCAGGAAAAAAGGAAATGTCTATTCTCTTTACATATCACTTTAAACTGTATTTTCATCTCCATTTTCAAACCAGCATAGTGAGGCTCAGATTTCTTACATGGATTCTCCTTTTGTGTCAGGATACAAAATGAAATTTTGATGTAGATTTTTATCTAAACAATAATCTTCATGGCAACTCTTCCAGTATTTCTGTAATAATACTGAATTTTCAAATGGCAAGATATATGGAAATCATAGTAAATTCAATAGTCTCCAACTTAACACATGTATAACAACATTAAAAATGCATGATGATAATAAGCAGAGAGGCAGCATTTGATAAAATAAAGGCATATTTTATGAAAAAAAATCATCAAAGTAAAAATGGACAAACTCTTCCTCAGTGCAAGAATGGATTGCTTACAAGTGCCACAACTAATAACCTTAATAGTGAAATATTAATTAAACTTAAAATATTAATTCAAATTTGCAATAGCAATCTTTTCCCTATAATGAAAACAGAGAAAGTTGTTCATTTTTCCAACTAATATTCAACATTGCACTAAATATTTTACCAAGAATAACTGGAAAAGAAAATGAAAATAATATATCAATTCAACATAAAAAATTCATTTTTCCATTGATCCATTATAATTACGTAATATACACATAAAAGCCCCATAAATTTCTCCAAATCTTCTAGAACTAAAAGATAAAAAATCAAAATTATCAGAAATATATTTGAAATTAACACACAACAAAAACTTTAAGAAAGAAATTCCACTAATTTGATATAAGATTAATTGAATAAATTAATATAAATAAAATAATAATAAATATAAGATTAAGTGAATAAAATCATTTTATATGTTTATAATATGCTTATGAATAAGTTTAAACAAGAAGGTTCAAAATTAATTGGTATCCCTAAAATTACAAAAAAATTGCTGAAATTCATAATTTCAAAAACTGAAAAGTATTATATGTATATATAATGAGTTGGATGCCCAATAAAAAGTAATTATCTTCATTTTCAGTGGACTTTCATAGGAAGCCTGGAGATATATCTGCACTTTATATCTCATACTGAGATATAAATTTAAGCAATTTCCTATATGTAAGCTAAAATAATAAAATTTGGGAAATGGCTTTGTCACTAAAGTATGAATTGTCTAACCATGAGGACATGAGTTAAATTTCCAAATCCTGTGTTTAAAAGTCTAAGCATGATGGTGTATGCTTGTAAAAAGTGACAGAAATGTGGTGAAAAGCACATTCCCGATGCTCACTACTCAGCCAACAGAGCCTTCTCAGCTGAAGCAAGACAAGGAGACACACTAAAAACACAAGGTGCCTGAGAAGACCCTGCAGATCAACCTCATGCCTCGGACATACATGTAAACATTATACACTTGTAACTATACACAAAAATGCACACATGTACATATGCACAAGTGCATTTGTGGGCACACACATACCCCCCATGCACACACACACACACACACACACACACACACACACACACACACACACATGCACACTTATAAAGTATTAAAATTCTTAGAAAAAAGTCCAGAAGTGAATCTTCCTAAATTTGAATTGGGTAACATATTCTTTAATATGCTACCAAAAGTGATATAGGATATGCTGCATAATATATTAATAACATGGAAAAATTTTTAAACAGATGCTATTAGCTGAAAACATAAAATAAAAGAAAAAAGGACTGCAGAGATGACTCAATGGTTAAGGACATATACTTACATTTTTCTTCAATAATAACATCATGTTTTAATGCTTTTTATAGGCTACAGTACATCCATCAGAATCGCTTTAAATGTCCATTTTTAAAGAAATGCTGTAACACATAATTTGGAAAAGCTTTTAATGAATAGATTAATCACTTAACTTTTTTATATAATTGTACACTTTTCTAGTATGAGTACTGTCTAGATCTATTTCCTATATAGAAATAGTTGACAAAAATGTTCATTTAATGCTAATAAATTATTGCAGAAATATGTGTATAAGTAAATGAAAAATTTACACTTTCTCAGCTTATTATCTTGCATTCATTATATATATATCACTAATCCATTAAAAAATAGAAATGTCTTTAATGAGCAAATGAAGGTATATCTGCTAGAAAGGGTAATCCAGATAGAAAATTTCACAAATATGCTTATTGTCTCAGTGGCAGTACATTGATACATACTATTAAATAAGAAATCAAAGACTACATAAATATTGAATAATCTATTGTCAACTTCCAAGAAGATGAAACTGCAATATTGACCTTAAGTGACCTATGATATTGAAGTACATTTTGCTACGCAGTTATATATGATGATAGAGAGATTATACATTTTTTGTTGTTTTGCAGGTATTTCTTAAAGTTATGTTCAAAATCAATAGTTAAATGGATTACAGTCATTAAATAGATAATGTAATGTGCCCACTAAAATAAATTTGATGTTTTAAATTTTTTTCACTTGTATTATTTTTACATATGTATATGTTGGGGTCTTGGGAAAATGAGTCCTATGCGCAGAGATCCCAGAAGAGCTCATACCATCCTCAGGAACCAAAAGTACAAGAAGTTATGAGGTATCTGGAGTGCTAGAAACTGAAACTGAGTTTCTGAGAGACCAGAATGTGATTTTGTTACAAAGCTTGAAGGCCTGACTTCAAGCTCTAAGACACACATGATTGGAAGAGAAAAACAAAAAAAAAAAAAAAAACCTGCAATCTCTTCTAAAACATTACTCAGATTTCTGTTTCAGGCTAAAAGAAGAATGTTTATAGGGGAATTTTGACTCAGCAACCTGGCTACTCTGGCAACAGAACATATCTAAAGACTTTCCAGGTCTATTTGATCTGGCTGGAATGCAGACACACCCTGGAATACAGCATCATCTGGCTAGAACACAGATATGCCTGTAGCACACACCTTTAATCCCAGATAATGAAGGTAAATTTAGTTTATAGAAGAAAGCAGCCATGTTTGGATGTTACATCTAATTGAGCGGCAAAGTGGTAGATCAGAGAAAGATATGACAGAGTGAGTCAGAGATACAATATATGCAACTCTCATGATAACATGACAGAAAAGAATGGCTACATAAGAACAGTTCAAGAAAAGGCAGAGAGTTTTCTTACCCATAGTATTTTTACCAAGAGTTTTATTTTTCCCCAGGACATTTTTACATTGACAGGTTGCTGAAAGAACAAGGTAGATAGATATAGGTGAAGACAGAAGGATCCAGGGAATGAGAAGGAGCCAGAAGATTAAAATATATTGTCAGAATTAGTTTGAGGCCAGGCAAAGCAATTCAGTCAGAAGCCAAGAGAAGACAGTTTGAATCAGTCATCTTGGAGAGGAGTTTGTGCCAGAACAGCTGAGTAGAACCAGCCAGCGAGAGTTCAGAAAGAACTAGAAAGCCTTGTGAATGGTTCTCATCTCATCCTCTCATGCGAGGAAATAAAAACAATATGTACATCTGACACCCAGAAAAGTTGGAAGAAAAACCAAACATGATTAGAGAAGGAGAAGCCTCACTGACATTGCAGAAAGCAGAGGATATCTCACAGAAATGTGGAAGATGACAGGAGACATCCCGACAGAAACCTGGAGAACAGAAATTCACCTGGGATCATCTCAAGAATAAGCATCAGTTCTTTGAGTTATGCTAGAAGCCCAAAGGGACTCAGGTGACTTCAGAGCCATAGGAGCCTCAGAGACAGTATATTGAAGTAAGCCATCACATAAGATAAATGTAATTGTATAGTTAGACATTTCCTCATTCAAAATGGGGAACTCCGTTTCAGACACCTTAAGAGGAGCTTAGAGGCTAGAAATGTTGTTTGAAAAAGCCATCACAGTACTTATTGCAACTGTGACCACCACAATAAACTCCTCTTTACATTCAATTGAATATATAGAGATATATATATGTATGTATATGTATATATATATATCTATCCTTTCAAAAAGATTACTTTATATATCTTCTTTCAAAAAAGCTGTACAACAACCAAAAATAGTTATAGAACAAGAAAAATTAATTACAGTAGAACAAAGGTTTGAGAGACAAAAGACTAAAGAAGTAAGAGAATAGGAAATGCTTAATTGTGAACCTATGGTACCTAATGAAATTTAGGATCAAGAGAGACAGCCCCTTGAATTTATGGTGTGACTTCTTAATGAAATTGAAGAAAGGTGGCCACCCCCAGGAGCTTTCCCAGTTACCAAAGAACAAATTCCAGAAAGGTGAAAATTTACAAAATAAACAAGTAGCCTGAAATCCTGTTAAAATACAAGATCCTGAATGTTTTAAAGAATTAATAGTAACTTATGAAATGCACTTACCCCATGTGAGACAGATTTTAAATACCTGGGCTACCAAAACCAGAATTATCTCCCAAGAGTAAAAAGACTCAAGAGAAGCTGTACTGGAAGTTAATTCTCAATTACAATGGCTGACATGGTAGCAAGAAGAAGCTGCAATTATGGAAAATCATAGTAGTTCAAAAGGTATTAATATTGTGAAAAGTCAATTGTGAGGTGAAGGTCAACATGCTGATTTACAAAATCAGGTAAAATTTGATTTTTCAATGTGCTTTAGTAGCCGTAAGAGCCTGGGATAAGGTGGAGAAACAAGGAAAAAGGTCTATGTCATTCACAAAGATTATGCAAAGCCCCAGAGAGACTTTTACTGACTTCTTACATAGATTAACATCTGTTATAAACAGGGTAATATCAGATCTAGATGTGAGTCAGGTATTAATTGAAACTTTAGCTTTTAAAAATGCAAATAAAAAGTGTAAATAAGTTCTTAGACTTTTGAAAGTCTGATCAGCACCCTTGGATGAATGATTAGAACTACTATTGATATCGACCCTAATAAATATGTAATTGGACAAGCAATAGCCAATAATCCTATTGTTTTAACTGTGGGAAACAAGGCATTTTGAAAAGGGATTGCAGACAAGTTGTTCCTAGAGACTTCTCTAGAAGACCTAGCCTTTCTGGATTTTTATAAAGTTTGGTATGGGTAAGCATTGGACTAATGAATGCAGATCAGCATGAGGTATGTGAGATTGTCCCTTACTAATGGAAAACTCTCTTTGAGATAACCCTTTAAATATAGGAAACCCACAAGAGATTTTCCTAGTACCACAACAACAAATAATACAAGTCATGTATTTCCTGTCAACAATCCACAGAGCAGGTAGAGAAAATTTACTAGGTATTAGAGATAGAATGCATGCTACAGAAGGAAATGCTGCCCAAGATTTAGCCATAAGTGAAAGTCTCACATTATCACCAAATATTCAATGCTATAAAATATGCATTGGAGTTCATGGACCTCTACCCCAAATACGATAGGAATAGTTTTAAGAAGAATTAGCCTATTTCCTCAATGATTCATTGTGCACCCAAGAATTATAGATGAAGACTTCAAGGGAGAGATTGAGAGTATGGTTTACATAAAGAAAAATATGCTATTTAAAGCAGGAGATAGAATTGTTCAGCTTTTACTGTTTCCATATGTCAAAAGCAAAGCAGCTCCAGTGTAAAGAGCAGGAGGATTTGGAAGTACTGGAGGACAAGTTTTTGGTAAACTATTATCAATGACCAGATATGAAAATTAAAATTAAGATAAATGGTATGGAAATTTAAGGTTTGAAGGACACAGGAGCTGATGTAACTATAACCACATGATAATCTTGGAATCTACTTTGGCACCCTAAGAAGGTATCCACACGGTTTGAAGGGATTGGAACATCATCGTAAGTAAATAAAAAAGTTTAAGACAAATCAATATTTGGGACCATAATGTCAAATAGGAAGAATAAAAACTTATTCAGCAGATATAGCCTATGAGGAATAGAACTACTACAACATTGGAGAGCTAAGATTAGTATTCCTTCAATCTCAGAAAACAGATACTATAGCTGACATTGTATATTGACATCTTATGTAATATGGATTGATTGTTTCTGTGTTTAAAAGGGTATGAAACCCAGCTCACTGTCATGGAATAGGGCATAGAATGGGAGTGCCTAAGTGTCTATCTGAAAATGAAAGAAATGCTAGTTCTTGATATGTGTGGATTCATGAAAATATCATTATACCTTGATAAACAGAAAAGGGGAATATGATTAGCTGAAAGACACTGGATTGTATAAAAACCTACTGTATTTGACCAATCTGTATACTTGAAATATGTTTTAACATTGAGATGGAAGTCAGGGTTGTGTTACATTGGGGAATAGGTTTTGTCTATATTTCCGCAGGTGATTAAGACTATGGGTTCCATAGAAATTGATAAAGATCTGATCTGAATAAGAGAAGCTTCTACTTGAAAGATAAGACTTGAGGAAGGAAGAGACACAGAGTGCTGATTGATTCCCCCTGCATGAGAACAGCTCAACAAACTAGCTGAAGGACAGATCATTCATCAGACAGGTAGACTGGAAAACCCTGATGCTGAAATGGACATTTGCTGAAGGACAGATGATCAGAACTGCAAAGGATCATGTCATCAACAGATATTCATAAGGTATTTGGATTGCTAAGTTTATAGGATTTATAATTGTTTCTGTTGTAATATTTAAACTATGTACAATTTTTAACTTAAACAGAAAGGGGGAAGATGTAGAGAAATTTTAATCCAGAAACATGGCTTCTCTGGCAAGGGATGACATATAAAGACCTTCTAAGTCTATGTGATCTGGTTGGAATGCAAACACATTCTGAATTACAGCATCATCTGACTAGAACACAGATAGGCACATAGTATACACCTTTAATCCTAAACAATGAAGGTCACGTTAGTTTACAGAAGAAAACAGCCTTGTATGAATGTGACATCTAATTGAGGGGCAGACAAAGTGATGGACCAGATAAAGATTTGACAAAATGAGCCAGAGATAGGATATGCTCAATTCTCAGAAGAACAGGACAGGCAAGAGAGGATGCTTAAGAGCAGGGATGTTGAAAGAGAGAGAGAATTTTTTTCAAGTTTATTTATTTCTTCAAATTATTACTCAATCACATTCCCCTCCTACCTACCCCTCCCAGCCCCACCCTCCTATCCTCTTCCTCCTAACCCTCCTATTTGCTCTTTTTTTTTTTAATTTAAGGTGTATGTTTCCCCAACAACAGCTCACCCTCTTAGTCCAATAAAAGGCTCTTGTTCTTATAACAATAAATACAATTCACAACAATAAAAGTGATTAGGCAACAATTCTGAAAATTATAAGGTATAATACAGATTCCCAATCTCCAGTACTTACACATTTGGCAACTTATAATAATATTCTGTTATCTATCTGTCTGGATGAATATAAAGTTTGAGGGAGAGATTTTTAGCAAGAGTTTTTACTGAGAAATTTTTCTGGGACAATTTTACAGAGGCAGGCTGCAAAGAGAACAAGAAAGACACAGGTGAAGACAGAAGGAGTCAGAGAATGAGAGGGAGCCAGAAGTTTAAACATATTGACAGAATTAGTTTGAGGCCAGACAGAGCAATTCAATCAGAACTCAAGAAAAGCCAGTTTGAATCAGTCAATTTGGAGAGGAGTTTGGGCCAGAGCAGCTGAGTTGAACCAGACTGTGAGAGTTCCAAAAGAGCTAGAAAGGCTTGAAAATTGGCTTTCATCTCATTCTGTCATCTGAGAAAATAAAAACATTTACTTATGTTTCCAATACTCGATATGGGAGCTACCAGCAACATTAACTTTGCTTGTTCATACTAACCATCAGCAAATTTATGTGAAGGTTTTATCTTGCATGAGGACAGCTTCTGGACTCTGAAGAACCACATATGCCCTAGATTTATGTTTCTAAACTAAAAATCAACTGAGTAGGAAACAAGACTTTGCCATTGTCACAGAATACCTACTATCTTTCCTGCACGTCAAATATCATTACCATTGTCTTTTGAAACATGATCCATGATGCACTATCATTTATGTTCATCAATAAGATTAAAGGCACCTGGCATCCTTACCAGGTTGGTGAGTAATGGAAAAGCCATATTAGAAATATAAATAGGTGTAATTCTCAGTTATATGTATCATTGTATGTGTCTTTATATAGAGGAATATCAAAGAGTCTTAAATAAAAAATTTCAGTTCATTAATTAGCAGTGTGAACATGACTATTATGTTTTCCTGTTTAATATGTATGAAAACCATACACTTATTTATTGTTAAAGATTTTATATATTTTTCCTTTAAAGTACATAAGCACTGCCTGTATGTATGTCTGTGTATTAACTGGATGTAGTAACTGTGGCAGACAGAAGAGGGTGTTATCAGGTCATCTGGAACTGGAGTAAAAGGTAGTTGGTTGTAAAGCTCCATGTGGGTGCTTGGAATCAAACCTGGGTCCTCCTTAAGAAAGCAGAAAACACTCTTAAACTACTGAGCCACCACTTCTGCTGCAGAAATTAGAAAAAAAATATATTTTTAGTCTTTTCTAAATATTTTTGAAAAATATTTGTAGTCTTAGCATCTAAGAAACCATCCTTAGTTTTTCTGGTTAAAAGTCTGTCATGGGGGAGGGAATCCAAGATGGCAGCAGTTGGCAGGAACACATTTTGACTCTGGGGAAAATAGCTACAACATCATAGAAATATAAACAAGCTGAGCAACATCCTGAGAAGCTTGAACCCTCAGGGTCACACACAGTGAGCCTAGAGACTAGTAGGGGTCCCTCGTGGGACCCTCAGACATTCAGGTAAACAGACCTACCCAGGTCGCAGGCCAGAACACAGCTCAGCTGCAGGGACACTGGGCACAGTGCAGTACAGAACCCATCCGATATACAGGCAGCTGGGTGCAGTGCAGCGTGGACTCAGACACCAGGGGGCAGTGCGCCAGGGAACTCAAGCAGCAAGGCACAGAGCAGCAGCTCAGAACCCAGTGTGAACACAGACAGCATGGCACATCCCGCGTGGCAGCTCAGAACCCAGACCACAAGGAACAGCACACAGGGACCACAGACGTGGTGTGGCGCAGAACCCAGGCCGAGAATCAAGCCCCAGAAATGGGCAAGAGCCTCTCAAAAACCCAATGAGTGGAGAGGCTCAGGCCCAAAGCCGAGGTCAGTGGCACGGGACACAGTCTGGTGCCCAAAGCAGAGCTCAACAGCTTGGGGCACAGTCTCGGGGCCCTAAGCAGAGGTTAGTGGTGAGGGACACAGACTAGGGGTCCAAAGCTGAGACCAGCATCTTGGGGCAGAGGTCAGGCATACAGAGCAGAGGCCACTGGCACTGGGCACAGGCCCCAGACCCAGAGCAGAGGCCAGCACTGATCCTGCCACAGAAGTGGGAAAAAGCCACACAGTGGCTGGCAGGGAGGCACAAGCATATCTGGGCCTACCCAGAAAGGTGTTGGACATAAAAGTCCCTCTAGTGGATATACAATCACTTGGAAAAACATTGCGCTCAGACAGGGCAGAGGGATGCTCTACCTGCACCGGTACAGTTTCCTGCAGATCTGATCACTCCATGGACTTGGGAGGCAGTTCCTACTGCCAGATAGAGGTAACTCCCTCCCAACTACCTAAGCACCCAATATTTACACAGTCACTGCAACACCCTAAAGAGGACCGACAGTGCTATTGAAACTGTCCAGAAAACATCAAGAACAATCAGATTAGGGCAACCAGATATCTAAGGTCAGCGAAAGAACAAAACTGACAAAAATCAGGGAAATATGACTCCAATGAAATTCAGTGACATTAACACAGCAAGCCCTGAACATCCCACCACAGCTAAAACACATGAAAATGAAGACAAATCTATACTTAGGAAAATGGTCGAGTCCTTTTCAAGAAGAAATGAAAACACTGAAAGAATACAAAGAATCCTCAAATTTAAAAATAAAAGCATTGGAAAATACCATTAGAGACCTCCAAGCTAATGCAGCCCAACATGAACAGGAAAGAGACAAGGCAATGAAAGATTCTAAAAATTTGAAATATTTACAGACAAAGACAAGCAAATTGGAACAAGAAATGTATAAAACTAATAAAATGATTCAAGACTTGAAATTGGAAGTAGAACCAATAAAGAAAACACAATGAGGTTTAATCTTGGAGGTGGAGAATCAAGAGAAGAAAGGAGGAACTACAGACATGAGTATCAAAAATAGGATACAAGAGATGGAAGACAGGATCTCACGTGTGGAAGATTTGTTAGAAGAAATTAGTACAACCAAAAAAAAAAATGAGAAAGCTAAAAAAGTTCTCACCCATAACATCCAAGAAATCAAGGACACCATGAAAAGATGGAACCTAAGAATTATAGGCATAGAGGAAAGAGAAGACTCCCATTCCAAGGTCCAGGAAACATCTTCAAAAAAATCATAGATGAAAACTTCCCAAACTTAAAGAAAGATGCTAATAAAATTCCAAGAGGCATACAGAACACCACACAGATTAGACAGAAAAGAGACTCCTCTCGCCACATAATAATTAAAACTCCAAATGTACAGAACAAAGAAAGAATATTAAAAGATGCTAGAGAAAAAGGTCAAGTAACATATAATGGCAGACCCATCAGAATTATACCTGATTTCTCCTCAGAAACTTTAAAGGCCAGAGGGCCTGGGCAAACATCCTACAAGCCCTGAGAGAACATAGGTGCCCAGCCAGACTACTATATCCTGGAAAATTCTCTATCAACACAGATGGAGAAAACAAGATATTCCATGATAAAATCAAATTTAAACAGTATCTACCCACAAATCCAACCCTACAGAAGATTTTAGAAAGAAAATTTCAACCCAGAGAAGATAACTACACCCAAGAAAACAGAGGAAGCAAAAAACTCCACTGCAGCTAAGCCAAAAGAAACACAAAACCACTACCTACACGAAAATAATAGGATGTAATACCTTTGGTCATTAATATACATCAACATCAAGGGAGTCAACTCCCTAATAAAAAGACTCAGGCTTTCAGAATGGATCTGTAAACAAGAGCCATAATTTTGATCCATAGAAGAAATGCATCTCACTAACCAAGATAGATGCTACCTCAGAGTAAAGGGCTGGGAAAAGGTTTTCCAAGCAAATGGACCCAGGAAGCAAGCTGGAGTAACCATCTTAATATCAAATAAAATAGACTTTCAACTGAAGTTAATCAAAAAAGATAGAGAAGGGCATTACATACTCATTAAAGGAAATATTCATCAAGAGGACATCTCAATATTGAATATCTATGCCCCAAATACAGGGAACCTACTTTTGTAAAAGAAACTCTTCTAAAGCTTAAACCACACATCGATCTCCACACATTAATAGTAGGAGGCTTCAACATCCCACTCACAACAATGGACAGGTCATCAAGACAGAAACCAACAGAGAAATAATGAGTCTAACAGAGCTCTTGAACCAAATGGACGTAACAGATATCTAAAGAATGTTTCACCCAAACACAAAAGAATACACGTTCTTCTCAGCACCACAGGGAACCTTCTCCAAAATCAACCATATAGTCAGACACAAAGCAAGCCTCAACAGATACAAGAAAATTGAAATAACCCCTTGTATCTTATTGGACCACCATGGAATAAAGCTGGACTTCAACAACAACAGAAATAACAGAAAGTCTACACATTCATGGAAACTGAACAACTCTTTACTGGATGACTACAGGATCTCATGTGTGGAAGATTCATTGCAATCTTTCAATGTTCTTCCAAATGATTGTATATCCACTAGAGGGACCTTTATGTCCAACACCTTTCTGGGTAGGCCCAGATAGGCTTGTGCCTCCCTGCCTCCAAAATCAACCATATTTTCGGTCAAAGCAAGCCTCAACAGATACAAGAAAATTCAAATTGTATTTAATTTAACTCCGCCTGTGCCCCACAGAGTTAAAGGTGGTTGTAAGGCACCATGTTGGTCCTGGGAATCAAACTTGGGTCCTCCTTAAAAAAGCAGAAAGCCTCTTAACTACTGAGCCACCACTTATGCTGCAGAAATTTTATATATATATATATAATATATATATATATTTAGTTTTTCTAAATATCTTTGAAAATATTTGTAGTTGTAGCATCTAAGAAACCAGCCTTAGTTTTTCTGGTTAAAAGTATGTCACAGCGGAGGGATCCAAGTTGGCAGCAGTCAGCAGGGACACATTTTGAGCTCTTGGGAAAATAGCTACAACATCATAGAAATATAAACAAACTGAGCAACATCCTGAGAAGTTTGAACCCATAGGGTCACATACAGTGAGCCCAGGGACAAGTGGGGGTCACTCTTGGAACCCTCAGACACTCAGGGAAACAGACCTACCCTATGTCAGGGAAGAAATAAAGAAGGAAATCAAAGACTTCTTAAAATCCAATGAAAAAGGTGACATAACATACCCAAACCTTTGGGACACAATAGAAGCAGTGCTACAAGGAAAGTTCATATCACTAAGTTCCTTCAAAAAGACAATTGTGACAGTTCATATTAGTGAGATAACAGCTGAAATGGAAGAACTGGGAAAAAAAAGAAGCAAACACTCCGAAGAGGAGTAGAAAGCAGGAAATCATCAAACATAGGGCTGAAATCAACAATTTAGGAACAAAAAGAACAATATAAAGAATCAATGAAACCAAGAATTGAATTTTTGAGAACATCAACAAAATAGACAAACCCTTAGCCAAATTAAATAAAAGACAAAAGGAAAAAATCCAAATCAACAAAATCAGAAATGAAAAGGGAGAACTACATTCCACCTGTATTTCCCCTCCCCCCCTTGGGTTGTGGTAAACAATGGGCTGGGCTGGTACTTTCCACTTGTATTTCCCCTCACCCCTTTGGGTTGTAGTTTAAAAACTCTACTCTCCCCCAAATTGTTGTCGCGGCTCCTACCCCTGCGTGAGATATGAGTGGCGTCCTCAGTGCACTGAGCCCCCCTCCCCTGAAATAAACCTGTTGTGATTGCATCAAAAAACAAAAAAGAAAGAAAGAAAGAAAAAGAAAAGGGAGAACTAACAACAGACATTGAGGAAATCCAGAGACTCTTTAGGTCCTACTTTAAAAATCAATACTCCACCAACTTTGAAAACCTAAGCGAAATGGACAATTTTCTTGATAGATTTCACCTTCTGAAGTTAAATCAAGATCAGGTTAACAAACTAAACAGCCCTATATCCCCTAAGGAAATAGAAACAGCCATTAAAAACCTCCCAACCAAAAAAAGCCCAGGGCCAAATGGTTTCAGCACAGAATTCTACCAGACTTTCAAAGAAGAGCTAATACTAATACTCTTCAAACTCTTCCACAAAATAGAAACAGAAGGAACATGCCAAACTCATTCCATGAAGCCACAGTCACCCTGATTCTTAAACCACACAAAGACCCAACAAAGAAAGAGAACTTCATACCAATCTCCCTCATGAAAATAGAAGCAAAAATACTTAATAAAATATTGGCAAACCGAATGCAAGAACACATCAAAAGTGTTGAGTAGGCTTCATCCCAGGAATGTAGGGATGGTTCAACATATGAAAATCCATCAACGAAATTCACTATATAAACAAGTTGAAAGAAAAAGAAAACCACACGATCATATTGCTAGATGCTGAAAAACATTGGACAAAATCCAACACCCCTTCATGCTAAAAGTCCTGGAGAGAACAGGCATACAAGGACCATACCTAGAAATAATAAAGGTGATATACAGCAAGCCAGTAGCCAACATCAAATTAAATGGAGAGAAACTTGAATTATTGCCTCTAAACTCAGGGACAAGACAAGGATGTCCACTTTTGCAATATCTCTTCAACATGGTACTTGAAGTTCTTGCTAGAGCAATAAGACAGCTAAAGGAGATAAAATGGACACAAATAGGAAACGAAGAAGTTAAGTTATCCCTATTTGCAGATGATATGATATGATAGTATACATAAGCGACCCCAAAAATTCCACCAGAGAACTCTTACAGCTGATTAAAACCTTCATCAAGGTGACTGGATACAAAATTCATTCAAAAAATCAAAAGCCCTTCTTTATAAAACAAATAAATGGGCTGAGAAAGAAATTAAGGAAACAACACACTTCACAATAGCCACAAACAATATAAAATACCTGGGGGTAACTCTAACCAAGCAAGTGAAAGACCTGTATGACAAGAACTTCAAGTCCTTGAAGAAAGAAATTTAAGAGGTCAGCAGAAGATGGAAAGATCTCCCATTCTCATGGATAGGTAGAATCAACATAATAAAAATGGCCATCCTGCCAAAAGCAATATGCAAATTCAATTCAATTCCTATCAAAATACCAACACAATTCTTTATTGACCTGGAAAAAGCAATTCACAGCTTCATATGGAATAACAAAAAAAAATCGCAGAAAAGCTAAATCAATCCTGTACAAAAAAAAAAAATCTGGAGGTAATACCATCCCAGATTTTAAGCTGTACTACAGAGCAATAGTAATAAAAACCACATGGTACTGGCATAGAAACAGACCAGTGGATCAATGGAATCGAATTGAAGACCCAGAATTGAACCCACACACCTATGGTCACGTAATTTTTGACAAAGAAGCCAAAACCATACAATGGAAAAAGGACAGCATCTTCAACAAATGGTGCTGGTCCAACTGGATGTCCACATGTAAAAGAATGAAATTAGACCTGTACTTATCACCTTGTACAAAACTTAAGTCCAACTGGATCAAAGACCTTAACATAAGGCCTGACACACTAAATCTACTAGAAGAGAAAGTGGGGAAAAGCCTCGAACTCATTGGCACGGGTGACAACTTCCTGAACAGAACACCAACAGCTCAGGACCTGAGATCAACAATCAATAAATGGGACCCCATGAAAGTGAAAAGCTTCTGTAAGGTAAAAGACATTGTCATCTAACAAAACAGCAAGCTACAGATTGGGAAAAAATCTTCAGCTAATATCCAAAATTTACAAAGAACTAAAGAAATTAAATGCCAAGAAACCAAATAATCCAATCAAAAAATGGGGAACAGAGTTAAACAGAGAATTCGCAAAGGAGGAATTTCTAGTGACTGAGAGACACTTGAAAAAATGATCAGCATCCTTAATCATCAGAGAAATGCAACTCAAGACAACTCACACCTGTCTGAATGACTAAGATCAAAAGTTCAAATGATAGCACATGCTGGCGAGGTTGTGGAGAAAGGGAAACACTCCTCCATTGCTGATGGGAGTGGAAGCTTGTACAACCACTATGGAAATCAGTCTCGTGATATTTTAGAAAACTTGGAATAGCTTTACCTCAAGACCCAGCCATACCATTTCTGGGTATACATCCAAATGATTTCTCACCAAACCACAAGGACAATTCCTCATCAATATCATAGCAGCCTTTTTTGTAATAGCTAGAAACTGGAAACTATCCAGATGTCCCTCATCCAAGGAATGGATTAAAACATTGTGGTACATCTACACAATGGAATACTACTCAGCAATCAGAAACAAGGAAATCCTGCAAATTGCAGCCAAATGGATGGGGCTAGAGAAGTTCATCCTCAGTGAGCTAACCCAGACTCAGAAGGATTCACATGGCATCTATTCACTTATAATCAGATTTTAGCCATATAGTACAGGATAACTATAGTACAGCCAATGCACCAAAGGGAACATCAACATAGACTTTTTTCCCTGTCAATGAGACACTTTGCCATAGTGGTACTTCCTTGTAGGCACCCAGTATATGAGGATGGTCTTGGCCCTCATATGACTGCTGAACTGGGGTGGGAGACTGTTATGTAGGGACACTCCACTCCAGAGGACTTAAATTTGTACAAGGTGATAAGAATGGGCCTAATTTTATACATATGTGTGTGTGTGTGTGTGTGTGTGTGTGTGTGTGTGTGTGTGTGTATACATATATATAAACTTATATATATATATATATATATGTATACACACATATATATAAACTTAGAATTTAACACTGATTCTGAGAGCACAAGTTCCCATTGGTTTCACAGTCATTGCTTGGGTTCATTCATTGTGGGTGTCTGAGCAATAGACTTTGTGTCTTCTTCCTCTCCTTTCATGCCTACTTGGCCTTTTCATCTTCCTTGGAGCCCCCATAGGTTACTTTCATTTTTAATTTTTGATTCTCCATTCCTCTTGGCCGCTCTATCAGGAAGAGGTGTACCACTAGTGACTTGTTGGGATATGACTACATGTCTAGTTCTTTACCGTGTGTGTGTGTGCTCCTGTAGGAGGCAGTTGAGTTTGTCCATGCAGAATTTCTCTTAGAAAAGGAGTTGTACTTATATTTTATATTAAGAAAGTGGAGAACTCCCCTGGTGTCTGGAATAGTACCATCCATGCCAAAGCAGATTTTGAACCCACTAAGACCTCAATGTGCCTCCACGGGACACATGGTTGCCAGGAATGATCAAAGATGGTAGAGATCTAAGACAACATCTTATTCATAGACCTTTCTGAGTTATCCTTAATGTAAGACTTTATCTAACATAGATCTACAAATTTGTTTTTTTATATTAAACATCCTTTTGTCTTTTAATGCCTTGCAGACATTTTGTTTTATGAAATACTGAGATGTACCACCTATTTAATGAAAGCCCAGTGAAATTTATGAGATTCCCTTCTAGCAACCAATATGCCAATTATGTAAAACAAGAAAGAAAACAGCAGATACTATAATTTCATGAAGAAAGAAATTTAAAATAATGTTTCAGAATATTCATTTGTCATTAATCAGACTGGGTGTTGACTATATGTTGAAATTATATACTTCAAACTTGGTATTTAGTATTTATCTTGGTTTTTTATCATTCATTTTATACAGAAATGGAAACAATTATTCCACAAGCATCACAGGTTAGCTCAGAAATAAGACACTTTGCATATGAGCCTGGTGGTAATGCTTACTTAGTAATGGGAAGTGAGATACTTCCTTCTGAAAATAAGTGACAAATGAAGAAAATGAAGTAGATGATAAAAGAATCTATCTTTAATCAGAAATTATCTATATAAAATATTTACATAAAATAGTTGCATTAATATTTATATGTAAATATTATTATTTTCATAGAAAGGCCCCAAAGTATAAACAAATAAACTTCTGAAATACAGAAAAATTGCAGCTTAGAAATTCTTCTTGCAAAAACCAATTGCTTTCATAGTTTCCTCAATAAACAATTGCACTTTTGATTTTCATGTTACCTAAAGCCATGAATTTTTTTTTTCTATTTTGGAGTGTGTTGACAAATGGGATAGATGTTATACAAATGTCTAGTGAAGGCTGACTCTGTAAATCTAGATTTTGGTAAAGAAAAAGAGGAGAGTCTCCAATAATTCTTCTATAGAAACCATTGGCTCATATCCTTACATATGTGAATTTTACTGCATTTATCGTGTGCTTTCAGCATGGTAGCTTAATTTTTTTCTCATTTATTTTCTTATTTAGATGAACTACATATACCATAATATTAACTATGTCAGGATATGTGGATTCATAGTATTTAATGCCATCTCTATCTATGCAATCAAAGCCTTCATGCAATTCTAAAACATCATTTTCATCTCCACTAAAACTAGATTTCAGACCCATTTGTCCTTTGTCATTTTCTCAGCCCAGCTTCTGTGTCATGTCCTTTTAGATTTACTTATTAGATATTTGATGTAAAATAAATTCTATATAGAGAAGGGAAAGTACCAATCTGTAGTATGACGCAAAGACTCCTGTGTAAAGGTACTACTGCTGTGAGGTAGTGGAGACTTCAGAAGTAGGAAGTCCTAGGGTAACCAAGGGTATCCCTTGAATGATATTGTAGGATTCTCTTCTTTCCCCCTTTTCATCTTAACCTAGAATTGAACAGTTCAATATTCCCAGCATTCCTGACATGGTGAGAAACTACAAATTCAAACCAGAAAGGTGACCCCTTCCCACCTTCCCAGTATTGAGATTTCAGTGTGTGACATTAACACACAGCTTCACTTTTATCATAGGCTTTAAGGATCGAACTCAGAACCATGTGCTTAGTTGGCTATGGAGGAGGTTGGATTTCTATTGAATCAGCCTGGCATCTGGCAGCACAGTGGTCCTGGGCAACAATATACACCTGGGAGGAAGGCATGAATTTGACCAATGAGAAGGGACTCTATGCATAATTAATAATAGCATATAAGAAGGAAAGCTTAGAAACTGGAAAGAGCTTTTGACTTGGCATTGGTTCTCAACACTGTTATGCTGATGGACACTGTCACATTTTGAAAGATAGCAGTCAAAGTTAGGTGGAGCCGAAGTTGGGCAGAGCCCAGTTGGAAAGCATGGGCTCCGAGAGATTCGGAGAACAGTGCCCTGTGGAAGGGCCTGGCCAGGAACCTTGAGAACTTGCAAGACCCACCAGGGACCGCTAGAGCAGCACACTTAAGCATGGCTTAAGAGTCCAAAAAGTGTGCATGAGAGATGGAGATGTGAAGCAGACAAACGCCAACTGCTGGTGCTGAGGCTGTGCTGACAGAAAAGGCTGGACTTCAAGCAGAGATGCACTAACCACACCCTAGGCTGCACCAGCCCTGAGGTAGTAAGAATCAGCACATAAACAGAGACCAGTGGAGGAGACAGGAGAAGGGGCCAAGAAAAGGCTGCAGAAGGCTGCACTTGCCACAAATAGACTCAGTCTGGCATAAAAGGTGTGGCCTGAGACCTGCTCAGAGAAAGTTCATGAGAATCATAGCTGGCAGACTTGTCAAGGGAGTGAGAGCAAAGCAGCCTGAAGCTACATTTGTCCACAGGCCCATAGCCCCTGAGTAAATGAGCGAGACACATGGCACGAAGGCTCTGAGGCTGCTGCAATCAGACTATGAGGAGACCCTGAAAACAGGCAGGAGTGCAGCTCCTGTTTCATGAAGGCATGACAAAGCCCAGATGAACAGAGGAGGCCCCAGCAAGGCCAAGGACTAGGTCATGCAGCACAGCATCTGCCCCAAGATGATTCAACTAAATGCTGGAGCACCAGGGTGCTACAAATGCTCTGTTTACCTTTGAGAGTCTTGGCTGATTCAGGAGACCTTGAGCTCACCTTGAGCTCACAATGACATGAGGTGGACAACTATCTTGATAAGCAAGTGACCACTGAACAACTACTGTTGCAGTGCTCCTGCAGACAGAATGCTGACCTGTTGCCTTCAAGGACCTGCGCTTGAGGACTGATATCCTTCTAAAGTTCTTAGAGTTGGTGGGATGGTAGATGTTTATAGATATAAATAAATACAGCTTGAAAGTTACATCTACACATGGCAATAATGTCATTCACTGGATACTCCTTTCAGCTTCTAGATAAGTTGATAAATAACATCAGTTTGGAGTTTACTTCTTGTGTTAGGTCCTTAGTTTTGGTGTGTAAACCATGGTGGGTGAATGTGCATCACTATCTCTTTAATGTAATTGGAGGAATCTGAAGAAGATTGGTATTAAATGTCCATTAATTTTTATTACAATTAACAGTGACACTACCAACTTATTCTGGACTTTTCTTTGTTATTAAGTGACTGACAGCTATCAGAATTCTTTATCTGATATCTGTCATGCTTTTCTATTTCTCCTGGACAGGGGATTCAATGTTTTTCTAAAAGTGTGCTCATTTGTCTTAATGTAGATTACCTACTTTCAAGAAGTCACCAGTTCATACTCTTTTATTTTCCTTCTCTAAACTAATAATATCCTCACTCATTTCTGACATTAGTAATGTAAGGTGCCTCTCTTTGATCCACAGTCTAACTGATAAAACCACCTATAACTTTGATATTTTAAATGTATCAACTTTTCGCTGTTCTCTTCTTTCTATATATTATTTTCTTCTCTATCTTATCTTGCATTTAATCTTCATCTAAGGATTTGTTTCAATTATGTGTATTTTGATAGGAGTGAATATTAACATGTGACTGCAGTGTCTGCAGAAGCCAGAGAGGGTTTCAGTATTCCTGGAGCTAGATATGTTTCTAGGAATCAAACTCTTGAGTATCAGTAAGTGACCTTAACCACTGAGCAATCTTTCCAAGCTCTAACCGTGATATTTGTATGTTGTATGACTAAGCTATGCAGTTACTCATTTAAGGAGGACCCACTACATGAAGAGAATATAAACTCCCCTCCCTCATTTGCCCTCCTTCATGCCTTACCCTAATGTATTTCAGTGGCAGTACCTTGAAGTTTACATGTTTCTCAATTCATACTTTAAAACTAAGCTTAGCACCTTTAGATTAATGTTCAGATGTGAAGTTTAAACTGTGAAATTAGCACATTATACTGCCTTCCTGATTCTCAGATTTGTTACATTGCGTTCTAGGGTTTGGGTGCCTACATTTTTCTGGTGTTTTCTTTACGTTTGTATAAAATCTGTGCTTTTATAGAGTTTCAAGGACAACAAGAGTCTTATTTTCAGAGATGCTCATATCCTGCTATCAGAGTGAAATGGACATTTAATGAAAACTGTATATGTTTTTCTATTTTACACATTGTTCTTCCCCAGTTTTGAAAGCACAATGTAACTTCAGATATGAGTATTATTTTCCTTCACAGTTCACGTCTTTTTCTGTAGCTGCTCTAGAGTTAAGTTCATTAAGCTTCACATTAAATTCAGATTTCTGCCATTCACCATTCATCATTTTTATAGTGGTAAAAGTACATAGTCAAAACATAATACCTTAGCTGTTTCAAATGTGTTGTAGTATGCTATTAACTAAATGCTTATGGTCGTGAGATCAGTTATAGAAGTTTTCTCTTACAAAACTGAACCCAGTACTTAGTGATAAACAGCCCCACTGATCGCTCTCCCCACACCCATTGGCATGAACCACATCACCTTCTCTTCTTAAGCATTGTAGACCCCTAAAGGTAAAAGAATTCTAGTTTTACCTTTTATGACCATGATCAGCTTATCTTGCTTAGCATAATGTCCACTAGATTTATATCTCAGAATAAATGATAGAATTTCCTCCTTTTTACATGTGAGTAATATTTCATTATCTGCTCATATCCATTCTTATTATACAGTAATCAGTCTTTATCATTCAATGAACTCTACATTTTCACTACTTTTGAACTACACTTCAAAAGCTTTTTTAAGGTCATTTTTTGATTTGGCAGATATGTATTTCCTAATGGGATTTGTGACACCCTAGTGTATTCCTAGTAGTCCTATCATTTTTTTTTTTCAAATCACACAAGGGTCTTTATTACAATCTCAAGCAGGGACTCTCACAGCCACCAATGCAGTGTATCTGACTTAGAGCCCTGAGTTTGGAAGGAGCAGAGCATTTATGGGTTACAGGGCATATCCACATTCCTATCAATGGTAAGCAAATGTTTCATTCCTAAAAACACAAGCCAATGTATTATTCTTTGCTCATTGTCACTGTTTTTAATCTTTTAAATTGGCAAATCAGACATGTGTGAGATAACTCATTTCTATTTGCATTTCCTTAGTTATTACTCTTGCTAAGCATTTTAATCTGTGTTATTTAGTTAATATTTGAATTTGAATAATATCAAATATTTTGATCTCCTGAAGTCTTTTTGCTGAAAGTTATCTTAAGTCAATATATTTTCTCCTCCTTGGGGAGATTAAATTAATGCTGTGCGTATTTAGAGTTACCACATTTGCTTCTTTTACCCCCTTCTCCAGTAATACACCAGTAAGGGAGTGATTTCTCTCTGTCTTCCCTTCTGACTGTCTTTTTTTTTAATCTGCCTCTATTCTAGTTTGCTTTTATTTCTGTGATAAAGGCAATGACCAAAAACAACTTGAGGAAGAAAATGTTTATTTCAGCTACCATTCTCAGGTATCATTCTTATCACTGAGGGAACTCATCAGGAACTCAAGACAAGAACCTGGAGCAAGAACTAAAGCAAATACCATGGAGGAATAGTATGTACTGACTTGCTCTCCATGTCTTGCTCAGCCTGCTTTCTTTACAACCCAGGATCACCTGTGCTGGGGTTGGGGACTGGGGAGGTGGAAGGTGAAGGTAGAGAATGGGGCATGACACTGTCCACAGTGAGCTAGGCCCTCTCACATCAGTTACTGACCAAGAAAATGCCTGACAGACTTGGCTACAGGCCAATCTGAGGGTGCATTTTCTCAGCTGAGGTTCCCTCTTCTCAAATGAGTGTGGTTTGTATCAAGTTGACAAAAAAACAAACAAACAAAAAAACCCAAAACGATGACAACAACAAACCACACACACAAAACTCACCACCACATGTCTTTCTGTCTCCCTTTCTGTGTCTCTTCCTTTTTTGATGTTTCCCTGTCTCTCTGTGTCTTTTCTCTATTGTTCCAACACATTTCCTTGTAAACCATTCCTTTCACTGATTTTTAGTCACCTGAAATCTTCTAGTTTCTAATGGTTCACACAAAATATTTTCTTTCAAAACCTAGTTCATTTAACCAATGTATTTTCTTTTGACTTCTTTTTCTTTTTAATAATTTATTTTTTATTTCTTCAAGTTACATCTCAGGGTTAGTATTTTGAAGAGTTGAAGAATAAGTTTTAATGTTCAGGTTGATTTACAAGATATCTTATTAACTCTCCAAATATTTGTGCTGAATTAGAATCTGTATTATTTTTTAATTTATACAAGGCACCCGCACAAATACAAGTATTTCAGAGGACTTCAGGATGATAAAACTCCAGAGATTTGACACCACCCATACATCTACTAAGTGGCATATATATTATAGTATTTTTGTTTATATTAAGTATACAAATGAACAAATTAGTAGAATATATGTTGGTTATTATTATATCTCAGTATTAGTAGTTCTTATATATACAAAATTGTTGCAGTCTCTCTCTTTTTCTCTCCATCTGCACAACCCTCACAGTTTCTATAATCTGTGGCCATTTTCACATTTCCTTTTATCTCTTGTATTACTACTAAATAATACTGCAGTCAGTCATTGTTTTGGATGACATTTTTCTTCTCCATCATATTCTTACTAATAATAACTTTAACTATTAATCTTTCTCTTTCCTTATATGACTCTCAACTCTAGACAGTCATTTAAATATATTTTCTTTAGTAAAACATCCTTTAGTTTTCTAGAGCGTTGTTTTATTTTTGTACTATTTGTGATGTTCTTACATATAATTCTACTGTGGGTCCTCAGCAGCAGCATATTCATTACACACTAATCTTCAGTCTTCATAATCATTTCTTTGTCAGTTTCCAATAAGTAAAATATACTGAATGCTGCTGTTTTGACTTTTTCTGGAGAGACACAAGAGAATGTCCAATTGCCCAGAAGTTTAGAGAGCAAAATTTCACCAAAGTCTGACTTGGTGAGACCAATGAGATTATTGGGCTTTGTTTTTTAAACAGATGTTAGGTAAGGAGAGTGGGTGACCCCAATTAAGTACATCATCACTAAGCCCCACTCCAGGGTGAATAATGACATCACAAAAATTGTCACACGGAATTCCAGTTTTGATCAATTTGTTATACACATTAGCATCTACAAGATCACCTGCAACTGGGAGGCAATATACATTGGATCCCAGGTAAACATCTTGTGCTACTCTAGTTGTCAGGGCTACCTGGGAAAAGTGCAAATGACAACTTTCTATGATCAGAGGCAAGAAAACTGTCATACAGGTGTCTATCATGAGCAGTCACTAAAGACTGTGAGCACTCAGCAAGCAATTGACCTTGGAGTGACACGTTTTAGAAAGTGGATAAATTTGCAAATAAACCATACACAAAGGGCTAAGATTGATTGTATGTATTGTGCAGTAACTCACAACGCATTATAGACTTCAGGACTCTGTATAATGCCTCAGTCTCCCTCAAATCTGCAATATAGCACAGAATTCTTGAGAATCTTTCTCGGTATTCCAACTTCATTTCCTAATGCAGTAGAGCATTCATACCTTGTTCCCCAAGAAACTCTCTCTGCCAAAATAGTGCATGTTGATCAAGCTAATTAATGTTCATGTTAACTTCATACCCCTTTATCTCTGAGCTATTATTTCAATCTCAGCCTTTTGTAGGCACCATATAACTAAAGTAAATGTTAAAACCTACTGCAATCTGATCTCTTCACTAGTGGCACACAGCATATACTTGGTATCAGGATAAGCATGGGAATGTAGTTGAATCCCTGCAGACTTCTAGAAGGTAAAAATATGTACTTTCTCATGTCTAAGAGATATAGAGATTCTACATGGTCTGGCTAGATATTTTATTTCCACAGGGAAGAGACAGAATTTTTATTGTATTATTTGTATGTACTTCAGATGACTTCTACTGTTTTACTCTCATGCTCTACAAAAATTGACGGCAATAATGCCATTTGTTGTCCTTAAGGACTCAGGTTACAAGCCTGCCTTAAGAACTCAGATTTCTAGTTGATACAAACTGTTATAATTTACACAAAAAACTTTTTACATTTTTGTTATAGTAAAATATAGAATGACATTTCCTTGCATCCATACATATTATGTATGTCTACATTAAGTACTAACATATTATACTAATACATAATGTACTAATACATTACATTACATTTATGTACTAATATAACGAATGTAGTATTCCTTGTATGCATTTGGATTTAAGTTTTCAATTGTAACATTTACTTCCTCTGTTTTACTTTGAGACTGAAGTGACTTGCCTTGGAAGGTCACTTTCATCCCCTATAAATCATGTTAATAATGTTAAGCAGGAATTAAAAGGGTGTTCTAGTTCTAAGATGTTTTTAAGTTGGTAATTCAGGTTAGGATGGAAACTGAGTTAGGAATAGATCTGTAAGCTCATCAAGATAGATAGACACTAGAATATTATTATTAGTTGTTAAATACATATGGATTGGACACTGGAATTTTATGTTATTCCTAAAAATTATGAAAAACAATTTTTCATAAGTGTTGCCTAATTGTTCTTATTGTTTTGCATTGTTTTTAATGTTGTAAGAAAAAGAGCCTTCTATTGGACTAAAAGGGGAAGATGTTAGGGAGGAAGATACACCCTAAATTAAAAACATAATGTCAACCAGGTGACTCTGCAGTCCACACGTTCCACTGTTTCATGTTCACAAGGTTCGCATGTTCAGTGGTTCTATATTCGCTGCTGTGGTAACAGGACTCTGAAGTAGGAACTGTATCAGAGTCAGTGAAGTTCCTTCAAGACTAAGCACATTCAATAATTAAAGAAACCACAGCTGGTATTTTATATCTGTGGTCACAGTGTGTTGCACATCTGCATTCTATCTTAAAATTATAATGTGTGTATGAACCTGGCAGGGTACTGTTTATAAGGTGTAATAAACTAGACATGCGTAATTTTCTGTAACGTTTTCTTTTCTAGTTTTATCATTTTTCCAGTGGTTCAACTGTGCTAATTTCTCTTTGGTTTGTTTTGATTATTTCTATTATAATGCCTTGAATTTGCTTATTTAAGGCCTGTATTTTACTTTTGACAGTTTTCTGTGTGCTACTTTAATTATATCCTTCATTGACCACCCTGCTACAGTGTTAAAAAGATTAATTTGGACATGGAGAGGTGACTAAGTTGCTAAGAGGACTTACTGTTCATGAGCAGACCTGGGTTTGGTTTTCAGCATCCACTTTGAGGTCACAATTGTCTGTAATGCCAGCTTCAGGGGATCTGATGGCCCTAGACACAAGGTGCACAGGCAGACATACAAACACTCATATACATACAGTAAACATAAAAAGTGTTCTGGAAAAGTTAGTCAAGTTAATATTTAGATATGAATAAACCCAAGCTGTAGTTACATGGTATATATAATGCTGCATGTGCATTTGAATTCATTATTGAATGCACCTTCAGTTTCTCAATGATAAGATCATATTACTTAATTTGATCAAGGACTGGAGCTTGATCAAGCACGTTGAGCCCCTGTGGTGGTTTGAATAAGAATAGGCTCATATATTTGAATGCTTAGTCATCAGTGAGTGGCAATACTTAAAAGGATTAGGAGGTACAACCTTGTTTGGAGTAGGTGAGGCTTATTGGAGGAAGTATGTCAAATGGAATGAGCATTGATATTTCAGAAGCTCAAGCTAGGACCCACTGCTTTTTTTTTGTTTTGTTTTGTTTTGTTTTATTTTTTTTCTTGTTCTTGCTACCCGCAGATCTGGGTGTACAACTCGCAGCTTCTTCTTCATCAACATGTCTGCCTGTGGGCTGCCATGCTTCCCACCATGCTGATGATGTACTAACCCTCTGACACTGCAATCAAGCACCAATTAAATGACTGTTTTCTTTTATAAGAGTTGTAGCCGGGTGTGGTGGGACACACCTTATTCCCAGCACTCCAGAGGGAGAGGCAGATGGATCTCTATGAGTTCAGTGCTAACCTGGTCTAAAGAGTGAGTCCAGGACAACCAGGGAAACATACAAAAACCCTGTCTTGAACCTCCCCCCCCCCCAAAAAAAAAAGAGTTGTGGTGGTCATGGTGTTTACCTCCCAGTAGCAGAACATTAACTGAGATAGAAGTTGCTCAGTAGAACACTGACTTAGATAACCCATATATAAATTACAACCCAGTCATTATTTCTTTGACTGCTTGGTTTCTGCTCCCATTTTTTTTTTCAGGATACAAGTAGGAAAATATGTTCTTTGACTAAATGAATAAGTGGCAAATGCCAAACACCAAGGCTAGACTGTGGGTGGATACATTTTCCCTTTTGCAGATACTGGAATTTCCCTTTTATTCTTATCATAAACACATCTAAAGATGTCTTTGTCTAGCTAATCCCAGGCAAACCAAATGCATAGAAAAGTCATCCAGATGAACCCCTCTTAAAGAAATAACCAAGAGCTGACCTTAAACCAGCACAACTCTCATCCATGATTGGGATGCAGTATTTGTGTTACAATAGCTAGTTGGTACCAAGGGGTATTTAATCCACCTTTAAAAAAACCCAGGTCTGAAAGCAAAGACTGCAACCACATAGCAGATACACATTATAGCCAGATAATTCATATTAATATTTTGTGTATGTTAGTTAGACCATCAGCTTCATTAATCTGTTACAACTCTGACTTTTGGCTTATAATTTACATAAACCACATGTGCACAGCTCAGGATTTTAACACCAACAACATTCCCTAGACCAGTGGTTCTTAACATTCCTAATGCTGTGATCCTTTAACACAGTTCCTCACAATGTGGTGACCCCAAATCATAAAATTATCTCATGGCTACATTTTTTCTTTTCATTTTTATTTTTATTTATTTTTTTACTGTTTATTTATTAATTCAATTTACATCTCCATCACAGTCCTGTCTTTCCACCCCTCCTCTCCCCCCTCCACCTATCCTACTGCTCCTCCAGTGTGGGGTGCCCCACATATCAGCCCCCTTCAGTTCAGCAGCTATATGAGGGTAAGAGCTTCCTCTTGCACTAGGGGCCTATATGGCAGCTCCACTAGAGCAAAGTATCCCTCTAACACATAACAATGTCTATGTTACTATTCCTTTCAGTCTGTTGGTTGTAGGATAGTTATCCTGTACTATATGGCTGAAATCCAGTTATAAGTGAATACATGCCATGTGCATCTTTCTGGATTAGCTCACTCAGAATGAGTTTTTCTAATTACATCCATTTGGCAGCAAATTGCATGCCATCAGAAACAAAGAAATCATTGCTACTTTATGACTGTGATTTTCCTGATGTTTTGAATTATAATGTAAATGTCTTATGTGTAGAGGATATCTGATATGTGACTCCTGTGAAAAAGTCATTTGACCCCAAAAGGAATCATGACTCACATGTTGAAAACCACTGTCTTATATGCTGGCATTCAACATAATTGATGTAACACAACCCAGTTACCTATATTAACTTGCTTAAAACAAAGGAATAGGAAGTCCAACTTTGGATTAAGACCAAAATATCCACATAATTCAAGCATATAGTGTAAGCTAAAATATAAAGTGTCATCATTTCTGCACAATGTGTTTTTAAAATAAGTGGATAAATCCCTTCTAAGCCAAGACCTGAGTTTGATCTTGAGAACATAAAATGCCAGACATAGAGGTATGCATCTGTAAATCCTGGACTTCTACAGAGAGATTAAAGTAAAAACATGGAAACTCACACAGTGTAGAGCCGGAAGAAAAGAGAGATCCTGTTTTCAAAACAGGGTGAAAAATCACTTTTGAGTAATTTTTTTTCTGGCTTCCATATGCAGACCATGATAGGCATTCACCACCACCACACACACATATACAAGCAGGAGAAAGAAAAGGCAAGAGAGAGAGAGAGAGAGAGAGAGACCGAGAGAGACAGAAACAGAACAGGAGGCAGATTTAAAAGTATCTTCTGTCTTAATGTTTTTATAACCTTTATATTTGGAAAGGAGAATATTAGTGTCATGATTTGTCTCTAAAATATAGTCTATATATGAGTTACTTTTCTAGTTTTGTGATACAATACATTGACCATAGAGTGATAGTCCAGGTTTCTATTTGTGGGACAAAAACACTTTGACCAAAAAGAAGTTAGTCAAGTTGGGTAGGAAAGTGTTTAAATGGTTTAAACATCCACGTTGTAGCTCATCAGTGAAAGGAAGCCAGAACAGGAACACAAATGAGGTATGAACCTGGAGTCAGGAGCTAATGTAGAAGCCCTGGAGAGGGTACTGCTTATTGGCTTCATCAGCCTGCTTTTTAATATAATTCAGGACTCCAAGCTGCAGAACAACCCACAATGGGCTGAACCCTCTTCCATTGATCACTACTTAAGAAAATGTTCTGTCTCTAGATTTTATGGAGGCATTTTTTCAATTGAGGTTCTCTCCTTTCAGATAACTAGTTTGTGTGTCAAATTGATATAAGACTAGCCAGCACACACAATAACTTAAGGAAGAAAAATAACTACTTCAGCCTATGGTCCAGTAAGAATTCACCATAGCAGTGACGTATACCAGCAAACAGCAGGCATGGCAGTAGAAGCATGAACCTATGAGCTTACATCTCAATGTAAACACAGAGCAGATAGAACAAACTGAACATGAGGCAAGATAACAAACATTTAAAGCCTACCACCAAGTTCTATCTCCATCAAGTTTCTACTTCCATAAAGATCCACAGCCTCCCTAAGCAACACCACCAAAGGATGACCTAGTCTGAAAATACCTGAGCCTATGGGGACGTTTCATTCAGACCAGCATAGTGTCTGAAGGCTCACATATTTGAACACTTAATCCCATGGTGGTGCTACAATTATAGAATTATGAAACATTTAGGAGGCTGAGCCTCATTAAAGAAATTGAGTCATTAGATGGAGGCCTTGGGATTTTATGGACCCATCCTATTTCCTTCCTACTCTCCATTTCCTGACTGTGGACTCAATGTGGTATCTGCTTCTTGATACTGTTTCCATGCCTTCCCCACCATTACTGGATGTACTTTCAAACTGAGCCATAATACACCCTGAAGTTGTTTCTGATCAGGAGTTTAATCATAGCACCATGGAAAATAATTAATATAGTTAATTAAAATTTACCTGATAAGTATGTGTGTTAACAGGTACATGTCGTCTTTCTATATTTAAAAAAGACAGTAAAGAAGACTTTGGGAGAAACCATCCTTTTAATAAAGCTGATATGAATCCAGTGTAAAACTAAAAATCTACAACCTGGAATCTTGCCTCTAAAGGATTCAAGGTGCAATGTTGATAAAATAAATTAAATACTCAACTGTGTGTCATTTACCAAACACAAGCAAAAGAAAAAACATTCAAATGTCATCAGAGTTACTTTATGAAGTTAAAAACTTATTCAAATTCAATCATGCTTCTTCATCTTAATTTATTATTAATTGATATGTCCTTTTTTTCCTTTATTTTTTATTTCTTCAAGTTACATCTCAATCGCAAGCCCCTCCCTATTCCCCCCTCGAGTCCCACCCTCCCACCCTCAACCCCACATCCTCTTCTCTTTTTTTTTTAAGTTTAAGGTATATCTTATTTCCCCCTACAGTTTCCCCTTTCAGTCCAACAAATGGCTCTTTCTCTTATAATAATAATAAATACAAACAAAACAACAGAGGTAATTAGGCAACAGTTATGAGGGTTATATGGCTTAGCATACATTCCCAATGTCCAGTCCATATGTATTTGGTACCTGACTTTAACATTCTACTATCTAACCATCTCCATGAGTTTAAAGTTCTATATCTAACTCAACATTCATACTAACTTGCAACACAATTTTAAAAGTATCTTCTTAGATCTATAACACTCTCTTGACTCCTAAACAACTCAAAATTTAATTATGAGACTCTAGCTATCTGGTCTTCAACCACCTCAGAGACCAGAGAGGGATAAATATATCTGATTTTATAGGAAGTACAGGGCCTGCCGCTTCCCAAACTAAGAAATGACATACCAGTAGCTGCCTGGAGAATAGAACTTTCTAAGTCTATAAAAAATTGTGTTGGTATTTTGATAGGAATTGCATTGAATCTATATATTGCTTTTGGTAGGATGGCCATTTTTATTATGTTGATCCTACCTATCTATGAGCATGGGAGATCTTTCCATGTTCTAAAGGCCTCTTCCATTTCTTTCCTCAAGGGCTTAAAGTTCTTGTTGTACAGGTCCTTTACTTGCTTGGTTAGAGTTACCCCCAGGTATTTTATGTTGTTTGTGGCTCTTGTTAAGGGGGTTGTTTCCCTTATTTCTTTCTCAGCCCATTTGTTTGTTGTATAAAGAAGGGCTTCTGTTTTTTGGAATTAATTTTGTATCCAGCCACTTTGCTGAAGGTGTTTGTAAGCTGTAAGAGTTCTCTGGTAGAATTTTTGGGGTCGCTTATGTATACTATCATATCATGAGCAGATAGGGATAATTTGACTTCTTCGTTTCCAATGTTTATCCCCTTGATCTCCTTTAGTTGTCTTATTGCTCTAGCAAGAACTTCAAGTACTATATTGAAGAGATAGGGTGAAAGTGGACATCCTTGTCTTGTCCCTGAGTTTAGAGGAAATGCTTCAAGTTTCTCTCCATTTAATTTGATGTTGGCCACTGGCCTGCTGTATATTGCCTTTATTATTTCTAGGTATGGTACTTGTATGTCCGTTCTCTCCAGAACGTTTAGCATGAAGGGGTGTTGGATTTTGTCAAATGCTTTTTCTACATCTAGCGAGATTATCATGTGTTTTTTTTTCTTTCATCTTGTTTATATGGTGAATGACGTTGATAGACTTTCGTATGTTGAAACATCCCTGCATTCCTGGGATGAAGCCTACTTGATCATGGTGTATGATACTTCTGATGTGTTCTTGAATTAGGTTTGCTAGTATTTTATTAAGTATTTTTGCATCTATTTTCATGAGGGAGATTGGTCTGAAGTTCTCTTTCTTTGTTGGGTCTTTGTGTGGTTTAGGAATCAGGGTGACTGTGGCCTCATAGAATGAGTTTGGCAATGTTTTTTCAGATTCTATTTTGTAATAGAGTTTGAAGAGTATTGGTGTTAGCTCCTCTTTGAAGGTCCGGTAGAATTCCATGCTAAAGCCACCTGGCCCTGGGCTTTTTTTGGTTGAGAGATTTTTAATGACTGTTTCTATTTCCTTAGGGGCTACAGGGCTGTTTAATCTGCTTATCTGATCTTGATTTAGCTTCGGTAGGTGGTATCTATCAAGAAAATTGTCCATTTCACTTATGTTTTCAAATTTGGTGGAGTATAGATTTTTAAAGTAGGATCCAAATATTCTCTGGATTTCCTCAATGTCTGTTGTTATTTCTCCCTTTTCATTTCTGACTTTGTTGACTTGTGTTTTCTCCCTCTGTCTTTTAGTTAATTTGACTAAGGGTCTGTCTATTTTGTTGATTTTCTCGAAGAACCAACTCTTGGTTTCATTGAAACTTTGCATAGTTTCATTGAAACTTTGGTTTCATTGCATAGTTTCATTGAAACTCTTTCATTGCATAGTTTCATTGAAATAGTTTTCATTGCATAGTTTCATTGAAACTCTTTCATTGCATAGTTTCATTGAAACTCTTGGTTTCATTGAAACTTTGCATAGTTCTTTTTGTTTCTAAGTTGTTGATTTCAGCCCTAAGTTTGATGATCTCCTGCCTTCTGCTCCTCTTGGGAGTGTTTGCTTCTTTTTTTTTCCAATTCACCAAGTTTAGCTGTTAATTCGCTAATATGAGCTGTCACAATTTTCTTTTTAAAGGCACTTAGTGCTATGAACTTTCCTCGTAGCACAGCTTTCATTGTGTCCCATAGGTTTGGGTATGTTGTGTCTTAATTTTCATTGGATTTTAAGAAGTCTTTGATTTCCTTCTTTATTTCTTCCCTGACCCAGTGGTGCTCTAGTAAAGGTTGTTCAATTTCCATGTGAGTGTAGACTTTCTGTTGATTCTTTTGGTATTGAAGTCCAGCTTTATTCCATGGTGGTCTGATAAGATACAAGGGGTTATTTCAATTTTCTTCTATCTGTTGAGGCTATCTTTGTGTCCAACTATATGGTCAATTTTGGAGAAGGTTACGTGAGGTGCTGAGAAGAAGCTGCATTCTTTTGTGTTTGGGTGAAACGTTCTGTAGATATCTGTTAGGTCCATTTGGTTCATGATCTCTCTTAGACTCATTATTTCTCTGTTTGGCTTCTGTCTTGATGATCTGTCCATAGTTGTGAGTGGGGTGTTTGGATCGATGTGTGCTTTAAGTTTTAGAAGCGTTTTTTCGTTTTTTTTTTTTTTTTTGTTTTGTCTTTTTAAATAAATGTAGGTGCCTTTGTATTTAGGGCATAGATGTTCAATATTGAGATGTCCTCTTGGTGGATATTTCCTTTAATTAGTTTGTAATGCCCTTCTCTGTTTATTTTTATTAACTTCAATTGGAAGTCTATTTTGTTTGATATTTGGGTGGCTACTCCAGCTTGTTTCCTGGGTCCATTTGCTTGGAAATCCTTTTCCGAGCCCTTTACTCTGAGATAGTGTTTATCTTCAATAGTGAGATGTGTGTCTTGTATACAGCAAAAAGATGGGTCTTGTTTACGGATCCAGTCTGTAAGTCTGTGTCTTTTTATTGGTGAGTTGAGTCCATTGATGTTGATGGATATTAGTGACCAGGGGTTGTTATTTCCCATTATTTTGGTATAGCTGACTGTCTTGTGTTTCTTTTTTTAGTTGCTCTGGAGGTTTCTATTTGCTCTGTTTTCTTGGGTGTAGTTATATTCTCTGTGTTGGAATTTCCCTTCTAGGATCTTCTGTAGGGCTGGGTTTGTGAGGAGATATTGTTTGAATTTGATTTTGTCATGGAATATCTTGTTTTTTCCTTTTATGTTGATAGAGAGTTTTGCTGGGTATAGTAGTATGGCTCGGAATCTCTGTTCTCTCAGGGCTTGTAGGACATTCGTCCAGGCCCTTCTAGCTTTTAAAGTTTCTGAGGAGAAGTCAGGTGTGATTCTGATGGGTCTGCCATTGTATGTGACTTGGCGTTTTTCTCTTACAGCTTTTAATATCCTTTCTTTGTTCTCCACATTTGGAGTTTCTATTATTATGTGGCGAGAGGAGTTTCTTTTTTGATCTAATCTGTTTGGTGTTCTTTAAGCCTCTTGGATTTTTACTGGCATCTCTTTCTTTAGGTTTGGGAAGTTTTCTTCTATGATTTTGTTGAAAATCTTTCCTGGACCATGGAGTCGGGAGTCTTCTCTTTCCTCTATGCCTATAATTCTTAGGTTCTGTCTTTTCATTGAGTCCTTGATTTCTTGGATGTTGTGGGTGAGAGATTTTTTAGCTTTCTCATTTTCTTTGGATGTTGTACTGATTTCTTCCATCGAATCTTCCATGCCTGAGATCCTGTCTTCCATCTCTTGCATCCTATTTTTGATACTCACATGTGTAGTTCCTGTTCTCTCCCCTGATTCTCCATCTCCTCTTTTAACTCTGACTGTGTTTTCTTTATTGTTTCCATTTCTATTTTCATGTGTTGAATGGTAGTGTTCGTTTTGTACATTTCCTTCTCCAGTTTGCTTGTGTTTGCCTGGAAATCTTTCATTGCTCTGTCCTTTTCCTGTTCAAGCTGAGTCACCTTGGCTTTGAGCTCTTTAATGGTGTTATTCGTTGTTTTGACTTGTAAAATTGTGGCTTCTTTGAATTCCTTCATAGATTTAAGTTCTTCTTGAAGGGACTCTATCACTTTACATAATGTAGAATTGTCATCGTTTTCATGTGTTTCAGCTGTGGTGAGTTGGTTCGGGCTGGATGGAATAGAGTTGCTTTCTTTTGTTGGAGACATTTCTGGTTTTTTTTTTCTGTTTTTTTTTTTTTTTTTTTTTTTTTTTTTTTTTTTTTTTTTTTTTTTGTCTGGGGTCTCTGGCCATGAGAATTTTTTAGCTGTCTTCTAGACTTGGGTCTAAAGGGGGGGCTTTGGTGTAGGATTCGAGTTGCCTTACTCTACCCCTATAAGGTGAGTCATTCAGCCCCGCCTCCTAGGTGGAGACCTAACTAATCCAGGTGGTGGAGCTGTGTACAAGTAAGCTCTGGTTCCCTGCCGGAAGGGCCAGTACTAATACAAAAGTCCGATATAAGACAGTTTCAAATATATCACAGTTTCCCTGGGGTTTGTTCCTGTAGTGGGTAAATCTGCCCTTCAGCCCCAATAGTCTTTCTGCTCCAGCGCTTGGAAACTGGCCAGTGATATCACAGCAGTGGGTTGTGATCTGCAGTGTGAAGGCACTTTGCAGCCCAGCTATGCTCACTTCCAAGGGTCGCAACCTTTCGCCAGATAGTTGGATTGTCTGTGCAAGACCTGGGTGTGTCCAGCAGGGTGGGGATTATCTCTGCGGGTGATCTGAATCTGCCCACTGGGTTTTAGATTGGAACTTAATGGGAGTCTCTCCTGGTGGGGAATGGGGTGTTCCCAATTCCCAGATTCAGCAGCTTCCTTGCGTGTCGGAGAGTGGGAAGGAGTGTCCCGCCCAGGGACCCTTAGTTGTCCCTGGGTAGCTGGGTGAGATTTAGAAGGGGTCATGCCATTTGTACAGCATCCTGCAACACTTGTCGCCTTGTGACTGTTAACCCCGAAATCAAAATATGTCTGTGCAGGCTGCAGCCATCTTGGATCCCCCCAAATGATATATTCTTATTGGAATTCAGAATACAATAAATTTGGGAACTGACATAAGAGCATGTATATCAGTAACTTAGAAAAAGACTCAATAATATTCCTGCATTAATTTGTAACATCCGGTTAAACAGTACTTATCCTCCTCCATCTTTCTGAGTGTTGCCCAGGAATCCTTTTTGTAGAGGAAATATTGCACGGTAGAATTGTTAAGGGACAGTTAAAACAATTTTTGAACATACAGTATGCCTTCCAGAAAGTTACTATGTTGAAAAATTTTCCAAATAATTTCTTACTTAAATATCTCAGATGCAGTTTAACTATAAGAGCACATAAAGATTTAGAATGTTTTTGCCCCAGAAAGGAACTTACCAGAGATTGTTAACCTTTTAGGAGTATAATAACACTCGAACTTTACGTAAGAGTCACAAAGATTTGGTATCTCTTTTAAAATGATCCTGGGCTGCTTAGTTAATCTGAGTTAATTAAAGTCCCTGGGAAGAGGAATTCTCAGTGGAAGAACTTGGCTTGTCTGTGGGGCATTTTTTTTATTAACAATTTATGTGAGAGGGCTCATTCCAATGGAGGTGTTGCCATTGCTGGACATTTGGTCCTGGTTGTGTAAGAAAGCGGGCTGTTGAGCACAGAATTCTACCAGACATACAAAGAGGAGCTAACACCAATATTTTTCAAACTCTTCCACAACATAGAAACAGAAGGAATACTGCCAAATACATTCTATGAGGCCACAGTCACCCACAAAGACCCAATGGAGAAAGAAAACTTCACACCACACCAATTTCCTTTATGAACATGGATGCAAAAATACATAATAAAATACTTGCAAATCGGATTCAAGATCACATCACAATTATCATACACCATGATCAAGTAGGCTTCATCCCAGGGATGCAGGGGTGGCTCAACATTAGAAAATCCATCAATGTAATTCACCACATAAATAAGCTGAAAGAAAAGAACCACATGATCATCTCATTGGACGCTGAAAAAGCATTTGACAAGTACAGCACCCCTTCATGTTAAAAGTCTTGGAGAGATCAGGCATACAAGGACCATACTTAAACATAATAAAGGCAATTTACAACAAGCCAGTAGCCAACATCAAACTAATTGGAGAGAAACTTAAAGCACTTCCTCTAAAATCAGGGACAAAGCAAGGCTGCCCACTCTTTCCATATCTCTTCAACATAATACTTGAAGTTTTACGTAGAGTAGTAAGACAACTAAAGAAGCTCAAGGTGATACAAATTAGAAATGAAGAAGTCAAAGTATCCCTATTTCCAGATGATATGATAGTATACACAGTGACCTGAAAAATTCCACCTGAGAACTCCTACAGCTGATAAACTCCTTCAGCAAGGGGGTCAGATACAAAATCAATTAAAAAAAATTAGTAGCCCTTCTGTACACAAAAGATAAATGGGCTGAGAAAGACATAAGGGAATCAACACCCTTCACAATAGCCACAAATAATATAAAATACCTGGGGGTAACTCTAACCAAGGAAGTAAAAGACCTGTATGATAATAACTTCAAGTCCCTGAAGAAAGAAATTGAAGGAGATATCAGAAGATGGAAAGACCTCCCTTGCTCATGGATAGAGAGGATCAACATAATAAAAATGGCCATCTTACCAAGCAATATACAGATTCAATGAAATTCCTATCCAAATACCAACTCAATTCTTTACAGACCTGCAAAAAACAATTCTCAACTTCATAAGGAGTAACAAAAATCCAAGAATAGCTAAATCAATCATGTACAATAACAGAACATCTGGAGATATCACCCTCCCGGATTTCAAGCTGTACTACAGGGCAATAGTATATAAACATCATGGTACTGGTATAGAAACAGACCAGCTGAGCAATGGAATCGAATCAAAGACCCAGAAATGAACTCGCACACCTACAGTCACTTAATTTTCGACAAAGAAGCCAAAAACATACAATGGAAAAAGGAAAGCATCTTCAATAAATGGTGCCAGTCTAACTGGATGTCAATAAGTAGAAGAATGCAAATAAATCCCCACTTATCACCCTGCATAAAAATTTAAGTCTAAGTGGATCAAAGACCTCAACATAAATCCAGACACACTAACATTAATAGAAGGGAAAGTGGGGAAAAGCCTGGAACTCATTGGTACTGGTAGAAACTTCCTGAACAGAACACTAATAGCTCAGGTACTAAAACAATCAATCAATAAATGGGAACTTACAAAATTGAAAATCTTCTGTCCTTAGAACAAAACAGCAGCCTACACACTGGGAAAGGATCTTCACCAACCCAACATCTGACAGAGGGCTAATATCCAAAATATATAAAGAACTGAAGAAATAAAATACCAAAATAACAAATAACCCTATCAAAAAATGGGTACAGCACTAAACTGAGAATTGACATAAGAGGAATCTCTAAAGGCTGAGAGGCAGTTGAAGAAATGTTCAACATCTTTGGTCATCAGGGAAATGCAGCTTAAAACAACTCTGAAATTCCATCTCACACCCATCAGAATGGCTAAGATAAAAAACTGAAATGATAGCACATGCTGGCAAGGATGTGGAGAAAGAGGAACACTCCCCCATTGCTGGTGGGAGTGCAAACTTGTACAACCACTTTGGAAATCAATCTGGAGATATCTTAGAAAATTGGGAACAGTTCTACCTCAAGACCCAGCTATACACCATTGGACATATGCCCAAGAGATTTGAAATGAAATCACAAGGTCATTGCCTCAACAATGTTCATAGCAGCTTTATTTGTAATAGGCAGAAACTGGAAACAACCCAGATGTCCTTCAACTGAAGAATGGATAAAAAAACAAAAACAAACAAACAAACAAAAAAAACCTGTGGTACATTTATACAATGGAATACTACACAGCTATCAGAAATGAGGATATCATGCAATTCGAAACCAAATGGATGGAACTAGAAAAGCTCATCCTAAGTGAGCTGCCTCAGTCCCAAAAAGATAAACATGGTATATACTCTCATATAAATGGATATTAACCATATATCTCAGTAACCATCCTACAACCTAAGACCCAAATAGATAGGAACCTAGCATATCTATCCTAGGAAAAATTTTACCCACCAGTGAGTCATGGAATCTGCTGCATGTTAGTGGAACACCACACCCTAGATGGTGTGCCTTATCAAGCTCCAGTACAAGTGGAAGCTCTTGGGCCTCACATGACGCAAGATCTGAGGGAGTATAATATGTGAGGGCCCACCTCATCTGAGGAGAAGGAGAGTACCAAGTAGAGGAACAAGGAGGGAGGGAGGGAGGGAGGGGAGAGTAGGGGAGGAGGGAGGACACTATGTTCTAGAAGTAAATAATACTTTTTTAAGAAAAGAGTTAATAAGCTTAAAAATATAATAAAAATACAATATAAAATTTTCAAACTATAATTTACCAAAGGTATACTTGTCTTACTGGCATGAAAGGAAAAATGGCCTTAATTTCAGATTGGAATGTTAGACTGCAGGTGGCCACATAGCTTACACAAAGTTGATAGCAGCTTAAAAGGTTGTTTTTTTGTTTGTTTGTTTGTTTTTGTAGATGTAAAGGATATTTTCGAGGTTTGGCGCTAAAACACAGGTAAGAGGTTTACAATGCTGTAAATAAATTAAAGGTTACTACAGTTCAACCTGGTTTTCTAAACCTCCAAGAGTTGAAAAAAATTGGAGCTAAGGTAAAATATATGAAAGGCCTGTTGTTAGCCCATGACTTTAACTCCAGCAGAGACAGGAGGAACACTATAGAGTTTGTTGTCTTATAAATTCTATAGTTACAAGGAACAGGGTGATTTGGTGCACACACTTAATCCTATCATTTGAGAAGAATACACTGTTAATCCCAACACACTAGAGCTAGAAACCTGCAGATCTCTGAATTCAAGGTCAGCCTGACACAAAGCAACCTCTAAATAGAGAAAAACTTCGATCCAGGGGTGGTGGTGCACATCTTTAATCTCATCAGTTGGGAAGCACATGCCTTTGATCCCAATATTAGAATGCAGAGACAAACACATAAGATTTGGATGGATTTAAGCTTAATAATACTCGTAAAAGGCATGCTGAAATTCAAAGTGAATTGTCCTTTGAGATCTCAAAATATATATACTTAAAAGTTTGTTTAGTTTCAAAACATCAAAATAATTTATTTTTTAATTTCAATTGAAAGATAATACTTTTTATATTGTCAAAAAACTGAATTTGCTCCAGGAAAAATATTACCTGCTTCCACCACCCCCCCCCCCCCAAAAAAAAAAGAAAAAAAAAAGAGTAGTGTCCCAGAGTTAGGATTAGGGCAGAATTCTGTTCTTATCTTTCCAGGAGATTTAAAATATTCATCTAAGAAATCCAGGGAAAACTGGACAACTGAAACCTCAGGAAAAAAAAAAAAAAAAAACAGATCAGACACCAAAGAAGAGAGTAGCCCAGAAGATCCAGCCTCACAAACTTCCTCAACGTGTTTCCTCAAAAGTCTACAACCACAACAACTCAAAATTGCTAAGATCCTTCAGCTCCACAGAATGCTTCAGCCAGATAAAGCCCTGAAGTTCAACTTCTGTCTACAAACTTCTTAGGACATTTAAATATCTGAGCACAAAAGGACTGAAGATCACATGATTCTATTAACATGCTTTACCATTTTTCCATTCTTATTTGGGCCCCAAACTGATTTACTATGTCCCAAATCAGCAGGATGTCATTTTAAGAGAGTGACGCCCCAACTCCAGAAGGTGGGGTGGGTGATTTTCCCCTCTTTGGTCATTTGATGGGTTTTAGATGCTTCTAGTTATTTAGAGGGAGAAATTACAGGCTGTTAAATGGTCTTGTTCAGTAGGTTTTGGAGGTTAGAAACAAGGGTTTGTCTCTTTTTTTTTTTCCGATATCCTTCTTTCTCTCCTATGTAGGGATGAAAAAACTTGAGAAAAAATGGGATATAGACATAATCTAGGAATGATAAAGAAAATAAGACAGATTATTGAATATGCTCTTATACCTTTGTATATTGATAAAAATAAGATATATTTGGCCTCATTGCTATTGATCTTTGTATATTGATACAAAGTTAAGGTTAGCTCTTTTTTTTTATTTCTTCAAGTTACATCTCAAAGGCAGTCCCCTCCCTACTCCCCCTTCCTGTCCCACCCTCCCACCCTCAACCCCCCATCCTCTTCCCTTTATCTTTTTTTAGTTTAAGGTATATCTTATTTCCCCCAACAGCTCCCCCTTTCAGTCCAACAAATGGCTCTTTCTCCTATAATAATGAGACAATACAAAACAACAGAGGTAATTAGGCCACAGTTATGAGGGTTATATGGCTTAGCATACATTACCAATGTCTAGTCCATATGTATTTGGTACCTGTCTTTAACTTTCTGCTATCTAACCATCTCCATGAGTTTAAAGTTCTATATCTAACTCAACATTCATACTAATTTGCAACACAATTTTAAAAGCATCTTCCTAGATCTATAACACTCAATTCATTCCTAAACAACTCAAAATTTAATTATGAGACTCTAGCTATCTGTTCTTCAACCACCTCAGAGACCTGAGAGGGATAAATAGATCTGATTTTATAGGAAGTACAGGGCCTGCAGCTTCCCAAACTAAGAACTGACATACCAGTGGCTGCCTGGACAGTTCCCATTTTCTCTCCATACATTACAGCATAGATCTTCAGTCCTTTCACCCCGTTTCTCTGACAGACATTGATTGTAGAGCAGGGGTTATGAAGGACTTGCATACCCTGTCTTGGCAGAGCTAGGCTGTCGACTTACCTGCTTCCAAATTTTGTCCTTTTTGGCCAGAATTCTGTCTACAATTGGAGCAAGGGTATTTTCCTACCAAGAGATAGGCTTGCGACTAATTCAATCATCTCCCACTGGAGATTCTTCAATGCTCATCTCCTACTTGGAGTAGAATGGGGGGGGTGTCAGGAGTTGATATGTCTCGATAAAAAAAAAAAATCTAAAGTTAAGAAAACATCTTTGAATGCCATAATCTGCAGATCTCTTGAGTTTTTTGAAGAGTCCCTATCTATCTCTTATGTTAGGATAAGCACATGTTGCTTGTCTTTTAGCAGCTTTATTTCTGATTAGCTTAGAAAATAACTATAATAGACTGTCATAGTACCATGACCGGCTTGTATGACTATTAGTTTGCATTTCTTAATTATTCTAAACAGTTTATGACAATTAGTAGCAAAAGGCCGAAACTTCACATTTCATTTTTTTCTTTACCCCCTAACCCTTCCATCCCATTTCTCTGGGGTGGGGTGTCCC
The DNA here is from genome assembly GCA_907164525.1 of Lophiomys imhausi. NCBI lineage: Eukaryota > Metazoa > Chordata > Mammalia > Rodentia > Muridae > Lophiomys > Lophiomys imhausi. Next base: position 2,815,841 of record CAJQZJ010033615.1, on the reverse strand, counting down.
TATGTAACAGTCCCTCATCTCAGTTCAGAGGTCGTATGAGGGCCAAGAGCCTCCTCATTCATTGGGGGTCTACGAGGCAGTACCACCAGTGAAAAGTGTCTCATTACCTGGGAGAGAGAACTAAAAAACAAACAAACAAATAAGCAGACAAACAGATAAAAAAAGAATGAAAAATAGAAAAAAAAATAAAATGTCTATGTCCATGTTCCCTTTGGTGTGTTAGTTGTAGTATCGGTATCCTCTACTATATAGTTAAAATCCTACTGTAAGTGAATAGATGTCATATGCATCCTTCTGAGTCTGGGTTAGCTCACTCAGGATGAGCTTTTCTAGTTACATCCATTTGGCTGCAAATTGCATAATTTCATTGTTCCTGATAGCTGAATAATATGCCATTGTGTAGATGTACCGCGCTTTTTTAACCCATTCTTTGGTTGAGGGACATCTGGGTTGTTTCCAGTTTCTAGCTATTACAAATAAGGCTGCTATGAACATAGATGAGGAGACTTCCTTATGATTCTGTGAGGAGTCATTTGGATGTATACCCAGAAGTGGTATGGCTGGGTCCTGAGGCAAAGCTATTCCAAGATTTTTAAGATATCACCATACTGACCTCCATAGTGGTTGCACAAGCCTGCACTCCCACCAGCAATGGAGTAGGGTTCCCCTTTCTCCACACCCTCGCCAGCATGTGCTGTCATTTGAGCTTTTGATCTTAGCCATTCTGACAGGTGTGAGATGGAATCTCAGAGTCAGAGTCCTCTTGAGTTGCATTTCTCTGATGATTAAGGATGTTGAGCATTTCTTCAAGTGTCTCTCAGCTATTAGGGATTCCTCCTTTGTGAATTCTCTATTTAGCTCTGTCCCCCATTTTTTGATTGGATTATTTGGTTTCTTGGCATTTAATTTCTTGAGTTCTTTGTAGATTTTGGATATTAGCCCTCTGTCAGATGTGGGGTTGGTGAAGATTTTCTCCCAGTCTGTAGGCTGCCGTTTTGTTCGAATGACTGTGTCTTTTGCCTTACAGAAGCTTTTCAGTTTCATGACATCCCATTTATTGATTGTTGATCTCAGGTCCTGAGCTGTTGGTGTTCTGTTCAGGAAGTTGTCACCTGTGCCAATTAGTTCGAGGGTTTCTCCCATTTTTTCTTCTAGTAGATTTAGTGTGACTGGCCTTATGTTAAGGTCTTTGATACACTTGGACTTAAGTTTTGTACAAGGTGATAAGTATGGATCTAATTTCATTCTTTTGCAAGTGGACATCCAGTTGGACCAGCACCATTTGTTGAAGATGCTGTCCTTCTTCCATTGTGCCGTTTTGGCTTCTTTGTCAAAAATTAGGTAGCCATAAGTGTGTGGGTCTATTTCTGGATCTTCAATTTGATTCCATTGATCTACTGGTCTGTTTCTATACCAATACCATGCTGTTTTTACAACTATTGCTCTGTAGTACAGCTTGAAATCTGGGATGGTCATACCTCCAGATGGTTTTTTTTTTTTTTTTTTTTTTTTTGTACAGCATTGATTTAGCTATTATGGGCTTTTTGTTGTTCCATATGAAATTGAGAATACCTCTTTCCAAGTCTATAAAACATTGTGTTGGTATTTTGGTAGGAATTGCAATGAATCTATATATTGCTTTTGGTAGGATGGCCATTTTTATTATGTTGATCCTACCTATCCATGAGCATGGGAGATCTTTCCATCTTCTAAAAACCTCTTCCATTTCTTTCTTCAAGGGCTTGAAGTTTTTGTTGTACAGGTCCTTTACTTGCTTGGTTAGAGTTACCCCCAGGTATTTTATGTTGTTTGTGGCTATTGTGAAGGGGGTTGTTTCCCTTATTTATTTCTCAGCCCATTTGTTTGTTGTATAAAGAAGGGCTTCTGATTTTTTTGAATTAATTTTGTATCCAGCTACTTTACTGAATGTGTTTATCAGTGTAAGAGTTCTCTGCTGGAATTTTGGGGTCACTTATCTTCTGCAAATAGGGTTAATTTGACTTCTTCGTTTCCAATTTGTATCCCCTTGATCTCTTTTAGCTTTATTATTGCTCTAGCAAGAACCTCAAGTACTATATTGAAGAGATATGGTGTATTCTTTTGTGTTTGGGTGAAATGTTCTGTAGATATCTGTTAGGTCCATTTGGTTCATGATCTCTGTTAGACTCAGTATTTCTCTGTTTGGCTTCTGTCTTGATGATTTGTCCATAGTTGTGAGTGGGGTGTTGAAGTCTCCCACAAGTGAGTATTCCTTGTATTACATGTAAACAAATGTACATTTGTGTATGAAGTATAAAGTGAAGAAAAGATATCAAAAAAGACTAAATATTAGGACATGAAGGAGACTGAATGTGGGTAATGGAATGGAGTTATGAAAGAGGATATAAAGCTATTATTTTCTTGCTTTTATTCTGTCAATAATTTTTGGTTCTGGTGGTGGTAAAGTAAATAAAATATACTCAATACTCGTAGTGCAAAAGTTTTTTTAAAGATTTTATTTATTATGTATACAGTGTTCTGCCTGCACATATTCCTGTTCCACAGCTTTCATTATGAATGTCCAATTTATATAGAAATTTGCTGAGATGTATAGACTTTGAGTCTTGTTTATTTTGGTATGTGGTGCTTACTTTTCTTTATGTGCAAGTTCATTTTTAAAATGTAGAAAGTAAAAATGGAATATAAATAATAAATAACAAAGGTAAAATTTTAAAAGATAATTTGTCTGTTTTCTTCATTATTCAGCATTTCATTTATATGCACAAAATACTGTGATTGCAATCATTCCCCACTGTGCTCTGACCTCCCCATTCCTCTCCTTAAACCCCTTTTCCTAACAATTCCCAATAGCTACACCATTCAAGAAAATGATATCCCTCCTTCAGCACCCATTAATAGGCATTATCTCTTGAGGAAAGAATGGGTCTTCATGGGCATTTCCTTTATCAGTGGTGGAAAATTGGAGGGAATATGATATCTGTATGATCGCATTTCATGACACCTTTCTGATCTCTTCTTCCTAAATTCTTTCCATCCCTTAAATTCACAAGTCTCCCATCCCAATGCTCCATGGCCATTGAAAAGGCAAGCAAGAACAGGGCAGCTGATAGACGTGTTCCCAATAAAACTAATCCTTCAGCATTGATGCATTCTGAGATTCTTGAACATATACAAGTCTTTGCACTGATTATAATTCTGCAAAAGTGAGATTCTCTGCCCCAGACTGAACATTACTAGTCTATAGATATTATTTTCTATATGGTAACATACTGAGGCAATATTTGTACAAAGTTGTAAAATATATTTATTAAGGACAAAATCTGGGAACAAGTAAGTAGTGATATTCTTTTATGTAAGTAGGGAATGAGTATGATGATGCAGATATTTTGGATTCACACGCTTATTAAGATATTTGTCCATGAATTATATCATAATTCATAATCATTCAATCTCCTTATAATGATCAAATCACATCATTTTTAAATCAAGTAATAAATATGCAGAAATGTAAAGCTGAGGCTATACTATCTAAAAATTAATGAAGTAAGTATATTTGAAATATAAACTAGGACTCTAAGTGTTACTTATTAACAAGTAAAATGTGATGCAGTATCAGTAGGTTAATAAGGAATTGATTTATAAATTATAGGTATTCACTTATATTTGTGAATTGAATGAACTATTCCCTATGGGCTAATATATTTGCACATGTCGCCTCTGTTAAGGTCCCCTGTTGGGCAAGAATATGGGGATAATCTTAGGGGATAGACACTTACTGAGGAAGTATGTCAGTGGAGTCATGGCTTGACAATCTGTATGTAGCCTGACCTTTCTCTACACTTCATGACTGCAGATATAGTCTAAACAGCTGATGTTCCTTCCACCTACTGTGCCTTCTCTACTAAGAAGAACTGAGTAACTTCAGACTGCAAGCAAAGCAATCTTTCTTCTTGCAATTAAGTTGTTCCTTGTCAGTTATGTGAACAATAAGAACAATAGTTAATATTCATACCCAAAGGACAAAAGAAGGAACCTCAGTGAACACAGGTGTGCATCCATAAGAAATTTCAAACAATGAGGTAATAGGAATGGATGTGATCTCTTTGGGAGATATTAAGAGAATACATGTTACAATATGTAGCCTCTTAAGCAATGCTGTTTCACTTGCAGAGACTCATCCTGCATACAGAGCTTATTCAGTTGTACCGTTATAAACTAACATGTGAGTAGTGTTCTCTCCCCCTCATATTTTCCTATTTTCTATAACAAGCTATATTATCTGGCTGTTTTACAGACAGCTGCTCCACAGTCTAACCTAAATAATGAAACAAATGGTGCAATCAGCTACTCCTCTTCCTTCCTGGACTACAGAGGAAAGCTGTGAGATTCCACCAAGAAATAAAAAGGCGAATACAATAGTCATTTTGAAGAGAATTTGTAATTCCTTCTTTGTCTATAGATTCTCACAAAACAGGAATGTTTACCTTCTTTCTCATGCCAAGAGTTGCAGATTTTAATAATCGCAGACAGCTTAACATTGAATCTGCAGTTTAGGGAAATTGTAGCCAGCACTCAGTCCCTCACTCAACCTTGAAAACAGAGTTGTCACTCATCCTCCTTGGTGCCTGATTCTGCTCTCTGCTGAGGATTCCGCTGTCCAGCCCTGCCTGGCAGACTTCCTCAATAGCTGCCTCCATCAGGGGGCCTGCAACCACCACAGCAATCCAATGTCACTGGGACCGCTCAGCTCTACACAATGCCCCGGCAGGAACCTCAGTGAAGCCTGCAAGATCAGCTTCTGCCTACAAACCCCTTAGGTCATCTAAACAGCTGAGACCAGAAGGATTGAACATAAAAGGAGTGTACTAACATTTTTAATCATTTTTCCCATTTGGGTTGGGGCCCCAAACAGGTCTACTACGACCCAAATCAGCAGGAAGTCACTTTAAGAGAGCGATGTCCCATGCCCAGAGGGTGGGGAGGGTGTTTCTCCACCCTTCTTTTTGGTTATTTGAAGGATAACTGAAAACTCTGTTATGTAGGGGAAGAGACTACAAGCTGATAAATGGTCCTGTCTTAATGGGTTTTGGAGGTTAGCCCCAGGGACTTCCTACTTTTCCTTTTCTGTATCCTTCTTCCTCTCCTATGTAGGAGTGCATGGGCTTGAGAAAAAAATGAGATATAGACATAGCACAGGAAGGTCCAAGAAGAAGGGGCAGATTATAGAATATGCCCTTATACCTTTGTATATTGATACAAAATTAGTAGTTTATTTGGCTGAAGTGGTATTGACCATTGTTTATTGTGCAAAAATAAGATTGTATTGGATTACATCGGTATTGATCTTTGTATATTGATACAAAATTAAGATTATAGTTGGCCACAATGGTATTGACCCTTGCATATGGACGTAGTAGTAAGATTATATTGGGCTACATAGGCATTGATCTTGGTATATTGATACATAATTAAGAGTATATTTAACCACAATTGAATAGATCTTTGTATATTGATACAAATTTAAAGGTAATGCTTCCTAATGGTATCATACCTAGAGATACTTAAAAATAAAATGTGAAGCTCTGACCTCTTGATACCAACCATCTAGAACGGTCTAGGATAGTTAAAACAAACTCCTAGTCATGCAAACATGTCACTTTGTTAGCTACTATGACAGTCTATCACAGATATTCTCTAAGCTACCCAGTAATCAAGTTGCTAAGAGGCAAGCAACATTTGCTTATCTAAATACAAGAGATAGATAGGGCATCTTCAAAAACCCCTAGAGATCTGCAGAATATGGCATTCAAAGATGTTATCTTAAATCAAGATTTTTTTTTGATATCGAGACATATCAGCGCCTGACAGCACCCCCTATTCTACTCCAAGTAGAAGATAAGGATCGAAGAACCTCCACTGTAAGATGGTTGAATTAGTGGCAAGCCTTTCTCTTGGCATGAAAAAACCCCTTGCACCAACTGCAGACAGACTGCTGTCCAAAAAGGACAAAACTTGGTAGCAGGGAAGTCGACAGCCTAACTCTACCAAGACAGGGTAGGTAAGTCCTTCATAATCCCTGCTCTACAACAAATATCTGTCAGAGAAACAGGACCCAATGGCTGAAGATTGATGCTGGAATGTATGGAGAGAAAATGGGAACTGTCCAGGCAGACATTGGTATGTTCTTTCTTAGTTTTGGAAGCTGCAGACCCTGCACTTCCTATATAAGCAAATATATTTATCCCTCTCAGGTCTCTGAGGTGGTTGAAGAATAGACAGCTAGAGTCTCATAGTTAAATTTTGAGTTGTTTAGGAATCAAGAGGGTGTTATAGAACTAAGAAGATACTCTTAAAAGTGTGTTGCAAGATAGTATGAATGTTGAGTCACATATAGACCTTTAAACTCATGGAGTTGGTTAGATAGTAGAATGTTAAAGTCAGGGGCCAAATATGTATAAACTGGACATTGGGAAGGTATACTGGGCCGTTTAACTCTCATAAATGTGGCATATTTATATCTATTGTTTTGTATAATACTGTTATAAGAGAGGGAACCATCTGTTGGACTGAAAGGGGAAACTTCTGGGGGGAAGAGGGTGGAAGGGCAGGATAGGAAGGGGGAATAGGGAGGGTTTTGTTACTGAGATGTAACTTGAAGAAAAAAAAATAAAGTATTAAAAAAAAAAAAAGAAAACAGAGTTGTTTTGATGACAGATAGAGATCAAGACAGGAAAATTTTGCAATGCCAGTTCAGAAGTACTACTCAAGTACCCTACTTGTTCTATACTAATAAACAGTAACACATCCAAAATGCATTCTATAATCATTGCTTCTAGGATGAAGAGATGATATTAAAAATGTCCTACTGGAAACCCCAAAGCAAGAGACAGCTTCTAACTTCCCATTAAATATAACCTTGCTCTTGCCAAATGTATTTCTAAGCCAAGTTGAGAAATCATTGAAGGACTCACATTATTATGATGGTAGAGAAAAGAATCAATATTGGATTCTGCCACCTCCAGAAGCCATCTGTAGAGATTAACATTCTAGAATAAAAAATCTTGTGTTTATTTTTTCAGTCTGTCAGATAAGATCCCATGTAACCGAACTTTTAAATTATTATTTAACACTTATTTATTTATT
>CAJQZJ010033615.1:2710521-2808298 GCA_907164525.1 Lophiomys imhausi | reverse complement strand
GTATTCACTAAATCTAACTTATATTAACCTATCAGCCCCTTCAATCCCAGTGATATTTTATCTTTCCTCCTTCAAAAGCCTAAACTGACAAAAGCCTCCTCACACTGTAGTTACTGAGTAGAAAGCTAGGAGCCAAGACAGAGAGGCCAACTCATCTCATAATCTGTTTCACTGCAGGGCTCCCAGCTCAGTGTGGCCCAAACAAATGAAAGATAAACAAATGAAAATTTATTACTTCAGTATGACATTTATTATGTTGTTTTATTGCAAATGATTGGAAGACTTTTATTGCTTGAGTCTGAGTGAGAAACTGCAAGCATTGCACAAGTGTCTACAGAATATAAGAAGCTGTGTGCTCACAAATCAGACAGGAAAGTTTTTCCACAGAAAGAGGGAAGGTATTTAGTAAGCGGAGACTTTGCAAGAGTTCCATAGCAATTTTGTTAATACCTGAAAAATTTATCTCAAAAAACATAATTGACTTTAAATACAAACTTCATCAAACTAAAGGATCACTATATAAATCATAGTATAAATTGTACTATGAATTTATCTTAAAGAATGATTACCATGGCGGAAATGGTCTCAATAACATGTTAAGTATGACAGACTATACACGCATTAGTATGATTAATTAGATGTCCTTCATTTCAAATTTTTTCAAAGCAGGTGTTTCTGAAATTCCTTGTACATGTTAATTTTATCATGTACAGGCTGACTTGATTTTTCCAGTCACAATTTTGTTTTTAATGTCTTTAAAACTGTACTAATGCTATTTATATTTATTCTATGGTGTATTATGAACAGATTCCCATAACTGTACTGTTTTCAAAACTATTTTTGTTTTTATCTCCTTGTGGCTGACCTTCAAAAGGCCTCATGACCAGTGAAAGGGAATAAAATCTTCAGAACTGGAAGGTAGATTTTACTCAGATTTCATTGGTTAGGACAAATCCAGTAGTCTATTATGTGTTGTCTGTCACGAATTTAAAAATAAATAAAAACAAGAAAACAAAAACCACTGGGTGTGTTGGTACACATCTTTAATCTCAGCACTTGGGAGGTAGAGGCTGGGTGAGTTCAAGCTCAGCCTAGTCTGCAGAATGAGTTCCAGGAGTGCCAGGTTGCACATAGAAACCCTGCCTCAAAAAAAACCGAAAAAAAAAAACCCACTGTGAAAATAACAAATAGTAGTAAGTTGTCAGTAGTTTTACAATATCAGGATATTAAGGGTATTTATATATTTTAAATTTTATTTATTCATTCTGAGTGTGTGTGTGTGTGTGTGTGTGTGTGTGTGTGTGCATGTGCATGTATGTGTGTCCATGTCATGACGTTTGTTTGGAGATCACAGGGCACCTGTGGGAGATGGTTACTCTTCTCATCCATATAGACCTCAGGCCACCAGTTTAGCAATCTATTCCACCTACTAAACCTTCTCCCATACTAGGCCCAAGTACTTATGTTTTTTTCAATGACATGAAATCATATCTGTTATTTAGAATTTATTTATTTGTTTGTTTGTTTGTTTATTTATTTATTTTTTGAGACAGGGTTTCTCTGTGTAACAGCTCTGGCTGTCCTGGACTCACTTTATAGACCAGGCTGGCCTCGAACTCATAAAGATCCACCTGCCTCTGCCTTCCAAGTGCTGGGATTAAAGGCGTGAGCCACCACCGCCCGGCTAAAATTTATTTTTAATACTACAAATTTTTATTCTTGAAAAGATTTTATCTTTATTATTTCAATTGTGTGTGTGTGTGTGTGTGTGTGTGTGTGTGTGTGTGTGTCTTTATTTCTGCATGTGAATGCAGGTATCTAGGAAGGCCAGAAAAAGTTCTCTGTGTCCTGGAGAAGGAGTTAGAGAGTGTTATAAGCTGATGCTAGGAAGCAAGCATGAGTCCCTCCAGCAGCAGCAAGCACTCTTAAGGGCTCAGCCATGTTTTCCAGGCCATCGTCCAACTCTGATTTTTAAATGGAAAATAATTTCAAACTTACATTAGACATGAAAGCATTAATACTAATAGTTTATAAAAATGTATAAAACAAACATTTGGATTCTGTTGCTAAATATTACTTCTCATACTTGATTTCTTACAGTTTGAGGAAAGGGAGGGGGAATGGATTTGGGGGAGAAGGGATTTGGGTAGGGGAGGTAGGATGAGTGGAGAGAAGGGAGACAGTAGTTGGGATATATTATATGAGAGAAGAATATCTTTAATAAAATAAATAAAATGCATGCATTGTTGTTTCATATGTTTTTTAAAATTAATTTTATTTTTGCACATTGGTGTTTTGCCTGCATGTATGTCTATGTGACGGTGTCAGATCATAGAGTTACAGACATTTATGAGCTACCATATAGATGCTGGGATTTGAGCCAGAGTCCTTTGTAAGAACAGTCAGTGCTCTTAATCTCTGAGCCATCTAAGATAATGATTATGTTCACTTTACATACATATATAATATGACAATTAATTGATTATATATGCATGTAATATATATTATATGTATGAAGTCCTGTTTATCAACATTTGTTACATGTATTGTATTTTACTTATTATATTAAAAATATTCTTCTGTCATACAGTACATCCTAACCACAGTTTCCCCTCCCTCCACTCTCTCTATGATGCCTATAGCCAATTATTTACTGGTTTAGTTGTTCAATGCCTTACAAAATTAGATTCACTGGCCTTGTCTGTATGGGATTTTTGTTCAGGAAGATTGAAATATACTGATGCCTTGCTACAACACTAATCAGATTTTTAAAAATTTTTATATGTGTACTATTTTAGATTCTGAATACAAACAGTTGTCTTTCAGTGTCTGACTAATTGCACATCATATAATCTTCTTTAGGTCCATCAAACCCACTGGAATTGTTGTTACCCTTTCCTGCTGAAACAAGGATAATATTATACTCTACGAATATCTATGCATGGATATCTAGTATGCGTATATGTGCCTATATATGAATATTTTTATTATTAATATCCATGCATATGTTGATGAGTTTTAAACTATGTTCACACCCATGTTTGCTACTGTGGAAAAGAGAAAGTAAATATCTTCATCTTCTTGGTTTTATTCAATATAGATATACTCATAGCAGTAGAGCATATGTATTATACTTAACCCAATAATTCATTTTTTACTTTTACAGCCTATTTTTGCTGTGAAGTTTCTCTAATCACTACACCAACTTGTATCTGTTCCAACAAGTTCAGGGTCTCCAAATTCTTGCTGGCATGTATTTCATAGAACTCCTTCTAAAAGCTAGGAACTGCCCTCATAGTGATAGCTTTGCACTGGTTTGTGATTAATGACCTGAAGGATTTGTGTGTGCTTAATGGGGCTGTTTATGCCTTATTTTAACAAATATCTACCCAGGTATATTGTCCTTTTGTAAAAATTAATTTACATACTATTTTGTTTGCTTGTTCTGCTCTGGTTTTGCTGCTCAGTGTTATTACTTCATCTTAGTTTTGGTTATAAGTTCTTCATTAATACATTATTTGTAAGTTTTTATATCTGGCCTGGTGAAAATATTATTTCAATTTCTGGAGAAATCCCAAATCTCTTCCTGATAATTGTTTTATTTATTTATTTGTTTGCTTGTTTGCATGCTTGTTTATTGTTAACCATTAAAGGGTAAATTAAATGCAATCGATTAAAATACCAGTTATACATGTTCCTATTTCCTTTGTTAAAATCCCCTTGACCTCATGCTATCTTGCATCCTGTGTCTCTGGCCAATAGAATTCTCACAGAACCAACATGATTTGCACTTGATTAACTTGCTCTCAGTTTCATGACCATTTCCTGTTTATCTGTCATTTCCTTCAACAGCTTTATGAAACATCAGGCATCCTGCTATTCTTGGAAGATGCTATCATATGCTACTTGGGATTAGGCACTCATAATTTCACTTTCCAAAAACTATTAACTATCAGTAATGCAGAGAATTCCTCCCTTTGTTTAGCCTTCTGCAAGATGCCCCTTTGTCAGCGGACACCTGCAAGCACTGACTGTTCTATTTGGTAGTTCTAAGTTTGATGTGTGCCTAAGTGGGGCACATTTGTAAAGTGTTATTGCAGTATCAAAGGTCGACATGGCTTCAGTGTAATATGACCATTGTCTTCTTTCTCATTTGCAAAATCACTCCTCAGTATCTACCCAGAAGGTTACATAAGACATTTAGATACACAGCCTTCTCTTTTAAAGTTCCACCACATTGCCTTTTGTGATTCTGAAAACTCTTTGTAGGTATAAATGTGAGTATTACCCATGTTTTTTCTTTAAAGGGAATTATCAATTTTCCCCACCCCACCAAAACAAACAAAAACCAAAGCAACAACAACAACAAAACAGCCATGACCTCTGATCAGCCCAAGGAGCTTGTTACAGAAGGATTCTGTCTCATTACTCATATGTTTACTCTTAATGCTCAGGCTAACATTAAGTTGTGAGAAATACGCCTCCAAAATAATCTAATAATCTAATTCCTATTTGTTACTTTATTCTATTCAGTAAATAAATTCTAATTCTATCAGTGTGATTAGTTTTCCGCCATATTCTGATTATGCTAATCATTGATGTATGGTTAAACAGTATGTTGGGTTTGAAATACAAAGTCAAAGAGAATTAGTAAGAATGGTAGTTGCTGATAAAATTGTATACGAGTTTATATTAAATTTCATAGATCCTCTATTTTATAAAAATAAATAAATGAGGGATGGAGAGGACAGCTCAGCAGTTTAGAACGCTGCTTTTCTAGAGGACTGAGGTTCAATTCCTAGCACCCAGATGGCACCTCATCACCATCTGTAACTCCAGTTCTAAGGAATATGATGTCCTTTTATAGCCTCCAAAGGTACCAGCTATGCACATACTGTACAGACATATATACCGACAAAATATCCACACACATAAAATAATAATTAAAAATAAACTAAATGAAACAAATGGCAACATCATTAAATATCACCTATTTTCACACTGTTTTATATTATATGACATATCATCTTTTTTATATTTATTTTATTTTAAATTATCTGTCTGTGCCTTTGTGAGATTATATGCAAATGAATGCAGTTACCTTAGAAGGCCAGAAGAGGGCGTACAATCCCCTGGAACTGAAGACAGGGGTGTGGTTGTGAGTGGGATTTGGGGATTGAATCTAAAGATCTGTAAGTGCCCTAAATCACTGAGCCATCTCTCCGGCCCCTCAAAAGTTTTTAAGGTTTGAAAATACCTTTAATAATATATAAAACTTACTCAGAATTATTTCCTTAATCACTGTATTGTTTCCTTTGGGAACTACAAAATTCACGATGTTTGCCCAAACACAGCACTATGAAGTGACATTTATTTTGCACAACAATTTTCAGATGACAAAACATAACAATTTGTTCAAAATTATGATGAACAAGAAATCTGGCAAAATGCAAAATGTAATTAGAATATCCATTTGAAATATACTTATTAATAATCATAACACCACATGGAGTTTTCAGAATTTCAACACTGTAATTAAATTAACACTGTTTATACTTTCAGTATTTAAACTCTGGAATTGCAAGCAATAACCATAAAATGAAGTAATAAATAATGATAATAACTAATTACCACAGAAATGGAACAAAACCATAGTAATAATTACAGTTTTTATTGACAACAGCTCCTTTATAGCATTCCAACTGACTTGATGATTCTACAAAGATTATTTTTATTGCCAACAGAACTTTTGGTCTCTATCATTAAATAGAGCAAGCAGGTCTCCCTCCAACCATCCCAAATCACATGACATTATTGTCAGTTTAAAAAAAAAAAACACTAAGCCCCACTCTTATTTGTGACCTTCATATAGATTCTAGTATATGGGATGATTAAAGATCTCTTCAAAACATATACTATTGAAAGAATAATTGCAGTTGTTTTACATTGAAGAGAAAAAAACACTGATTGGATACACACACACACACACACAATGTGCATGCTTCATGCTTCTCTGTTCTTACCAACCACAAAGGTGGTATTTTTGAACCAGGGATTATAAAAATTTCCTAGACTTCATGGAATTGTGGAATAAAGCTGTTGGAATAGTTTCTTGGTTAATGGAGGAGTCTGTATGATCCCTGGTGAATGATTTCTGGTTAGATATAGAGAAAGTATTAGGGAAATATAATACTTGAAAGTTATGAGGTCTGAATAATGGGTAATTCCAAATATATTACATATTTAAATTTGAAAAGCAAAAGAGTGTTGCTTCCAGAAAAGAAAGTAGAATAAAATATCTGTTATATCAGAGTTATTGATGCTTTCTTAAACACAATGCAACAACTAGCATTGAAGGGAAAATGACTAAATTTGATTGTATAGATTTGAAAAAATTAGTTATCGGGAGATGTTGGGGGGAAAAAGATCTACCTTAGACTAAAAAAAAAAAAAGGATAGAGGATGGGGGGTTGAGGGGAAAGAGGGTGGAAGGGTGGGACAGGAGGGGGGAGTCGGGAAGGGATTGTGACTGAGATGTAACTTGAAGAAATAAAAAATAATTAAAACAAAAAAAAAGAAAAAAAACAGTTATCAAAAAAACATCAACCCGGGGGGATTCAAGATGGCGGCGGCCAGCGTGGACGTATTTTGATTTTGGGGTTAACAGTCACAAGGTGGCAAGTGTTCCAGGACTCTGTACAAAGGGCACAATCCCTTCTAAATCTCACCCAGCTGCACAGGGACCACGGAAGATCCCTGGGCAGGATGCCCCTTCCAACTCTCAGACACGCTAGGAAGCCTCTGGACACGGGAATCAGGATCACCCATCCCCCAAAAGGAGAGACCCCTGGTAAGCTCCAACCTAATACCCAGCCAGCCTGAAGATTCAGAAACAACGCAGAGATAATCTCCACCCTGCTGGGCACTCCCAGGTCTCACACAGAAGGTCCAATTATCTAGTGAAAGGTTGCGACCCTTGGAAGTGAGCAGAGATCTGCTGCAAAGTGCCTTCATACTACAGATCACAGTCTGTGACATCACTGGCCAGTTTCCAAGCCACAGGAGCTGCAAGGCTACTGAAGCTGAACTGCAGATTTACCCACTACAGGAACCAACCCTGGGAAAACTGTGAGATATTTGAAACTGTCATATATCTGACTTATGTACTAGCATGGGCCCTTCCGGCAGGGAACCAGAGCTTACTTGTACACAGCTCCGCCACCTGAATTAATTAGGTCTCCACCTGGGAGGCAGGACTGAATGACTCACCTTATAGGGGTGGAGTAAGGCAACTCGAATCCTACACCACAATGCCCCCTTTGGACACAAGTCCAGAAGACAGCAAATTCCACATGGCCAGAGGACCCAGACAAAAAAAAAAAAAACAGAGCGAAATGTCTCCAACAAAAGAAAGCAACGCTATTCTGTCCAGCCCGAACCAGCTCACCACAACTGAAACACATGAAAACAATGACAATTCTACAGTAAGGAAAGTGATAAAGTCCCTTCAAGAAGAACTTAAAACTATGAAGGAATTCAAAGAAGCCACAATTTTACAAGTCAAAACAACGAATAACATCATTAAAGAGCTCCAAGCCAAGGTGACCCAGCTTGAACAGGAAAAGGATAAAGCAATGAAAGATCTCCAGACAAAAACAAGCAAACTGGAGAAGGAAATGTACAAAACGAACACTACCATTCAAGACATGAAAACAGAAATGGAAACAATAAAGAAAACACAGTCAGAGTTAAAAGAGGAAATGGAGAATCAAGAGAAGAGATCAGGAACTACTGATATGAGTATGAAAAATAGAATGCAAGAGATGGAAGACAGGATCTCAGGCATGGAAGATTCGATGGAAGAAATCAGTACAACATCCAAAGAAAATGAGAAAGCTAAAAAATCTCTCACCCACAACATCCAAGAAATCAAGGACTCAATGAAAAGACGGAACCTAAGAATTATAGGTATAGAGGAAAGAGAAGACTCCCGACTCCATGGTCCAGGAAAGATCTTCAACAAAATCATAGAAGAAAACTTCCCAAACCTAAAGAAAGAGATGCCAGTAAAAATCCAAGAGGCTTACAGAACACCAAACAGATTAGATCAGAAAAGAAACTCCTCTCACCACATAATAATAGAAACTCCAAATGTGGAGAACAAAGAAAGGATATTAAAAGCTGTAAGAGAAAAAGACCAAGTCACATAAAATGGCAGACCCATCAGAATCACACCTGACTTCTCCTCAGTAACTTTAAAAGCTAGAAGGGCCTGGACGGATGTCCTACAACCCCTGAGAGAACAGAGATTACGAGCCAGACTACTATACCCAGCAAAACTCTCTATCAACATAGAAGGAGAAAACAAGATATTCCATGAAAAAATCAAATTCAAACAATATCTCCTCACAAACCCAGCCCTACAGAAGATCCTAGAAGGAAAATTCCAACACAGAGAAGATAACTACACCCAAGAAAACAGAGCAAATAGGAACCTCCACAGCAACTAAACAAAAGAGAAACACAAGACAGCCAGCTATACCATATAATGGGAAATAACAACCCCTGGTCACTAATATCCATCAACATCAATGGATTCAAGTCCCCAGTAAAAACATACGGACTTAAAGACTGGATCAGTAAACAAGACCCATCTTTTGCTGCATACAAGATACACATCTCACTATTGAAGATAAACACTATCTCAGAGTAAAGGGCTGGAAAAAGGTTTTCCAAGCAAATGGACCCAGGAAACAAGCTGGAGTAGCCACCCTAATATCAAAGAAAATAGACTTCCAATTGAAGTTAATAAAAAAAGACAGAGAAGGGCATTACATACTCATTAAAGGAAATATCCACCAAGAAGTCATCTCAATATTGAACATCTATGCCCCAAATACAAAGGCACCTACATTTATAAAAGAAACACTTCTAAAACTTAAATCACACATTGATCCAAACACTTTAATAGTGGGAGACTTCAACAACCCACTCACAACTGTGGACAGATCATCAAGACATAAGCCAAACAGAGAAATAATGAGGCTAACAGAGATCATGAATCAAATGGACCTAACAGATATCTACAGAATGTTTCACCCAAACAAAAAAGAATACACTTTCTTTTCAGCACCTCATGTAACCTTCTCCAAAATTGACCATATAGTTGGACACAAAGATAGCCTCAACAGATAGAAGAAAATTGAAATAACCCCTTGTATCTTATCAGACCACCATGGAATAAAGCTGGACTTCAATACCAAAAGAATCAACAGAAAGTCTACACTCACATGGAAATTGAACAACTCTTTACTAGAGGACCACTGGGTCAGGGAAGAAATAAAGAAGGAAATCAAAGACTTCTTAAAATCCAACAAAAATGAAGACACAAAATACCCAATCCTATGGGACACAATGAAAGCTGTGCTACAAGGAAAGTCCATAGCACTCAGTGCCTTCAAAAAGAAAATTGTGACAGCTCATATTAGTGAATTAACAGCTAAACTGGGTGAATTGGAAAAAAAAGAAGCGAACACTCCAAAGAGGAGCAGAAGGCAGGAGATCATTAAACTTAGGGCTGAAATCAACAATTTAGAAACAAAAAGAACTATACAAAGAATCAATGAAACCAAGAGTTGGTTCTTCGAAAAAATCAACAAAATAGACAGACCCTTAGCTCAATTAATTAAAAGACAGAGTGAGAAAACACAAATCAACAAAATTGGAAATGAAAAGGGAGAAATAACAACAGACATTGAGGAAATCCAGAGAATATTTGGATCCTACTTTAAAAATCTATACTCCACCTAATTTGAAAACTTAAGTGAAATGAACAATTTTCTTGATAGATTCCACCTACTGAAGCTAAATCAAGATCAGATAAACAGATTAAATAGCCCTATAACCCCTAAGGAAATAGAAACAGCCATTAAAAATCTCCCAACCAAAAAAAGCCCAGGGCCAGATGGCTTTAGCACAGAATTCTACCGGACCTTCAAAGAGGAGCTAACACCAATACTTTTCAAACTCTTTCACAAGGAAAAAAAAAAAAAAAAGCTGGAAGAACATTGCCAAACTCATTCTATGAGGCCACAATCACCCAGATTCTTAAACCACACAAAGACCCAATAAAGAAAGAGAACTTCAAACCAATCTCCCTCATGAACATAGATGCAAAAATACTTAATAAAATACTAGCACACCGAATTAAAGAACACATCAGAAGTATCATACACCATGATCAAGTAGGCTTCATCCCAGGAATGCAGGGATGTTTCAACATATGAAAGTCTATCAACATCATTTACCATATAAACAAGATGAAAGAAAAAACCACATGATAATCTCGCTAGATGCAGAAAAATGATTTGACAAAATCCAACACCCCTTCATGCAAAACGTTCTGGAGAGAACGGACATACAAGGACTATACCTAGAAAATAATAAAGGCAATATACAGCAGGCCAGTGGCCAACATCAAAATAAATGGAGAGAAACTTGAAGCATTTCCTCTAATCTCAGGGACAAGACAAGGATGCCCACTTTCACCATATCTGTTCAATATAGTACTTGAAGTTCTTGCTAGAGCAATAAGACAAGTAAAGGAGATCAAGGGGATAAACATCGGAAAAGAAGAAGTCAAATTATCCCTATTTGCTGATGATATAATAGTATACATAAGCGACCCCAAAAATTCCACCAGAGAACTCTTACAGCTGATAAACACCTTCAGCAAAGTGGCTGGATACAAAATTAATTCAAAAAAATCAGAAGCCCTTCTTTATACAACAAACAAATGGGCTGAGAAAGAAATAAGGGAAACAACCCCCTTCACAATAGCCACAAACAACATAAAATACCTGGGGGTAACTCAAACCAAGCAAGTAAAGGACATATACAACAAGAACTTCAAGCCTTTGAAGAAAGAAATGGAAGAGGCCTTTAGAAGATGGAAAGATCTCCCATGCTCATGGATAGGTAGGATCAACATAATAAAAATGGCCATCCTACTAAAAGCAATATATAGATTCGATGCAATTCCTATCAAAATACCAACACAATTTTTTATAGACTTGGAAAGAGCTAGCCTCAATTTCATTTGGAACAACAAAAAGCCCAGAATAGCTAAATCAATTCTGTACAATAAAAAAACATCTGGAGGTATCACCATCGCAGATTTCAAGCTGTACTACAGAGCAATAGTTGTAAAAACAACATGGTATTGGTATAGAAACAGACCAGGAGATCAATGGAATCGAAATGAAGATCCAGAAATAGATGCACACACTTATGGCCACCTAATTTTTGACAAAGAAGCCAAAACGGCACAATGGAAGAAGGACAGCATCTTCAACAAATGATGCTGGTCCAACTGGATGTCCATTTGTAAAAGAATGAAGTTAGACCCATACTTATCACCTTGTACAAAACTTAAGTCCAAGTGGATCAAAGACCTTAACATAAGGCCGGTCACACTAAATCTACTAGAAGAAAAAGTGGGAGAAACCCTCGAACTAGTTGGCAAAGGCGACAACTTCCTGAACAGACCACCAACAACTCAGAACTTGAGATCAACAATCAATAATAAATGGGACCTCATGAAACTGAAAAGCTTCTGTAAAGCAAAGGACACTTTCATTCGAACAAAACGGCAGCCTACAGACTGGGAGAAAATCTTCACCTACCCCACATCTGACAGAGGGCTAATAACCAAAATTACAAAGAACTCAAGAAATTAAATGCCAAGAAACCAAATAATCCAATCAAAAAATGGGGGACAGAGATAAATAGAGAATTCATAAAGGAGGAATCCCTAATGGCTGAGAGACACTTGAAGAAATGCTCTACATCCTTAATCATCAGAGAAATGCAACTCAAGACGACTCTGAGATTCCATCTCACACCTGTCAGAATGGCTAAGATCAAAAACTCAAATGACAGCACATGCTGGCGAGGGTGTGGAGAAAGGGGTACCCTACTCCATTGCTGGTGGGAATGCAGGCTTGTGCAACCACTATGGAGGTCAGTCTGGCGATATCTTAGAAAACTTGGAATAGCTCTGCCTCAGGACCCAGCCATACCACTTCTGGTTGTACACCCAAATGCCTCTTCACGGAATCATAAGGAAGTTTCCTCATCTATGTTTATAGCAGCCTTATTTGTAATAGCTAGAAACTGGAAACAACCCAGATGTCCCTCAACTGAAGAATGGGTTAAAAAACTGTGGTACATCTACACAATGGAATATTATTCAGCTATCAGGAACAATGAAATTATGCAATTTGCAGCCAAATGGATGGAACTAGAAAAGCTCATCCTGAGTGAACTAACCCAGACTCAGAAGGACACATATGGCATCTATTCACTTATAGTAGGAGTTTAGCTATATAGTAGAAGGTAATGATACTAAAACTAACACAACAAAGGGAACTTGGACATAGACTTCTTATTTTTAATTTTTATTCTTTATTTATTTTTTATATAATAGTTATATTTTTTCTATTTTTTAGTCTTTTTTATCTATTGTATGCTTATTGGTTTGTTTGTTTAGTAGTTCTCTCTCCCAGGCAACGAGACACTTTTCACTGATGGTACTTCTTTGTAGATCCCCAATGTATGAAGAGGCTCTTGGACCTCATACGACCTCTCAACTGACATGAGGGACTGTTATATAAGGACACCCTACCCCAGAGAAATGGGATGGAAGGGTTAGGAGGTAAAGAACAAAAAAGGAAATGTGATGTTTCAGCCTTTTACTACTAACTGTCATGAACTGTTTAGGATAATTAAGAAATGCAAACTAATGGTTATGCAAGCCGGTCATTCTGTTAGGTACTATGACAGCCTATTATAGTTACTTGCTAAGCTAATCAGAAATAAACCTGCTAAGAGACAAGCAACATCTGCTTACCCTAATATAAGAGATAGATAGGGCCTCTTCAAAAACCTCAAGAGATCTGCAGAATATGGCATTCAAAGATGTTTTCATAACTTTAGATTTTTTTATATCAAGTCATATCAACTCCTGACAGCACCCTCTATTCTCCTCCAAGTAGAAGATGAGCATCGAAGAATCTCCAGTGGGAGATGATTGAATTAGTCGCAAGCCTATCTCTTGGTAGGAAAAGCCCCTTGCCCCAACTGTAGACAGAATGCTGTCCAAAAAGGACAAAACCTGGAAGCAGGTAAGTCGACAGCCTAGCTCTGCCAAGACAGGGTAGGTAAGTCCTTCATAACCCCTGCTCTAAAATCAATGTCTGTCAGAGAAACGGGGCCAAGTGACTGAAGATCGATGCTGTAATGTATGGAGAGAAAATGGGAACTGTCCAGGCAGCCACTGGTATGTCATTTCTTAGTTTTGGAAGCTGCAGACCCTGTACTTCCTATAAAATCAGATATATTTATCCCTCTCAGGTCTCTGAGGTGGTTGAAGAACAGATAGCTAGAGTCTCATAATTAAATTTGGAGTTGTTTTGGAGTCAAGAGAGTGTTAGAGATCTAGGAAGATGCTTTTAAAATTGTGTTGCAAGTTAGTATGAATGTTGAGTCAGATATAGAACTTTAATCTCAGGAGATGTTTAGATAGTAGAATGTTAAAGTCAGGTACCAAATACATATGGATTGGTCATTGGGAATGTACGTTAAGCCATATAACCCTCATAACTGTGGCCTAATTACCTCTGTTGTACTGTATTGTATTTATTATTATAAGAGAAAGAGCCATTTTTTGGACTGAAAGGGGAAGCTGTAGGGGGAAATAAGATATACCTTAAACTTAAAAGAAAAAAATAAGGGAAGAGGATGGGAGGTTGAGGGTGGGAGGGTGGGACTGGAGGGGGAAGAGGGAAGGGACTGCGATTGAGATGTAACTTGAAGAAATAAAAAATGAAGGAAAACAAAACAAAACAAAACAAAACAAAAAAAAGAAGTAAACAAAAAAAACCACATCAACCCAAGGATAAAGTCAAGAAACTTATCTGAGATAACATGCTAGTTGTGATACATGCATGAACACATAAATGAAGATCTTGCCTGCTTCTTTGGTTTCAGGTTTCTGTTCTTGAGTGTGTTACTCATTTGGGGGGAATACCCAGTAAAAAGCAGATTAAGAGACTCAACCAACAATTTATGAATACAGTATTTGCAATGTCAATAACCACTGGGCAATTTTTCCATTCTCAACAAGTCTAACAAATACAGGGTGTGCTATTATGGGCTCCAGTATACATTTGATTGATCTACTGGTACATGTGCACACTTACTGTTACGAAGAAAGGAGAACAGATACTCACAGACACTAATAGGAAATATAAATTGGAGTGCTACTTTGAAAAGTATTCAACCTAATATATTTGTATATAATTCCCTGGTGATTGTGCTCACAAGAATAACCTTCAAAATAATTACAATTCTGTATGTGCTAAGAGACAGAAACAAGAATTGCATGAGAGTGTTATTTATGATTACCTGAGAATGAAAAAATAAACCAGAAGATAAAAACAAATGAATCAGGCTCAAAATCCATGTTGAGTAGACTTGATTAAGTACATCATGATACAGATATGCAATAGTATACTGCATTGAATCGTGTGTGTCTGTATTGCATGGGCATGTGTGTGCCTGTGTGCATTTATTTATTTATTCTCATTAACAGGCCAGTGGGGGATATCCAGAGTCTGGCTCTACTGCTCTCCATTTCATTTCCATGAAACAGAGTCTCTCACTGAACCTGAAACTTACCATTTTTTGGCTGTTATAACTGGTCAGCAAGTCTCAGTAACCTTTCTGTCAACACACACTATCTGTGGTGTTATTGGTGTGCTGATGACACTGGCATGTGGGGGCTAGGTATCTCAATTTGGGTCCTCATGCCTTTCCTCACTGAATCATCTTCCCAACCCCTACAATGAGAATTAGTTGCATATGACTACTCAACACACAAAGACAATATCACAATGTGTAGTTTTGAATGTGGATGTAGGTGACCCATAATAATAAAGTTTAAAATATCACAGCAAAAAAAAAAAAGCAGTGATGAAAGCTAGACCAATATCTTTATTTTCTCTCCATGTTGAAGAGACTACACTACAATGGAAATATCAGGAAAATTCTGGGACATTCAGAAATGAAGGATGGTCATCGAGTTGTTCATTTAAGTTATGGGAACCTTTCTCAGATTCATGTGCTTCAATCCATATGCTACTGTAAGGTGGTTTTATATTATGTTGATGTAATTTAAAGCCTATATCAGTTTCTTTTCTGAGATATACATATATATCAATAAAAAGTAATACACTCTTACCTTCATTATTCAATAAAATCCAACACCAGTAATCATATAGACCCTGTTTGCTGATGATAAAAGAGAAAGAAAAAATATAGTATCCAATATTAAATATAAAGTTTGTTCTTTTTACACTTTGAAAAACATCATGCTACTTTCAAGTTACAGTGTGTAGATGAAAATGTTAAAATTTTTCTCTTTAAATGTACATTATATGAGAAACTAACCTAATGCTTTTAATTCTTGCTCATTTTTGGTGTCTAAAATATGTTGATTATGAAAATTGCTGTGGTTTGAATAAGAATTACCCCACACACTCATATATTTGAATGCTTATTCACCAGGGAATGACACTATTTGAAAGGATAAAACGAATTAGCAGGGGTGGCATTTGAGGAAGGGTGTCACTGGGGGTGGGCTTTGAGGTGTCACTGATACCCTTTGAGGAAGGGTGTCACTGAGAGTGGGCTGTGAGGTTTCAAAAAGCCACCTATCAGTGTGCATTCTGCTATGTTCCCCCACCATAATGATAGTGGACTAATCTCTGAAACTATAAGCAAACTCTCAACTAAATGCCTTTTTAAAATAAGAGTTGCCTTGGTCATGCTGTCTGTTCACAGCAATAGAATAGTGACTTAAGATATATTGTGAAATATCGTATTTTGTGATGATAACTCTGATATTTGAACTATTACATAAAGTAGCTTATGGTAGAATAGAAGGATTTGTATTGACATAGTCTATGGGCAGAGTAGACTATAATAAGGGAGGCAACACTAGAGCAGCTTAAAGCAATTGGTCACTCAGAATCTGCAGTTGAAAGAAGGGAGCAATGAGTATTCATGCCATCTCACTTTATCCTCTTAACCAATCCAGGATGACTGTTAAAGGATGGTGCCACCAGTAGGCAGGTCTTCTATCTAGAACTAACATAATCATGGCATTTCCCATAGTCATGCGTAGAATTCCACTTTGCTGGTAGTCTTATATCTCATCAAGTTGACAATTAAGATTAACCAATATACAATAAATTAAAAATACATGAATTTATGATACAGATAAAAGTTTTTCAGTATTGGGACTTTTAAAACATTTGGGGCAAATAATTTTGTGTTTGATATTTGTGTGTGTCCCCACCATAATCAAGTGAGTGCCTGTGGAGGCCAGGAGTGGGCATGCCATCCCCTCCAGCTGAAGCTACCTGAAAACTGATATGGGGTCTTATGTGAAATCAGCAAGTGCTAGTAAACACTGAGCCATTGGGGAATGTCTAATAGCATCCAAACCTTCTCTCCTGATGGCTACCCACTGAAGATAGCACCAGAATTATTGTCACAAATGGAACTATTTCCCAGCATGTTTTGTTTGGAGTAAAAAATCCTCACCTCAGAAACAGTGGCATTGATGATTCCTAATCATGAGAGAATGTGGTAAAATCTTTAATCTGTACATGAGTATTAAAATGTAGGCTGCATGACTTCTTTATTTAAATTTACTACATGACTTAATTTAGGTCCAATATCACCCATTAAATATATTTTATAAGTTCTTTTTTATTTTTAAAATTTTCATTATAATATTTATTTATTACATTACATTACATCTCCATTATAGTGCCCTCTTTCTACCTTTTACAGCTTCCTTTTACAGCATTTTGTTTCTATATTTTTGTTAGCATTTCAGATGAACACTTAGATAATTTATATGCATGTAATTATCATTGTTCAAAAGGCAACAAATTTTCTGCTAATCTCTACCTTTGCCATTTAATTCTGTTTCCATTCTAAGTTCTATCTCCAAATCCAAGTCCACGTTATGATTATTTTTCTTAATTTAAAAACATATTAAACTCTTTATTTATACTAAGGTCATGATTTTTTCTCAGATACATTTAGGATTGTACTCTTCTGTGTGTTTAGAAAAAGAATGTATTATCTCTAATTGGTAAATGGACTGGACTCTTTGAGAGATATATGTTTATTCTCCAAAAAAGAAAAAGAAACATTACCTAAGCGACACACCTAAGAGTATAAATCAGCTTGAAAATGTGAAATTAATCTGCAGTGGAACTCCTATTAGAATTACCTAAAGGAAAATGATTGACAGTTCTCATGGTGTTTAGAAACACAAAAGAGACTTCAGTTTGGATGCAAGTGGCTTCAAATCTCATTTTATACTTTACTGACTGACTGCCCAGTGTGTCACCAGAAAACAGTGAATTTGAACAACATCCAGTGCAAAACACAATTTAGTGTTTTGAAATCGGCAATACTGATTTTACCCAGCTTAAAGGATAGTATGTTTGATACCATCATTCCAGTGTTTAGAATGCTATGACCTAAGATGTAGCATTCAATTGATGTCCAATGGCATTAAACATGATTTTAGTGCAAGATAAAGTTCTTTAGCACACTAATCATAAAATCTTAAATCTCAAAATTTGTCAACTAAAATTTAGTGTATAAATATTAGCACATTCTGTATATCACTAATGGATTTTAGATCCTCATTTATATTTCCCAGTTTTCATCATTTGCTGCTAATAAAAAATTTCTTCAACATCATCTTCCAAATCAATAATTACCTTTTGCTTTGCCCAACTTACAAATTATTTATGTAAATTTTGTACTATGTGTTTCTACTGAGTCTTTATAATTTAAGTACCTTATAGCTTCTTTTTTCATATTGTAAGACCATTCAGCTTCTTATCTTCAGTTTAACAGTTGTTGCTCTCAACTGCCTAATTATTTTCCATTAATGCACTTCACTCTATGATAACAGCTTCTATGGTGGTTAGTACACAAAGCTGAGAGTATGCACTACTTTTGATGCATTTGTGGTGGTGGTGGTGGTATGTGCCTGTGTGTGTGTGTGTGTGTGTGTGTGTGTGTGTGTGTGTGTGTGTACATGCATGCATGCATACATGTATATATATGTGTGTGTATGAGTATGTGCTAATATTTCATAACCATATATTTTCCCATGGTTTT
Source organism: Lophiomys imhausi (assembly GCA_907164525.1). Taxonomy (NCBI): domain Eukaryota; kingdom Metazoa; phylum Chordata; class Mammalia; order Rodentia; family Muridae; genus Lophiomys; species Lophiomys imhausi. The sequence continues at coordinate 2,790,025 of CAJQZJ010033615.1, read as the reverse complement.
TCTAATATCTTTAGTGGTTAGCCTGGCAGGGGTAATTCTGGTATCCAACTCAGTTATATATTGTTTCTTCTCATCTGTTAAAAACTCATCAGTGCAGCTGGCAAGATGGAACAGAGGATAAATGAGCTTGCTCCCTCACCTCATGACCTGAGTTTGATCCTCAGCACCCACATGAAAGAAGGAGAGAACCAACTCCTGCAGACCATCCTCTAACCTCCACATGCATACCATGTGGAACTAAATGAATAAATGTAATTTTAAGCTTTTCATCAGCTCTCCACACAGATGGCGTGATGACCTTGATTTCCCATGTTTCAGACTAATTGAATCACCAGTAATATAAAGTTAGAACTGTCTAAAATACATTTGATGTACAATTTTACAATTAACAAAGATTTTAAAACTTTAGGGTGCACCATAATTACACACTTACCTGAAACAAATGTTTGAAGTCTTAACACCAGGCAGAGCTTCTGGTTCTGAATTTGAGCCAGAGAATTTGCATTTCTTACAATTTTCCAAGTACTGCTGATGCTATTTTTTTCATTGCTAAAAAATAATTGAGCTTGACATTGACATGACATTAGCACAACAGAAAGACACTTCGTCTGAGCTCAGTGTTTACTTAGTGTCAGGCCAGCAGTTTTCAACAACATTGATTGTCCAGTTAATAGTCCCTGAAATAATTCCAACAGTTTTCACCACAATCAACATTATATAATTACATGCAAATAACTGTATATGAATTCTATTTCAGTCTGTTTATTCACCATATAAATTAGTCATGATTTCTGAAGAAATGTAGCATATAGGATAACCGTAATCTATCTATTCATCTATATACTGTTTATTATTTCTCTATTCATATCATCTGTGTAATCATTTTTTCTCTATATAATCTATTAACTGTTTTTAATATACCTATCCTGTCATATGTAGAGAGATATAGTCTAACATTTATTTTCTATCATCTCCCAATCTATTATCTATATTTCTATCCTCTTTTCTTATCATGTCTCTATATATCTAGGTAGCCAGTTCTCATATATTTATCTGTCATCTATCAATTATCTAGCCTATCTATAACCTATTTATCTATTTTTTACTAATCTAATTAACATAGCCTCTATTTATGTACCCAACTATCTATTTATCTATTATCTATAATTTATTTAACTATCTATTGTATATGTGAGTACACACTGATAGATATGTAAATATATTATATATACATGCATGTATATATATTATATATATTATTATATACATAGGATATATTAATATATATCCTATGATTTGACCTGTGTGATTGTGTCTTAGTTACTGTTCTATTGCTATAAAGAGACACCATAACCAAGGCAGCTATTATTATAGAAAACATGGAGTTACTTACAGTTTTAGTGGTTGATTCATCTCCTTCAACAAAGCCACCCCTCCTAATCCTTATGAGACAGTTAATCAACTAGGGTCTATATATTCAAATACATGAATCTATGGGGTCTTTCTCATTCAATCTACCACATTACATGCCCTGGGCTGCATAGGCTTGTAGCCATATCAAAATGCAGACTGTATTCTGATGGGATAGTGTTAAGCATTCTAAATGTTAATTGGTCCTGTTTGCCGTCTGTTACATTGTCTCTGATTAGTTAAATAAATGCTGAGGCCTGAGATTGGGCAAAGACAGAGAAGGTGGGACTTCCTGAGATTAGAACAGGAAGCCTGTGCTTTAGACAGAGGATTAATTCATTCCAGCCAGGAGCAGGAAGAAGGAGGACACACACCATGGGTTAGAAAAAAGAACCTCATTCTAAATGGCCAGGAACATCCACATAGCATGGAGAATGGCAGTCCAAGGGGATGTATGTATATATGGGGTCATATTTAGGTAATAGAATTACAAGCTAGTTTAGGTGGGCCAAGATTTAGGCAAGGCTTGTTAAAATCCATGTGGCCTCTGTGTGTATTCATTTATAATGGCTATTGAAGGTTTAACAACTGCCCAACCAATTAACCATAATATAAATACTAGTAAGTAATTTAATTAATTTTTTTTTTACATATGGCTTCTAACTACAGCAATTAGAATCCATGCTTACAGCATGAGATGTCCCAGGTGAAAGCAGGGAAATTTTCTACACAATTTACTAAAATTTCTGTTATATCATTCCTCCTTTTAATATAGTCAATAATAAAATATGACTTAATTTCCAGACTAACATCATATAATGTAAGACTTATGTCAATATTAATATTTATTTTACTCAAATAAAATAAATGTGATTCTGTAAAAAAAAAAAAAAAGTCCAAAGTCTTTTTTGAGTTTCAAGGTGATATCTCATACATTCAATATACAATGGCACACCAAAGAAGACCAAAAATCAGTGGATAAACTCTAAATTCTTCAACTCCATGTCTGATGTTAAAGTGCTTATAACATGGCTCTGCCCTTCCAGTTTGCTGACTGTAACACACTTCTTTCTCTTGAGCTAGGTCAATATTAGCAGCTATCCTTCCAGATATCCAATGACTATGTCATCTCCAACGGCTTGGGTTCTCCAAATACAATCATGACTTCAACTTTCTCAGTTTTACTCAATAGTTCTAGGCCCCCTGCCTCAATTCACCTGCCTTACACCAGGCCCAAGAGGCTCTCTTTAACAGAAGAGGAAAATTCCACAAATGCATTCCTCCTATATCCTTCCTGACTCTAAAGCTAAAACAACATGGTCAAGGCTATCATATTCTTCAGCTTTCTGTGACTGGAACCTGGCCCTCATCTTGAATTTGATCTGTATAAGATCTGTGCTTTTGTTTAGTCCTAGGAACTCTTCTAATCAACTTTTCCTTTTATGTTTTTCTGAATTAAATGGGTGGAGTTCTGCCCTGAGCTGACCACTCCCTTCATTCCATTTCACATCAGGCCTTTCTTTAATCTTTTTGTCCCCTTGAGCATAGAACTTGGCTCCAACATTACACTTTCTGGTGTTCCTTTTCTCTTCAAATTGCTCATTTTGTATTTATCTTTACCCTATTTGCCCTTTTCATTATAGAACTGCATAAGGGTGTTCATTAAAAGCTACATGACACAATCAATACTAAGCTGTCTTGATATCCTCTTTGTCAAAGACATTAATGCAAAAACTCTTCAATTTAGCCTCAGGCATATTTTTATAACAAGGGCTAAAAACAGCCACAATTTTGTTTTGGACAGAATATCACAAGAGTAGTCTCTAGGCCAGCCAATAATAATCTTCCTATCTGAAACTTCTTGAGTTATGACTCCCACAGACCACATTGCCATCAGCATCATTATCCATGCGTCCACTAAGTTGCTCCATTAATTCCCACTTAAAATCTTCAACTGCATTTCTTGTCCAAAGTCCCAAAGTTTTCCTTATTCCTCCAAACAATAGTATAATCAAGCCTGCCACAGCAATATCCTACTTCCTGGTACCAACTTCTGCCGTAGTCACTGTTCTATTGCTTTGCAGTGCTATTATAACAAAGGCAATGCTTATGAAAGAAAGAATTTAATAAGGGGCTTGTTTACATGTGGTATTGGATGGCACATCTTCTCTTGTACTGGCAATTGAGCTGTATACTCCCTGTGATGGGTAATAATGCACGAAACCAAAATGAGGAGTGTGAGAAGTCCAGAATGACTATTTTTTTCTGTTTCTATGTTGTATGAAGCACCATGATTCTTGACATATCATGAAAGTACAGGAAGACCACCAACACCACTCATGAGAAGAAATGTAGTGTAATCTGTGAATTAGCATTCATGGAATGACAGCACATTAGGAAGAAGCCACTGGCTATTAATATGAGTGATAAAACATGGAATTAAGCCTCAGGTCTCTGCCAGGGATGGGGATGTACTATCTGCATTAAGAAGGTACAGACATGAGAAAATAGAAATAAATGCTACCCTCTCCATTTGATTTGACAAAAAAAAAAAAAAACCTGGAAGGAGAGTGAGGTGAAGATATTGACTTGTAATTTTTCTATAGTTTACAGGTTGATACAAAGCAGAGAGTACTACTGAATCTGTGCCAAAAGATTTTCCTTGGGGTGCAAAGCTTTGCAACCTATGAGAAGAATCAGACACAAGGAGGAAGAAAGTGAAAACAAAATGATAGAAAATATTTCTCAAGACCAACCTTCAACATACAGGAGGAAATAAATGTATGACTCATCATTTGAATGGGGTCTTAGCAATGGCCCAGTACAAGAAAATGAAATAACTAAGGAATACTCTCTATGTGAACAGCTTGAGTGAGGAGATACATACATACATACATTTACATACATGTGCTTCCATAAACATGTAGGTATATGCACAAACATACACATATATGTAGAAGCATATACATACAAATATATAATGATATATAAGTAAATTTCATAGTGCATATTGAATGTGGTTCTGGACTACATATGAATATTGTTATAAAAGAATATTATATACAGTGAGTATATTTGATCCATATCCTCTATTTTCTTCTTTAATTAACAGTCTCTGACTCCATTTGTCTCCTTTGGTGAAAGACATTTTTGTTTTATTTTATTTTACATTTTAGTTGTACTGTTTTTATGTATGTGTGGCTAGAGTACAATCTTTTGATACCATTCTAGTAATGCCATATTATACCCTGACAAAGGCAACTGACAGGGCAAGAGTCCTTTTATCCATGATGCTGTTCCAAGTATTACTCTTTTGGTGAAAAAAATTATAGTTCTGATGTAATAATTTTAGTCTCTGTTGGTTCTTGCTGCATGTATTTAAGTATATTCTTAGTTCTTGAAATCCAAAACTGATTGCTATTATTTTTAATAGACATAGGTGTAATGTCATATAATTTTCCCAATCTAAACAAAAACTGCTCATTGCATTAATGTTATTATGTTAAATTCTGATTGTCTTCAGGCACGTGGAAGAATAGAAAATAGCAGATAAGGAAGTAAAATGTCAGTATCAAGCACAAGTGGAAAAGACCACTTCCAGCTCACAGAATTGTGGGTAAATATGCTGCTGCCAAGTAAGCTAACTTCCTGTGAATTATTGACAAGAGTAGTATCTGACCCCTCTCTTCACAGTAGAATCTATTGCCACTGTTGGTATGCATGCCTTAACTAAATGGTATGTCCTTATTATTGAAGACCCCATGTGGTTTGACTGTAGAACATGGAACATAAAACCAGTACTGAGATGAAAGCACCCTCATTATTTATCTATCCACTGTAATGTTAGATAACACCATGCAGGCAGCTCATGGAGAATTATCATTCAGAGTCCTGTCTGGTTATGGACCTGTGCACTTCGCTTCCAATATAGTGTAAACTAAGACATTCACCTGGGTAGGATAGTAGAACAACTGTTAACAGTGCAACAGTCTAATTCCTTTTTACATGTAAAACTTACTCCATGGATAAGAACCAAACATTAGTGCTGGAAGACAAGATCGTATGGCTGAGGAAGCTGTGCTCTCCATGTTGAAGCTATTGCTACTGTGTGGTTTTTAAATAGTTATAACATGCCTGATCAGCTGTCTTCTAAACATGAATTTTAATTCTAATAGATCATTGCTATACTCAGCCCAGGTTATGGAAGAAGCTTCTTTTTTGCTAAGGACCATGTTTCTTGTGGAGATACAGAGCCAATCAAGTGTCTGAGAGAAAGTGATTGCTACTGTGAGATAATGGCCAATTCTTAGCCACAAACAAACAAACAACAAAACAAAACAAACAGACAAAACCCCAATAATCACAGATTTATATCCCTCCCTCTAATGTTTATGGAACTTTACAGAAGAGTGTACAGAGTTATTGCGAGAGATGGAGACAGTGAAGGAGTTCTGCATTGCTATTTTTTCTCTAAACTGACACATTTCTCCTGGTGTGAGGAAGGAGACTCATGAGGCATAGGAAGCTAATGAATTTTATATAATTCAGGAAATTCACAGAGCAAGATTCAAGAAGCTCAGCAGCTTGTGTACTTCTTGAAGACACTCATCCAGTTTCTGACAAAGAAAATGATTTCTGGGAGACACTCTTCAGTGTGTTTTCTGAATGTCTTGTTTCCAGACATTTGTTAAAAGGGCAAGGACATGCAGGGATGGAGTCAGGATGAGTCTTCACCATGCTGGGTGGGAGTTCCTGTGATGCAGTGGCCTTAAAGTCATCCAGTTGCTCATTTATCTCCTTTATGTAACTCCAAATGAACTCATTGGCCCATCATTTACACTTAAGTGGAATCTTCTTTATTATCTGTGCTTTAGGAGTGTTAGATATCCATATCTGCGAGGAAAATTTAGGTAGCATCCACAGATAACATTAACCTTCACATCATCAAACATCAAAGTGGATTTATTTGATGGTGTGTTTTACCAGACAAGGGACAGAAACAAGGTAAGACTAGAACTCCATTCAATGCTTTCCCATAAACTTCGTAGCTCCTGAAATGTAGGCTTTTTGAATATGACACTATCTTTTTCCATTCACCCAAGTTTCTCTACCCCCTTTCCCTTGGAGGACCCTTTCCCACACATCTCACTCGCACAGCCCTTCATTTCTTACTAGCCAACTTTTGAATGGTTCGAAATAGCCTGTTTCTAAAACTCACCTTGAATCTTCCCATGTGACCTACACTCATTTTACTGGTCTACCTGCCCAGACAAAACAAACTATGGGTTTGGAAATTACGAGATTACACCTGTGGATACAAAAATCACTAAAGAAAAGCTAAAGCTATTTCTCTCACTGTTTAAGCATTTCCATTTTGCCCTTAGAGACTTCAACAGCTTGATATAATTTCTAGGCTTACTCTTGAACCCACTTTGTTTGCAGGGATATCATTTCCCACTCCTCAATTGCCTGTTAACACCATGAAACAGCCTAGGTATTTGGGAGTTCAGCAAGTACTGATATTGAACTGAATAATACTACAGAAAATGGAAAATAATCTCCAATATCAAACTGCTTCAATCACACATTGCTCTGTTGGAAGTAAAACACAGACTTTTCCTCAGGTCACAGTTGGTGTTGTTTATGCAGCTGTGAGGAGAAAATGTGCATTGGCTCACTTTCTTCAACATCTACCACTTGACTCTTCTGAACAGTAAATGTAATCACTCCTTGCATCACGGAATAGGATTAGTATAAGGAAGGCTACATCTGTGCCTGTGCCAGATTCATAGCTACCCACAGCAGTCCAATCTCTCACCTGCACACCTGTCATGTCTCAGTGTTTAACAAGATCTTGATATGACGTTTTCAAGAATTTGAGTCAAAAACTGTAAAGGAAACAATACCCGTTGAACTATGAGTTTTATTTGTCTGTATTTATTTATTTTTGTGTGCACGTATGTATGTATCTGAGTGTGGTGCATGTGATATGTATGGGATTTATTAACAATTTATATGTGGAAGAACAAGCGTGTGCTTGCTCACGAGGACTGGTAAAGAACATCTTGGTACCTGCTTTACTGAGGTGTGCCTTCTTCCCTTGAGAGTGTCTCTGCTGGGAGCAGAGATTGTGCTGCGGTTACAGACTTACACACAGCTCTATGGGGTTTTTAACATGTTTACTAGGAATTAACTCAGGTTCTCACTCTTGCCCAGCAAGTGTACTAATCTCCAGCCCTCTAGCAGACAATGCAGTGTGATAAAGAATCTCAAGCTTTGTTTTCCAAGTAATTGGATATTTCTTGCATATTTATCCTCAAAATATAACTTATAAACCAGTTAGCCCAGTCACAACGTTTTGTCATTTTCCCATCTGTGTAAATTGAAATAATGATGACATAATGACACATCTACAAGATATAATAGAATCAACAATTTCCCAAGTTTTATAGCTTAAGGTAACTCTTGCAGGTCCTGGATGAAATGAAATATTGATCTTATGTATAAGTTTAAATTTTTTATCTGATGTAGACATAAAACAAGTGCTTCATAACTGTGAACTAGCAAAACTCCAACAAAATATTATAGACTATGTGTTTTAAATAATAAAAAAGGAGTTCTCACAAGTCTGAGGAAGTTAAATGTCATTGTAGGCACAAATATATATCCAGAGAGCACCTTTGGAGATAGTGAACTAGATCAGTTTATCTAGGAAGAGGATAGCAGTCCCTGGAGTATATGTGACTGAGAGGTAGAACTGAACTAATACACCAGGCTTCCGGTCCAGAGAAGACCCTCCATAAATCCTTTACAGAGCAGCTTGCTTTTGGCTGGACTTTGATCTGTTTTGTTAAATGTAACCCTGGTGGGGTTTTCTGGGAACTGGTTTGTTTAATATGTTAACCTGTGTGTTTCTTTCTCCTCAAATAGTCTAACAGAAATCTGTTTTAGGGCCTCCTGGGTTGGATTACATCTGCCTCAACCCTGAAATTCAGAGTCTCCCCAGTGTATGTTTGCTTCCCCACTCTTGACTTTCACCCAGATTTAAAAAAAAAAAAAAAAGAGGAATAAGCCTGAAAAGAGAACCCATGTGAATGAACCCACTGTGTTTTCAAGTGCATCCTTCTTCTGAGACACTGTGGATGTGGGATTCACTATGAATTTAAAATTCAACTTATACAGCTTGCTTGTGGATCTGAATTCTAACTAGAATTAGGGGGGAGAAATACCCCATGGAGAAGCAGAAGCAAAATTGCAGTCCCAGGCGATCCTGGGCTACAGAGTTAATTCTTATCTCAATTAAATAAATAAGTAAGGGAGATCATCAAAAATCTAAAGATAAATACATATATGATAAATAAAAAAGAAAGTACCAATTTTGCTGACAGTTTTGGCTCAATCTTCTGAGTAAGAAATTGTTTATAGTTTTGTTTCTATTTTGGCAGTGTTAGAACTAACAAAAGATGAAATGAAAGCTGCTGGATTTGCATATGCAGATTTAGTGCTGGGGTCCAATTACTGGGTCAGGGAGATTTATCTTTCTTCTAGTGGACCATTTTCATTCCCAGCATGATATCCCTATAGGAATCTTAATTCCTAGCCATCTTCTCTTACAATAGCCCTATGTATTTGCAAGAAATAAACACTTCATGGGCTTATTTGAGATAAAGGATTATAGAAAGGATAAATTAAAAAAATAATGAACTATGTTCATACTGAGGTAAGTGGTCACTGTTCACGAACAATGAAGGTACAACAGAACAGACAAATACAAAGGGTCACAATACTGTGAATTTGACCTATGTGTTTCTCATGATGAACTAGCTTATATACAGCCAATATTTAGACAAATAATACATAGGTAGTTAATTAGGTAAATGTATGTAAAAAGGTAATTAAGAAGACAAATAGATATTACTGACAGGTAGATAGACAGATACATAGATGAATAAGTTTTATATTTTTCATAATAATTATATAAAATGATAGTTAAGTAAATAAATGATGTAGAAATAAATGATTTATAGATAGGTGACCGATAATAGATGATAGATACTTAGATAATAGGTGATAGATTGATAGATGATATATGAATGATAGATTTTTTTATTTTAGTTTTTTTAAATTTTTAAAATTTCTTCAAGTTTCATCTCAATCACAATCCCCTCCCTACTCCTCCCTCCAGTCCTTCCTCTCACCCTCTTCCTCTACTACCCACATCCACTTCCTTTTTTTAAGTTTAAATTAGTCTTCCCCCCCAACAGCTCCCCCTTTCAGTCCAACAAATGGCTCTTTCTCTTATAACAACAAATACAATACAAAACAACAAAAATAATTAGGCAACATTTTGAAAATTATAAGGCTTAGCATACATTCCCAATGCCAGTCAATATATATTTGGCAACTGACTTTAATATTCTATTATGCATCCATCTCCATGAGTTTAAAGTTCTGTATCCAACTCAGCTTCCATTATAACTTGCACCACCAATTTAAAAACATCTTAGATCCAGGACACCCTCTTAATTCCTAAACAACTTAAAATTTAACTGTGAGACATTAATTGTATAGCAGGAATTATGAAGTACTTTCCTACCCAGTCTTGAAAGAGCAAGACTGTCAAATTACCTGCTTTCAAGTTTTGTCCTTTTTGGACAACATGTTGTCTACAGTTGAAGCAAGGGATTTTTCTTGCCAAGTGAAAGGTGTGCACTAATGCAACCATCTCCTATTGGAGATTCTTTGATGCTCATCATCTACTTGGAGTAAAATAGTAAAATAGGGGGTGCTGTCAGGAGCTGACATGTCTCAATATCAAAAAATCTTAAGAAAACATCATTTAATGCCATATTCTACAGATCTTTTGAGGTTTTTGAAGACCACCTATCTATCTCCATATATTTGGATAAGCAAATGTTGTTTGTCTCTTAGCAACTTGATTACTGATTAACTTAGAAGATGCCCATCATCTATTTGGAGTAGAATAGGGGGTGTGGTCAGGAGCTGACATGTCCAATATAAAAAAAAACAAATCTCAAGAAAAAATCTTTGAATGCCATATTCTACAGATCTCTTGAGGTTTTTGAAGACTAGCTATCTATCTCCATATATTTGGATAAGCAAATGTTGCTTGTCTCTTAGCAACTTGATTTCTGATTAACTTAGAAAATAACTGTGCTAGACTGCCCTAGTACCTAACAAAATGACATGATTTTAGACAAGTGATAGATTGATAGATGATAGAGTTCATAAAAAAATGATCAATAATGGGAAAGAAAGTTAAAATATAAGTAGAAATAAATGACCTAGATTTAAAATACTCAAATATACTTAATAAGAGGAAGAGTTTCAGAAATAAGGTGCAATAACAAAAGTTGATTTCTTAGAATAACAATGATATGAAAAAAGTTGGAATGTTGTATGTTCATAGACAAATTATCTCTAGCTGTCTTAAGCTCCCATTATAGCTACTAATTACCCATCTCTGTATGTGACCTCACATATTATGACTATCAGGTAAATACTTTAGAAGAAATGAACAAATTCCTATCCCCCACCAACCCCAAAGCTAAGCATACTGAGAGATAACATCTCAGGTTTGTAACAGATTTTCCTGTTCTGATGTTTCCAATGGTGACTTGGTATGAATTTCTTTGTTCTGTAATACATAACTTCATGTCACTGTTAGCAGGTTAGAACATAGTGTTTGAGGAAACCTGAATCTGTGTTCCTGGGTCACAGTCACTCATATTTGGCTCCAGAAGAAAAAAATGTCTACTTCATCCTTTGATGTAAAATTATTTCTTGATGATCATATAAATTTATCTCTAGAAGTATTTACTTGGATTTAAAAACATGATACCTGTGACTACAGATACAGATGTGGCTGCTGTATCACATGTGCATCAGTAGGTGGCACAGAGGAGAGAAGCTATGTCTATATTTACTGTTCTGACCTATGAACATCTGAATGAATAATAACACCCTCCTACCCTCTGGGCATGGGACGTCACTCTCTTAAAATGACTTCCTGTTGATTTGGGTCATAGTAAACCTGTTTGGGGCCCGAACCAAAATGGAAAAATGGTTAAAAATGTTAGTACAATCCTTTTATGTTCAGTCCTTCTGTTCTCAGCTGTTTAGATGACCTAAGGAGTTTGTAGGCAGAAGCTGATCTTGCAGGCTTCACTGAGGTTCCTGCTGGGGCATTGTGTAGAGCTGAACGGTCCCAGTGACATTGGATTGCCGTGGTTGCAGGCCCCCGATGGAGACAGCTATTGAGGAAGTCTTGTTTACATATGAATTAATTTCATGTACATTTGCCTGTGTGTGTGAATTTATGTTTGCCACATGTATGCAGGTTTCTTCAGAAGACAGAAGAGGGAGTCAGATCCCCTGGAAAAATAGGCAGTCTGAGGTATCTCTCATGACTGTTAGGAACTGAACCTTAGCTCTCTGAGTGGGCAGTGAGCACTGTTAACTGCTGAGCCATCTCTCCAGGTCCCTTTTCTGTAACTCTGTGTCACATGTGTTTACACCTAATGATCTGTATTCAAATGTTTTATACGTACTTTTTCATTTGGAGGGATTATTTCATTTATATGTAGAGACCCATAACTTCATCATTATTATTACCTATCTAAAATGTCTTATTTAATTCATTTAATATACAACTGCAAAAATATTTATGATCAATGTTGCTTTCAGATTTCCAAAATGTAGTGATGTTCATAATGTGTGTGTGTGTGTGTTGTGTGAGTGTGTGTGTGTGTCCACTTGTTGGTTCCTTGGCATGCATGTAGAGGACACAGTATAAGTTCACTTTGAGGTAGGGTTTCTTAGCTGTCTTCCCTCTATGTGCAAGACCAGAAGGCTTGTGAGCTTCCTGGGACCCTCCTATCTGTTTATGTCTTGCCATGGGTATTCTGAGATTATAAATATGCACTAGAATGCCTTACTTTTGAAGCTGCATTCTAGGATTTAAATTCAGTAACCTCATGATTTCTCTGTACACTTTTACCCAACCAGCCACCTACTTAGAAAAGAAGAAGTGTTTTTAACAGAAGCAATATGGTTAATGGTAAATATTGCTGTGGAAGCATTTTACTTTAATAACTTAAATAATCCTTATTTCCAGACAAGTGACCTAATGTTACACTGTGAATGTTATAGTGCTATCTTTTGAGCTTGAGTTTATTACTCTGTTTTAACATTTGATATGGTCTCACACTCTGTGTTTGGTTTTTAACAGCAACTCACACTGAGCTTTCTCTCTCATGTGCTAGGTGTGATTTCATTATCATAATATGTAATAATTCATATGGTCATCTGTGAGGACACTGGAGGAGAAAAATACATATAAAAAGGATAGTGAGGAATTTATTTATTTATAATTTTTGTTGTGACAACAAATTAGATTCTCTTATTATTGGGTTGGTAAAGTTGAAGACAAGGCTTAAAAAATACACTAGAAAAAAAAGTCTGTATTTTATTAGGGGAAAATCTATGGAAATTAAGGAATTGCTCAATCTTCTAGAGGCTTTTATTTTTATGGCTCAAATCTACTTTAAAAACTAATATTTATTTCTTATTAGTAAAATGTCTATCAGCTGTTCATGTTGACCCCTTTTTCTTTGTTTTAAATGTATCTTTCCTTAGTTTCTCAGAACATTTCATCTTCTGTAAATCACCATTGAACTCCTATGGAATTTTCATTATTCCTGTGTGTTTAATTCACTGTTAGTCAAGATGTGAAACAGAAATATACATTACAAAGTACAAATGCAAACAATTGTAGTTTTATAAAACTTCCAATCTAGCTGGGAGTAGCAACAGCATATTACATAACTGCTATATTTTACAAACCTAACTACTTTTTTAGAGAAGGAAGAAGGTGTAAATGGTCATGATGTAAGCAGGAATTGTCGTATAATGTCAAGCAATAGTAAGATGAAGGATTGGCAGAAGAGAGTGAATTGGGGGTTGGGAATAAATGAGCAAAACTGTCAGGATGAGAGTAGTGCTTCTGAGGAAGGTCACGTGATATTTGTTGAAATAGATAATAGAGAATGTGAAAAAACTGTAGAGGTGATTTGAAGACTATTGCTGTTTGAGGACATTATGCACTTTTTATATTCTTTACATTGGTTTATTTGTGAGTGTGTATGCCACACAGCACAGCACATATATGGGGGTGAGGAAAACTTCCTGAAGGGAGGAGTTCTTTCCTTCTCCCATGTGAGTCTCAGGTATGGAACTCAGATCATACGGTTTGGTAGCAAGTTCCCTTATAATTAAACCATTTTGATGGCCCCTCTAGACCTTTTGTATTGTTTTTGAATTGTCTCTCTAATGTCTGATATAGGTATTTTTTGATTCTATATGCGTGTAGTACTTTATTTCTTCACTTCAATTGTTAGCCTCTGTCCTTAGATATGGTTTCTTGTATGTGTACATATATGTGTATGAGTCTTTTTTCCAGATCTAAGTGTTACTCTATATTTTAGTTGATATCTTTGACATTCCAATGTAAGATAACTACCAATATGTAGTATTCTTCTACACCGAGTTTTAGTATTTTGTCCAATAGATTAATTAATTAATGTGGTGCATGTTGCAGTGGACATGTGGAAGTCAGAGGTTTATTTGGAGGACTAGGTCCTCTCCTTCCACTATGCGATTCTCAGACCCAAATCTATAGTCACCAGGCAAGTCAGCAAGCTCCCTCATCCACTGAGCCATCTTGGAGGTCCTGTATACTGATTTTGTGATGTGTTTTGTATTGTACTCTGGTATTTATTTTCCTCTCTTATAGTCAGTCTTCCTCTTAGATAAATGATTTGCTGCAGTAATAATTAGAGATTCTCACTCATCAGTTATGTAACACTGTAGATTTTTGCTTCATCCAATACAAAAATGTTACAACAGAAAACACACAGAATCACTCACCTTGCACCAGGAATAATGCAGGCTAACATTTTGAAGCACAGCAAAAACTTGCAAATAGAAAATTATAGAAGTCTCTCTTGATCAATTTAAAATTTGTTCAATTGGTATATGGATGGATTATACTCAGGGAACAGTGCAAGATTAATATGATATTTTTCATTAGTATCATGACCATTTTGTGAAAGTGATCCAAATTCATTAAAATAAAATAAGTTTTTATATTTTATCATGTATGTTCGTGACAGTCTTTACTAGTATATCCCTGAACCATAGGACTCCCTTGGTAGTCATTTCGTAGATAAATGAACGTCTGTATAAGAGGATACAGTTCAAATGATAACACATTTTGCAAAAATACCTGTTTTAAGTCCATGGAAAAACATTGTGTGGGCAAGCAGGCTTCCTTTAAGACTAGTTTCTCTGAAGATCTTAGTTGGAAGCCTGCACATCTGCAGTGGATGGATCATCAGATCTACGGATTTCCATAGGGGAAGTTCTTGTTAAAGAATAGGGTTTTTGGTTTTGCCTTTTTTGTTCATTTGCTTTGTTGTTGTTTTGTTTTCTTTTGTTTTGTTTAATGCTTTAAGCCATTCTGGGAAATATCATCCCAACATTTAGAGACTTCAAAGCATGCTAAAATTGGGTTACTGACACCTGCGTCATCAACATACAGGCTTCTGATATTTAATACTAAAATGAAGATTATAAAATAAAATGCCACTCCATAATTTCAAGACATGACTCACAGAAAAAATATGTGCCATTACATAATGAGTGATGTCCCGAGAAGGAGGACAAGCGTGGTGGTGTCCTTATTCACCAGTTCAGGGAGACAATCATTTTAATCTTTTATGGATCATGTGCTCATACATGTAACTTCTCCTCATTACTTTCTCCATCCTCCCAGAGAAATAACACCAATGGTACAGCAAGAATGATTCTGAGAAAGAAAATTGTTTATGTGTTAAGGGATAGACAGTTGAAAGGTCAATGATGTTATTAGAAAATGAGTTTCAAAAGAAGAAAAGTTAGCTGTCTGGAAAAATGCCTTGCTGAAATGAATAGCTATATTCTAGACCAAATCAGCCTAACAGAGGCAAAGAACAGTTTACACCGGCACAACAAAGAAGCTGGGGAAGAGTGAGTGTTTTTCATACTTGAAGCTAAAAATGAGCCAAAAGAATAATTCAGGCTAGTTTTAGGACTCCATTTGCTATTTTAAAAAATATTTCTTAGCAACTTGATTTCCGATTAACTTTAGAAAACATCTGTGATAAACTATGCTAGTACCTAACAAAATGACATGTTTGAATGACTAGTAGTTTGCATTTCTTAATTATCCTAAACAGTTTGTAACAGTTGCTATCAAAAGGCCAAAACTTCATGTTGCATTTTTTAAGCATTACCTAGGTACAATACCTCAAAAAGAGTTACTTTAATTTTGTTGAGACAGATGCATAATAAAATATTAATATCAGTTGCTAAATATGTATGAACTGGACATTGAGAATGCATGTTATACCTTATAATTTTCTTAATTGTGCCCTAATTTTTCTTATTGTTTTGTTTTGTATTTATTTTTATAAGAAAAGGAGCCGTTTATTGGATTAAAAGGTGGAGCTGTCGAGTGGAGAAAGATATCCCTTAAATTTAAAAAAAAAAAATAGGAGGATGATGGGGATAAGAGTAGAAGGGTGGGACCAGAAGGGGAGGAGGGAGGGGACTATGATTGAGATGTAACTTGAAGAAATAAATAAATGAAAAAAAACCCCAACATATCTTTCTGCAGCAAAAAGTCTATCTATCTATCTATATATCCATCATCTATCTTTGTATACAAATATAAATATGTTATATGTTTATATATGTTTATATTTCTATCTATATACATTTATAGATTTAAATCCATACAATTTATTATATTTAAATTTATATATTTGTGTCTCTCTATATGAATATATATAGAGATATAATTTGTATGCATATGTGTGTTTGCATATTTGTGTGTGTGTTTGCATATTTGTGTGTGTGTGTGTGTGTGTGTGTGTGTATGTGGGAATGGGCACCTCTCCTTGCAAATGTGAAGGTTGGAGGCCAGTGTTCATGTCTTTCTCCATGTTGCTCTTGTTTTATGGGACAGGCTCTCTTACTGAACCTAGATCTCACCATTTGGGCTGAACTGTCTGGCCATGCCATACGGATCCTCCTGGCTCCATTTTTCTGTAACTGGGGTTACAGACACATGTCTGTGTCTTGCTTTCCTTGGGTGATGGGGATCAGATTACAGGTCTTTGCACTATCACAACAAGCTCTCTACCCACTGAACCATCTTACGGTCCTTGGCAAATATTTTTACTTTTAGATCTAAAAATTTTTAAAAATTTGTTGAAGTCATAAACTGGCAATTATTTAGTGACAATGATCTCTAAAATTATTGTTCATCTTTTATTTAAGGTGACTAAAAATCCAAATTCCATTACCAGTTTTTTTGCATTAATCTTAATGACTATTAAAATATGTACAATATTCCACCAAGCAATTATAATGAAAATCTCTGAAATCATCAAATCATTTTGGATAAAAACATGTCATGGAAAACTATAAAATAAATAATTATATTTTCAAATATATTTAACTGATTAATAAGGAAATATAATCAATAAATAATAATCTTATGGTGATTAGTCTTACTTTCAATTTTTGCAAACTGGCATTAATAAAAAATAAGTTATTTTTTACATTTTTGAGTAAGGACACCAACAAAATTTTATATTTTAAAAGTATTAAATATTTTTCAAAAAATTAAAGTATTTCACTTGATAATATTATTTTTTCTTGGTGATAATTAACATGACAATGCCATTTTTAAAAATTAATATTTTCTAGTTATTACAAGTAAGGCTGCTATGACCATAGATGAGGAAACTTCCTTGTGATTAGGTGAGGAATCATTTGGATGTATACCCAGAAGTGGTATGGCTGAGTCCTGAGGCAGAGCTATTCCAAGTTTTCTAAGATGTCACCAAACTGACCTCCATAGTGGTTGCACAAGCCTGCACTCCCACCAGCAATGGAGGAGTGTTCCCCTTTGTCCACACCCTCGCCAGCATGTGCTGCCATATGAGCTTTTGATCTTAGCCATTCTGATAGATATGAAATGGAATCTCAGAGTCGTCTTGAGTTGCATTTCTCTGATGATTGAGGATGCTGAGTACTTCTTCAAGTGTCTCTCAGCCATTAGGAATAGCTAGAAACTGGAAACAACCCAGATGTCCCTCAACCAAAGAATGGATTAAAAGATTGTGGTACATCTACACAATGAAATACTACTCAGCCATCAGAAGCAATGAAAGCATGCAATTTGCAGCCAAATGAATGGAACTAGAGAAGCTCATCCTGAGTGAGCTAACCCAGACCCAGAAGGATGCACATGACATCTATTCACTTATAATCAGATTTTAGCCACATAGTACAGGATAACTATACTACAACGAGTGCACCAAAGGGAACAAGAATATAGACTTTGTTTCCTGTCAATGAGACACTTTGCCCTAGTGGTGCTGCCTTGTAGGCCCCCAGTGTATGAGGAGGCTCTTGGCCCTCATATGACTGCTGAAATGGGACGGGGGACTGTTATATAGGGACACTCCACTCCAGAGGAGTGTGATGGAAGGGATAGTGGGTAGACGGTGGGAATGGGAGGATGGAAAGAGGACACTGTGATGGAGATGTAACCTGAAGTAATAAGTAAATATTTTTAAAAATTAACATTTTCAATGAAGACTTTCATTTCTACATGTCTATAAAAGTGTTATCCTTGGAGCACTTTGTCCATTTTCCTGTAACTCAATGGACTTTTTAAACTATTCATAAAAGATGATGAATGTGCTTTATGTCAAAGTACACCTAAACTTTTAAGTGCCCACTCAGCTCACAACAATAGCATTTGAAATGTATTTCAATTGCTTAGCCTCACTGCTGCTGCCTTTCCTTGAATAGAACATCTGTCAAGAGATATCAGCATTCTTGAGCATTGCACCCAAAATTTCACCCAGGAGACACTCAGCCTGGAGGGTGAGTCTTTCTCTGGGTCAGCGACACGAAAGAAGGCAGATGGAAGCAACATATGCTGTAACTTCCTTGTCAAATATCAATGAATATACTCTCTTAAATGATCCTTTGATCTCAAGAAGAATTTGATTGATATCACACATTATTCCTTTTTTCCTCCTCTCTGGTACTTTACTAATTCTATTCAGTTGTTTGCTTTTCTGAGATTTTTCTTCCTATTTAAAATGAAGGAAACTGCCTCAGAAATGCCAACATTATACAAGAGCTACAAGCTTCTTTGGTTTTCATGGTATTAAAGAATTCCTTGTTCATTATCTTGACAAACGATCTTAAATTTCTTAAAACAAGAAATTACATAATCAACTAAATACAGATTATTGTAATAGATCAGATTGTGTTAATTAAGTTTTATATTTGTAAAGTTAGTTTCTTTTCTCCAGATGATTTCAAAATGCTCCAGCGACTACACATTTCACATTCTAGGTTATATAAAACTCGATAAACTCCCTTTTCATTCCTCATTTGTGTTATAATTCAGAATAATTAACAAGTTATCATTTTACGATGTTTCTGGATTACTGTTAAACTATTCTTTCTATTGATCATTTATTCTTAATTAAAAAGAAAGCAAAATCCCAAGAGTAAATTTCAGCATCACTGTGAATAAATCATTTACTATTCATGGATATTAAGCATATATCTAAATAACACACTCTGTGCTATAATAAAATATAGTGCCCAAAGGGAGGCCTCACATCCTTGTTTTACATAAGGACAACCTGGCTTTTGTCAGCTTCAGCTTCAGAAACCTTCCTTATCCTCTACAGTTGTTGAAGAAAACATGGGTAAAAATTCTGACTACTTTTACAAAAGTGTGTTCATCAAGCAAGAGAGGGATTATTGCACTGACATGCCCTAGCCAGTAATATTGAAGAAAAAGAAAACTCCTATCAACAGTTGTAAAGTGGGATTAAAGATCATCATAGGCTCTAGATTTGTCTTAGAATCATAGCATGAATAAAACAGGTTAGTAAAACAATAGAGCCATGAAAAGATATATTCCACCATATTATACAGCATATGGCAGTTTTCTTATTCTTCTAGTGTAACAATGTATTGTATTCTAGTGTATTAGGAGTCAGTTTAATACTATGTCATTTTAGCAGAACAATATTAGTAGATTCTCCCATAAGACTTATGAATTGTTTATATATAGATTCTTGGTACCCATAATGGTGCCAGCTATGGGTTCCATCTTATAGACCAGGTATTAACTCAGAAAGTGGTTGGTTAGTTACAAGATGCTCTTGGCGCTAATTCAGCCATGGGCAAGTCTTGCTAGGCTTCTCATTCCTAACCAGAGACATTGCTATTAGCAGTAGATGATAATTAACATAGGGAGTGGAAAACTGACAAAGTTTCAGAGAATAAGACCCTGTAGAGCTCTCGGCCTTAAATGGAATATCTGTAGTGGATTCTTTACTTCCAACGTTTGGGTGTTACTCATAAACTGGGTCCCAAAATACTGCAAGAGTCAGAGGTGACAAATGAATAAAAGAAAACAGTGTGTTCTTAAGAAAAACAGCTGCCCATATGAACTTACAGTGATAGTGACAACACACACAAACCCCATAACACATCAATTCATAGCATGAAGGGGAGAGGTAGGAACAAAGTTCCTTATTAGGAATCAAGGGTGTTCTGGATCTAAGATGACATTTTTAAAATTGTGAGGCAAGTTAGTATGAAAGCTGAGTTAGATATAGAACTTTAAACTCATCGATGGTTAGATAGTAGAATGTTAAAGTCAGGTGCCAAATACATATGGACTGGACATTGGGAATGTATGCTAAGCCATACAACTCTCATAATTGTGGCCTATTTACTTCTGTTATTTTGTATTGTATTTATTGTTATAAGAGAAAGAACCATTGGTTGAACTGAAAGGTGGAGCTGTTGGGAGGAAAAAGATATACCTTAAACTAAAAAAAAGGGATGATGATGGGGGCATTGAAGGGGAAGAGGGTGGGAGAGTGGGACTGGAAGGGGGAGTAGGGAGGAGATTGAGATTGAGATGTAACTTGAATAAATAAAAAAAAGCCACAGAAAAAGAACGTTGCCATTGTGAGGTATACAACACTCCAGTGGAAGGTCACACTTCCATAAGTATATTGGTAACATAACTAGAAATTGAAACTGATGAAGAAAGAGGGAGGAAAAGAGAGAGAGGGAGAAGGGAATAGAGGGAGAGGTATGGGAGAGAAAGGGGAGGTGGGCAAAACATAAAATAGTTTCATGTTGAGGAAATTGGATCTGGAAGAAGTTTGGGTAGTGGTACACATTGTCTATTTTCCTATTTTCTCATATTTTTCTGTTCCTCATTTAACTTCACTTTGATCATAGTATCAAGCATAAAAAGCATTTCAGTTTGTGCTTTCTACAATATTTTCCAATACTTCTCAATCAGCTCCTTTAGTTTACTATATTTATATTAGTGATTTTCACTGCTAGAAAACACAATGTCCAATGTCCAGTTCATATGTATTTGGCACCTGACTTTAACATTCTACTATCTAACCATCTCTATGAGTTTAAAGTTCTATATCTAATTCAGCTTTCATACTAACTTGCCTCATAATTTTAAAAATATCTTCTTAGATCCAGAACACCCTCTTGATTCCTAAACAACTCAAAATTTAACTATGAGACTCTAGCTATCTATTCTTCAACCACCTCAGAGACCTGAGAGGGATAAATATATCTGATTATATAGGAAGTGCAGGGCCTGCAGCTTCCAAAACTAATAAATGACATACCAGTGGCTGCCTGGACAGTTCCCATTTTCTCTCCATACATTACATCATCAATCTTCAGCCATTTGGCCCCATTTCTCTGACAGACATTGGTTGTAGAGCAGGAATTATGAAGGACTTACCTACCCTGTCTTGGCAGAGCTAGGTTGTCGACTTATCTGCTTGCAAGTTTTGTCCTTTTTGGACAGAAGTCTGTCTACAGTTGAAGCAAGGGGTTTTTCTTGCCAAGAGAACAGCTTACCACCAATTCAATCATCTCCCACTGGAGATTCTTCGATGCTCATTATCTACTTGGAGTAATATAGGAGGTGCTGTCAGGAGCTGACATGTCTCGATATCAAAAAATCTTAAGTTAAGAAAACATCTTTGAATGCCATATTCTGCAGATCTCTTGAGGTTTTTGAAGATGCCCTATCTATCTCTTATATTTAGATAAGCCAATATTGCTTGTCTCTTAGCAACTTGATTTCTGAGTAGCTTAGAAAATAACTGTGATAGACTGTCACAGTAACTAACAAAATGACACGTTTTCATGACTATTAGTTTCCGTTTCTTAATTATCCTAAACAGTTTATTTCGGTTGGTAGCAAGAAGTCAAAACTTGACATTTCATTTTTAAATATTACTACGAACAATACCTTTAAGAAGCGTTACCCTTAATTTTGTATCAATATCCAAAGATCAATACTGATGTAGCCCAATACAATCTTAATTTTACATCAATATACAAGGGTCAATACCATTGTGAACAAATATAATCTTAATTTTGTATCAATATACAAAGATCAATACTGATGTAGCCCTATACAATCTTAATTTTGCATTAATATACAATGATCAATACTAATTTATCCAAATATAATATTAATTTTGTATCAGTATAGAAAGGTATAAGGCCATATTCAATAATCTGTCCTTTTTTTCTTGATCTTTCCTATACTATGTCTATGTCCCATTTTTTTCAAGTCTGTTCACTCCTATATAGGAGAGAAAGAAGGATACAGAAAAGCAAAAGAGAGAAGTCCCTGGGTCTAACCTCCAAAACCCATTTAACAAGACCATTTAACAGCTTGTAGTCTTTTCCCCTAAATAACAAAATTTTCTATTATCTATCAAATAACCAAAGTGGGGGGAACACCCTCCCCACCTTCTGGGGATGGGACGTTGTTGTTGTTCTCTTAAAATGACTTCCTGCTCATTTGGGACATAGTAAACCTGTTTGGGGCCCAAATAAGAATGGAAAAATGGTTAAAAATATTAATAGAATCATTTGATGTTCAGTCCTTTTGTGCTCAGCTATTTAGATGTCCTAAGAAGTTCATAGACAGAAGCTGATCTTCAGAACTTTACTGAAGATCTGGCTGGAGTATTCTGTGGAGCTGAACGATCTTAGCGATTTTGAATTGTTGTGGTTGTAGACTTTTGAGGAAACTGCTATTGAGGAAGTCTGCAAGGCTGGATCATCTGGGCCACTTGTCTTCTTTGGTGTCTGATCTGTTTTCTGCTGAGGTTTCAGTTGTCCAGTTTTCCCTGGATTCCTTGAATGGATGCTTTAAATCTTCTGGAAAGATAAGAACAGAGCCCTGCCCTAATCCTAACTCTGGGACAATTACCTTTTTTTTGGAGGGGGGGGGGTCAGGTAATATTTTTCCTGGAGCAAATTTGGTTTTTTGACAATATATAAAGTATTACCTTTCAATCCAGATTAAAGAAGAAATTATTTTGATATTTTGGAGCTAAACAAACCTTTAGTGTACATATTTTGAGATCTCAAAGGACAATTTGTTTGAATTACAGCCTGCCTTTTGTAAGTAGCTTTTAAACTTAAATCCTTTCAAATCCTATGTGCCTGTCTCTGCATTCTAAGTTTTGGGATCAAAGACATGTGGTTCCCAACTGATGGGATTAAAGATGTGCCCCTCCACCCCTGGATCAAAGTTTTTCTCTGTTTAGAGCTTGTTTTGTATCAGGCTGACCTTGAGCTCTGAGATCTGCCTGTTTCTCTCTCTAGTGTGTTGGGATTAGGGGTGTATTCTTCCCCAATGATGGGACTAAGGGTGTGTACCATCACCACCCTGTTCTTGTAACTCTAGAATTTATAAGACAATTAACTCTATAGTGATCCTCCTGTCTCTACTGGAGTTAAAGGCATGGGCTAACACCATGCATTATTTTACCTTAGCTCTAAATTTTTTCAACTCTTGGAGGTTTGTAAAACCAGGTTGAACAGCTGTCACCTTTAATTTATTTACAGTGTTTTAAACTTGTTACCTGCTTTTTAATGCCAAACCATGGAAATAGCCTACACCTCTACAAAAAAAAAAAAAAAACTTTTAAGCTGCTGTCAGGTTTGTGTAATCTCTGTAGCCACCTGCAGTCTAACATTCTAATCTGAAATTAAGGCCATTACAGTTCCATTCAGGCAGCAGTTTGGACAGGTCAAACCCCTCTAGGCAAAAGCTGAGCCACAGGGTTTAGTCCTTGGCCTTTTGCTGTCTTGCTGAGGCTTTATCTGCTCACCAGCAGTTCTGTTCTTTCAGCAACTGAAGTCCTCTAGGAAATTGTCTGATTTCTTCTTTTTCTTCAACTGACGTCTTCCCACAACTCGTATGATTTCTTCTTTTTTTTTCTTCAACTGACTTCCTCTTGAAGTTTTTCCAGTTTCTTCATCATGCCCCTTCAACAGGGCAGTTATTAGAACTATATGGCACTCTGTTCATTTCAGCAACTAAAGGGACTCCAAGCTTGATGTGTTTCTATATGGCAAGCTGAACTACGTAATTAATAATTTACTAAATAGACGTGACTTCTACCACACTTATGAAGCAAGCTTGTGTGTTTGAAGTGAAGCCACCAAACTATTGTTTACACCCCTGAAGCTTACTATTCATATACAACGTCCAACTATTGCTCTTCTCCCTCATACATATCAGCCTTTAAATTGGTTTTATTTGTTTTTTACCATTCTGGGATGAAAGACAGCCTGTAGAATTTGTGTTTCCACATCAGACTTATTTTGCTGACAAAATGTCTTCTATTTGTACCCCTCTTTGTTGTAAATGATAGGATGTCATATTTACAAGTGAACAATATCCTAGTGTATAACATTGTCACATTTGAACACATTTATTTACGGCTTCTTTGTGGAGGTATTTGTGAGAGTGTGGATTTTCAGGGTGTGAGTCTCTCCTTCCATCTTCTCTTCTTTTGAAGCAGGGTCCCTCTTCTCCTGCTGCCATGCTGCTTCTCTGGAGCTTGGATGACATTACCCAGTTTCCATTGCCTGTCTCCTCATAGTCATGTTAGTCATCACATGCGCCACCTCATTAGGACGGTTTTTCATTAAAAAAAAAAAAACCTGAGACATTTAAGCAACATTACATTACAGGCATACTATCCGGTTTTGCTTGTTGTAGTGCATGACATATAAAATCACTATCCAAAATAATAAAATTACTTAGAATCTAAAAGTTGATACTAGTTAGGCTATCTCAAAATTTCTCTGTGCAAAAGAGAAATAGAAAGCTTGTAGATTCTTAATATGTTAATCATTGTAAATAATAAGAAATATGTAAAATCAATGATATAATAAGATATTTCTTTATGTAATTCTTAACTTTAAAAGTAACAAATTTTCTCTCCATACATTCCTGCATCAGTCTTCAGTCTTTGGGTCCTGTTTCTCTGACAGACATTTGTTGTAGAGCAGGGATTATGAAGGACTTACCTACCCTGTCTTGGCAGAGTTAGGCTGTCGACTTCCCTGCTACCAAGTTTTGTCCTTTTTGGACAGCAGTCTGTCTGCAGTTGGTGCAAGGGGTTTTTTCATGCCAAGAGAAAGGCTTGCCATTAATTCAACCATCTTACAGTGGAGGTTCTTCGATGCTTATCTTCTACTTGGAGTAGAATAGGGGGTGCTGTCAGGCGCTGATATGTCTCGATATCAAAAAAAAAAGAAAATCTTGATTTAAGATAACATCTTTGAATGCCATATTCTGCAGATCTCTTGGGGTTTTTGAAGATGCCCTATCTATCTCTTGTATTTAGATAAGCAAATGTTGTTTGTCTCTTAACAACTTGATTACTGAGTAGTTTAGAGAATATCTGTGATAGACTGTCATAGTAGCTAACAAAGTGACATGTTTGCATGACTAGGAGTTTGTTTTACTTAACTATCCTAAACAGTTTTAGACGGTTGGTATCAAGAGGCCAGAGCTTCACATTTTATTTTTAAGTATCTCTAGGTATGATACCATTAAGAAGCGTTACCTTTAATTTTGTAACAATATACAAAGATATATTCAATTGTGGTTAAATATACTCTTAATTATGTATCAATACACAAAGATCAATGCCTATGTAGCCCAATACAATCTTAATATTAAGTCCATATACTATACAAGGGTCAATACCATTGTGGCCAACTATAATCTTAATTTTGTATCAATATACAAAGTTCAATACCGATGTAATCCAATACAATCTTATTTTTGCACAATAAACAATGGTCAATACCACTTTAGCCAAATATACTACTAATTTTGTATCAATATACAAAGGTATAAGGGCATATTCAATAATCTGCCCCTTCTTCTTGGACCACTGGTATGTCATTTCTTAGTTTTGGAAGCTGCAGGCCCTGCACTTCCTATATAAGCAGATATATTTATCCCTCTCAGGTCTCTGAGGTGGTTGAAGAATAGACAGCTAGAGTCTCATAATTAAATTTTGAGTTGTTTAGGAATCAAGAGGGTGTTATAGATCTAAGAAGATACTTTTAAAATTGTGTTGCAAGTTAGTATGAATGTTGAGTCAGATATAGACCTTTAAACTCATGGAGATGGTTAGATAGTAGAATGTTAAAGTCAGGGGCCAAATATGTATAAACTGGACATTGGGAAGGTATACTGGGCCATTTAACTCTCATAAATGTGGCCTATTTATATCTGTTGTTTTATATAGTATTTACTGTTATAAGAGAAGGAACCATCTGTTGGACTGAAAGGGGAAGCTACTGGGGGGAAGAGGGTGGAAGGGCGGGATAGGAAAGGGGAATAGGGAAGGGTTTGTGACTGAGATGTAACTTGAAGAAAAAAAATGAAGTATTTAAAAAAAATAAAAGTAACAAAACTGAGAAAATAGATAAAATATTTTTTTAAAAGTCAATGACTTTATAAAACAAAGTGTTTTTTCTTATATAGTAAAGAGATCCATAATATGAATATATAAAATGTTTCCAGATACTAAAAATATCTGAAGTATGACATTTTATTAGAGCAAAGACAGGAGGTTCAGTACTTTGGTCTCTGTCAGTAGGACACACTTTACTCTGGCACACGATGAGAGCTCAATATTCGAGAAGGACATTGTTGTCCAGATAGAGGTGACACCAATGCCCATTTTTAAGCTTCAGGTTTTATTATTATTTTCTGTCTGGGCTGAGGCTTTCAGAAGATCCTTGTTGATTACATCCTGTCTGTCACCTTTGATCTTCTGACTCCTTCAAAGTGTCTAGCTTCTACTCAGTTCCAGATTCCTTTAGTCTTTCTCTTCTGTTTATATCTCCAACTCAAGAACTCCTCCTATTGCTCCAGTGAGTAATTTTAGTCATCAGGATCATCTTGCATATTTCCTTTTTTTGTAAGACTAAAATCAAGTCATTTGTGTATACATTCAGGTGCTCCATAGATTCCTATGTTAGATATCTGGAAATGGAGTGACAGGTAGCTGTGAGCCATCCAATAGGAGTGGTAGGAACTAAATTCAGGTCTTCTGTAAGAACAGAAAGTGCTCCTAACCACTGAGAAATCTCAGTAGTTCCTGTTTTTTCTTTGAGGGAGCTCAGTACTGAAGTTTACTTTCCTTCATAGGTGGACAAAGGGCCTTAGTGAGGAGAGGTAGGGACTGTCCTCTGTTAAGCTTACATATTCACTCTCCTCTGGGGTCAGACCTCCAGCTTAACCAAAATGCATACTAGGGAGACTATTCTAACCAATTATTTTCATTTTGTGGTCTCCAGAACTTCGGTACTTTCAGCATCATAGTGTAAAGGATGTGGTATGACATTTCTTCTCCATCCATGAGGACTATGCCTCTACTCTTCAATTACCTGCGTTTCCATTCTACCCTAAGCACTTTCCTCATGAGAAACAGTTAATGACCCCACATCTTTTAAATATCATTCTGCTCAGTTGCAAATGATACATTAAGCAGGGTTCCATTTATAATATCTGTTTCTATTGTTACATTAGAAACAATAATGCACACATTGATGAAAGCAAGAACCTTATAAACACCAATAATCAACACAGATTTTGTTGGTTTTACCAATTGGTGATTTTACCAAAACTCATAAGAAATGGAAAGCTCAAAATAAATTCAAAATAAATTGTCTTCAACTATCTTCTCTTAAATATAGAAACTGCTCATCTTCATTTCATGCTAAATCAAAGTTACTGAAATTTTCTAATTTAATTTCTTCAAACTGCTTCCTGAAGGAAAACTTTTTTAAAAAATGAACCAAAATTATGTATTAGCCTAACAAGAAAGTTATATTGACAGATGATATTTTCTTTGCCAAAGAGAAATATTTTTAAAATGATAGAGAAGTTTGCAAACATATATTGCATTGTGGGTAATTAAGTCACACTAGTATATTTATCTTCTTAAGAGTATTTAAAACTGGTTTAAGCCAGACTGCAGACTAATCATCTCTATTTTTCCTAACTTGATCACTACCATATTTTCTCAGCTTTACACTGTGAACCCTCAGTAATATGAAAATTAACCACAACATAGCTTTAAAATCAATGACACTGGTAATGAGGTGATCCTTGTGATATAACATCAAGAACATACAATGAAAATATAGGAGTACTTAATTTGGAGACTTTGTACTCAAGATACCCACTTCATAATTCCAGTTATTTTACACAGTCAACTCAAAATATGGCGGTAACAAGAATGAGAAATATTTGGAAAAAATCACTATACACTAGAATAACTTCATGAAAATATTGGGATTATGTATATTAAATCTATTAGAGTACTGCCTAATGAATCTTCTTTGTTCTCATGATTAGTATATGTGGTCCATGTACTACACAATCTTTGCTATTGTTTTTTAATTCCTTTATGTTTTATGCCTAGGAGTTGGCTGATTATCCCTAAAGGAATTTATGCTTATATCTGTAATGGTAGAGTTGAATCTGAAAAAATTTACTAGTCTACAAGTCATAAAAAAATCTATAACATAAATAATCCTAAAATTTCTTTCTGGAATTGATTCTTACATTTCATGCATGGCTAAAAATATTCCATTCATTGAGCTGATGTTATTTTTCAGTTGTCTATTGAGATAAACAGTAAATAACATGGTCATTCATTTCTTATTTCTCGTTAAAGATATTACAACCACCAAGGGCACTATATTTAAAGTAAAAGAGGAGATAAGCATGGTGGCACAGGTCTGTAATCCCAGCAATTGCAGTCCTAGCAGGTGTATCAGAAGTTCAAGATCATCCTTGGAAAATTAGCCAGTTTGAGACCATCCTGAGCTATGTGAGACCCTGCTTCAAGAAACAGAAGTGGTAGAAGTAGTAGTAGCAGCAGTAGTAATACACAGATATTATATTTTTGCTCATGCTTACAATGATCTTACTATATATCATAAAACTACCCACAAAAAAGGCATTTTGATCTATGTTATAACCTGGACACTATAGTCCAGAGAGGCATTTTTTTTTGCCATGACAAATTAAAACCTAGTTTTAATTTAATCATTGAAGATAAAAATATATTTATTATCAATACTGTAAAAATAATTTTGACATATTAGGAAGCAATATATATATATATTGAAATAAATATAGAAATAAAATAGAAGGGATATTATTGCCAGGTTTTTGAAAGCATATCATACATAAAGAATGTTTTAACCACAGTTATTTTAATTGGAGTGAAGTAATACCCTGAGATTTAGACTGCATTGTCCTTCTAGACTGAGAAGTTTTGTGTATTTATCGGGCATTTCTACTGCTTCTGCTTCCTTACAATTATTTATTCATTTATTTATTTTATTTACTAGCATAAAAAGAATTAGGCTTTGTGATAGTATTTTCAAACAAAATTTATTTTGGCTGTTTCTTTTTCTTCTTTCTACACCAACCCTCCTTTCTCCATTATGTTCTCCCTATATTCATGTCACCTGTGTCCTCCTGACTCCTTCCTATTACCTCTTGCTCCCACTAGAAAATTGTGTGATCTGATCATTTGCCCATTTTAGTAGGCTTACCTTTCATTAAGTCTCTGAGTTGTTTTTGTGATGTGGATATGAAGCCTCTGTCACATATTAACCCTCTTCAACTTTGTTGCTCTTCGGTTGTGCAGATATTTTGGAGGTTTGCTATTATCTTATTGGCTCAATTTTTGCTTCTGCTTTCTGTGCTTTCAGAGTCTTGTCTGAAAGATAACTGCCACCACTACTAATTTTAATTTCATTTTTAATAGTAAAATTGAAAAGCTACTTTAAGTATATCCTGACTATTTTTAGATGTATGCTAGAATTTTTTCTTTAACTGATTTATTTTTGAAAATAGGCATATGTCCAAAACAATTTTCATAAGTATTAATGTCTCATTTATCTAAAGTTATGAACATAAATGTAATATAACATATGTAGAGTATATATATATATTTATATATTAACTGTTTCCCTTATTACTTTTGTAATCATATGTACGGTCTATATAGGTACATATATATTAGTGGAAGAGCATAGGAAGACATGCGGTTGGAGTCATTGGATCATTTGAATCTGGGGGTATAGGCAAGTTGAAGCCTTTTATGTGGGTCCTGGAAACTGAAATGCAGCCTTCTATAAAATCTGTATATTCTCTTCACAACTGAAGTACTTCTACAGCCCCTCATTAACTCTTTCTTGCCAAATTTGTCATTTGTATAAAGACTTTTTCAGTTACTGACAGGCTTAACAAAAGATGTTAAAAAGTGTTTATATGAGAAATTTAATAGAAATTGGATTGCTGTATTTATATGTACATAAATATAAAATCTAGCCAGCTGTGAGAATCTGATTTCTTTATTTTGTGTGGTGGTTCCCTTACCTCCTTCCCGAGAGAGTTTTCAAAATTAGAATTTAAAATATTGTTTAAAAAAAGTAAAGTCGTTATGGTGAAACTGAATGTGTAAGTTAAAATAGCTGGTGGGGTTAAAATAGAGATAAGAAAGAAAAGGACTTACAGCTGGGTGTGAAGATGGACAAACTGACCAGATAGAGGAGCTGTTGCCTTTTTTAATACTTTTGCATGTAGCACATCTAATTACAATTGACTAAATTGTAAGAAAGCCTCCATATGTTACATTTTTTTCTCCTAAAGTTTTCTGCAGAGACCTCTAAGGTGATATACTTTCTCCAAAATGACTTGGGTTACTTGGTAACAGTCATAGGGTGTCTAATATGGTGGTGTGATTGATTAATGTGTTATTACATTCCAGATGCCTCTGACCCCTGCAGCAGGGGTTGGGCTTGTTTCCTCCTCGCCATTGTTGCTGGCAGCAGCACAGATAGGAGCCACGCTTGCCTGTGGCCTTCTCAAGCTCTAACACCCACTTCATAAATATTCATAAACGCTTCTCAAAAGTCTCCAGGGAGAAACTCACTTTGCTGTTCTTGCCTTGGGAAAGCCCAATTCAATCACTCTTCAGTTTTTGCTTGGTTTGGCTTTGCGAAATATACTTCTGCTCAACCTGTTTTTTTGATAGAATTTCTCCTTCAGGAAGACCAGAGTCAAGTGTCCCCACTCCACTCAGCATCTGTCATGTCATTACTGTAATTTCACTTTTTGTTTCATTCTACATAAAGAGAATAGATTACACTTTCCTGAATGTAAGGATCCCTTTTCAGTTACTTACCAGTGCTGCATTTTATTTCAATTTTCTATGTGGATTGTACGGTTTTTCTTTTGAATTTGTATTAATGATTTTAATACATCACTGGCATTTATATTGTGTAAAGTTTCTGTCTTATAAAAACTGTAAGTGTTGTATTTTAGTTCTGTTGTTTAATACAGGATAATGTGTTTGAGTACCATTTATAATATATATAATACCCCTTTTGTTATTAGATATGATAAGAGTGTATTTCATTAAAGTATTGAGGGTGAAATTTCTCAGGAAGAAGCTGTGCCTTCCAACTGAAGCAGACTGAGATCACTATAAACTCCATGCTCCATTGTGAAACAGTTTTCTGAAAATTTTATCATAATAGAACAAAAGAAGTCATACATCAACAAACTTTTTAAAAACAATGTCAGAGAGTGTGGAGAGGTGGGTACAGCAAAGAGAAGAACGCCATGATGGCTTTAGATGGGGACTCTTGACACTCTTACCTCTTGAGTTGGAGAAAGGCAGAGACCTTTTATATTAATACATAACAAAAAAGTAGGGTTTTTGTTCCAAATTATTTATAAATGATTGATGCATTCAGAGCTTATCTTGCTATATGGTTTAAGAATCACACATATGGCTTCCCTGCTATCCTACAATTTATCAAAAGGATATCTCTTCACTAAAAAACTGAGAAGTTATTATCATCATATGTCAACTGTTTCATTTTTAGTTTGTCTGTTTACTCTACACCAGTTATATTCATATTTTATACATGTGTAGCTTATATGATACTGCTGGCCTCAATTGCTTTTCTATGGTTGTGGTAAAATATTATGACCATAAACAACTTGAAGAGGAAAGAGTTTGTTTGGTTTCTACTTACTGATTACAATCTATCACAGAAGAAAGTCAGGATAGCGATTCAAAGAAGGAACCTGGACATAGTAATTTAAGCAGAGACCATGGAGGAGTACTGCTTATTGACTTGCTCTCCAAGGCATAGTCAACCTGCTTTCTTAAACAACTCAACATGATATGCACAGAGGTGGTACCACCCACAGTGGGCTAGGCCCTTCCACATCTGTCATTAATCACGAAAATGCTTGACAATTTTATAGTTCAATGCGATGAAGAAATTGAGATTCATTTTCCCAGATTATACAGCTTTGTGCCAGGTTAAACAAATAAGTTAGCAATCTATGATATTAACCCACCTCTACTACTATTTCCAACTTTATTAAACATATTGTATGTTTTTGTAGGTGAACATGTGTATATATGTGTGTACATAATCATCAGTGTGTCTGTTATGTGTGTCGATGTGTATATATGTATATATACGTGTGTGTATGTGTGTGTGACAGTGTGCTTGTATGTATGTGCACATATGCCTGTATATGTACATATTATTTTGTCACTTGACTTACATTCCATATCTATACTTTCTTATTGTTCTTCAGAACTCTTCTCTGCAATGATAATGCCCAAACCTATTATTGTCCAGTCTTCTAGCTTAACTTAAAATAGCTTATTCTTTATACCAAATGTCATGATCATTAATATTCCTTGTTATTTTACTTCATATACTATTATGAATACCATTTATCATGATTTATCATGAGGAAGACTAGTTTCATTTTTACCTCATCAACTATTTTAATGTTAAAATTTTATGATATACTTATATAGTATAGTGATTTGTACTTCAGAAGATTTACGTATAATATCTGGATTAGTGAGTTTCTCTCCACATTCTTTCTGGTTCTGTTTGTTTTAGACAGAGCCTTATTGTGTAGCCTAGGCTAGCCTGGAATTCATTAACTAAATCTAGTCTCTGATGCCTGATCTCCAGTAGTTCTACCTCTAAATACCGACATTACTGTAGTTGTCCACTTTTGACAGAAACCGTAATACCTTTTAAGTTTGCTGGTTTAATCACATGTGCGTGATTTGAGATTATATTGACATTGTATTTCTTAGAAAATATTTTTATTTAATGTATATGCACGTTGATGGATTACAATAGGCTTTCTTGTTGTGTTTCATGTTTCCATTGACAATGTGAGCAGTGAAACTCGCTGAATTCTACTTTTAGAGGAGCTGCAAATTTTTATGCACTGCTTTTTAAAAAGAGTTCACCAATAAGTATCTGAAGCCACAAATGTACTCATATTATTTGAAAAGGTAATATTGTTTCTGGGAAGTGATCCCAAAGTCATAAAGCAATGTAAGAGACAAAGCTCAGATTTGGAGTTATTCATTTCCCCATTATCCATTATAAGGAAAGAACAGAAACAATAGAAAGATGTCACTGACCATCACAAAACTTTCCACATGTTTTTATCATCTGAATTCCACAGTATTTACTTTATGCCTCAAGGACTCTCTCGAGAGATAATAGGTTATCAAATGTGCCACACTTAATGTGCGTCCCTGGTAAGTGCCTATACATTACATGGAGTATAATTTTTTTCCTTATCATTTTATTGAAAATAATTTTCTCTCTCATACAATACGTCCAGACAATAGTTTCTCCTCCCTCCATTTCTCCCAGCTCTTCCTCCACTATTCCTCTTCCCCAGATCCACTCACACTCTGTTTCTTCTTCTAAGAAGAGCGGGCCTCCAGTAGACCACAGCCAAACAGGGAAAAACAAGATACAATCCGACAAATCAAAAGCCCCGTATTGGGTCTGGATATGGCCACCCCACAGGAGGAAAAGAGCCTCAAGAGCAAGCAAGAGCATTAACCCAATACCCTCTCCCACTCCTTGGAGTCCCACGGAAATAGCAAACAGCATGACATATTCACAGGACCTGGTACAGATCCATGCAGACTCCAAGCTGTGATTGCTGCTTCAGTCTGATTATAGAAACATGTATCTTTTTCTTGGGTTTATCGCTCAGCTGAATTGCCTTTAGATACCAATCCAAGTCACAAAATTAAAATACTTTCATTAAAATCTCTTCTAGACTTTGTAGCCTAGGTAGCTTTTATTTCAGTAACTTTTTCTTTTCTTTCTTTTTTTTAAGAAGGAGGGGGGCAGAGTCTCACTAATGTATCCCTGACTGGCCTGGAGCTCCTTATATAGAACAAGGTGGCCTTAAACTGAAAAAAAAAAAAAAATCTGCCTGTCTCTGCCTCTGCCTCCTTATTGCCTGGCTGAAAGGCATGATCCATCATGCGTAGCCTGTCTGGTTGCCTTTCCAGTGGGAAATAGTCATGTCTGCAAGAAAATGTTGCAGTCAAGGATGGACATATGACCAGAACAGTCCCATTTGATTATTATGAGGCAGAAGCTTCTATCACCTGATGTTATTGTCAGCATGCTAATATGATTCATTATTCCAATGTGTCTGGTGATATCGGTAGAAAACAACCTACTCCCTTGCTAGTTATATGAAAGTCTAGCATGCACAGTCACATGTAGTATATGGCACTTGAAGTCCTTGTATGTGAGTGTGCCACTGGCTTATATATTTCTTGCACTATGCATTTAACATTATTTTGTGTTCTAGTTATAAAGTTAACTGCAAAGGAGTGTGTTTTGTGAAGCTGGTGGCAATCTCATATATATATATATATATATATATATATATATATATATATATATCTTGTGTTTGAAATTTTCCCTTGATGGCATCAAGTATCTACTTTGATTGATTGACTGTACCATCTAGATTCTTGTTATGTTTACTCCATCATGTTCACCAGCACTGGAGTCCCCTCAGTAGCTCCTCTTCAACAATCCATAGCTGTATAAAGAGGTAGTTATATTCACAAAGTACCTTAATCATATTGGGGCTATCAGTATTTTGTTTAAAGTAGGAAGTTTCTAAACACCAATCACTAATACATAAATAATGATAGGAAGTATCAGATTGACAGAGATGTCTTCATCATCACCCATGCTCTGAGTTGTGACACCTCTTCAATTTCCTACATAGTTAAATTTAGGTAAGAAAGAGGTTCAATGAGTGGGAAGTACATTCCTCAGACATATCCTTTGTGGTGCTGGGGATCAATCCTAGAGACCTCTGTGTCACAATCAACTTCTTTACTCCTGAGCTACATCTTACAGTCAATATATTCTAACACTATCATATCCACTGTGGAAAAACATGTGAATTCTATTTGTTGGACATTAAAAATATATGTTTAGAATTTTGTTAGAACAGTATATATTCCATATAAACACAGAGTACAGTGTTTCTCACCAGAGAAGTTTCTAGGTCACCATTTACACATCATAATGTTGTCTTTCAAATACCTTTCTTTTGTTTCCTAAAGTCAGTGTTGTCATGTATGAAATTACAGCAAGTTCACTAACTTTGCATATTTTCCTCTAGTTATATGTGCCACACTTTAGACAGAGCAAAGTGTAATTCAGTATGAGATGCTTCCTTTAGTTCTGAACTTCTTTCTACTGATAAGTGCTCAGCAAATACAAGTTAGTTGAATCTAAGTTCTTCAAGTTTTAATTGTTTTGTCCCTATGACAGAAAAAGCATCTTATGTTCACCATTATTATCAGGTCATTTTTATAACTCAAAGTATTTTCATCTACTTTGATGTCCATTATATATTGAAAGGAAAAGTATCAGCTCAGGAACCCCAAGCTCAAGTTCTCATCACAAAGGCGATTTATTTTTCCCAGAGAGTCAAAGGGCAGGAAATAAGAGACAAAGACAAGAGATAGAGGATGAGGGATAAGGGGAAGGGAACAAGGGAGAGAGAGGAGGTATATTTGTCCTGGATGACAAAGGACTGTCTGGATAGAGAAGACACAGATGTGGTACATAGAAAAATGGCATTTTATAAAGGTACAAGGGGAAAATTTTTGTTAGGACGAGGTGTTTAATTTTAATTAGGCATGTTAATTAGGTGAGCCAAAGGGGGCTTTTCATTGTTATACTTCAATATTTTGATATCTAGTCTTTGGTAGTTGGCCTCAGGAGGAGGAAGTAATCAAATGAGGAAATACTCCTTGATGGCTTGCTTTAGGAATGTAATCTAGTGGTTTTTAGCAAGGCGGAGGGAATTGGGGAGACAGCCAATGCCTGTCAGAACCATAATGCATTTTAATTTATTTTGATAATACCTTGAATTTACACCTCCAAGTCTAAGTAATATTCTTTTAAACTTGATTATTTGAAATTTTGTGGTTTTAGTGTTCTCATTAGTGCCTCTTTTATGAGGAATTTAAGGTGTGAATGCGAAATTTTCTTTCTTCTTTTCACATTTCTACCAACATTAAAAAAAATTTAATTTGTAAATATTTTATTCATGTGTGACAGAAATAAAGGAGAAAGAACAAAGAAAGGAAAGAAGGAAGAAAGGAAAAAAGGAAGGGGATAGAGGGAGAAATAATAAGGAAATAAGCAAACAGAAAGATAGGCAAGCAATCTTGGAACCACTCAGATTTGGAGAAAACATATGAACTGCATTCAATTTATGCTAACTATAGTGGAATACAAAAATAAATATTAAGAAACAATGAGCATTTGGTTCAAAAACATCTATCTGAATATAGCATTCAAATAATACTCTTCAGAAATACTATTTATTCTTCAAACTATAACACATATTGTAATTTTCAGCTATTGTTTTCTAGAAGATGTTATTGTTTGCTTAAAAGCATTTTCAACTACTAGTTATTTAGTGAGTCTTATGCCTTTATTTTTATCACTTATTCTGCACACACGTAGAGTAGGTGTTAAATGAGTAGTTACTCCTAGTTAAATTTAAGTATATAATTAATCATTCAAGTAACATTACCAGCCGGATTGAGCATTTAGGATTATAATATATGTAATACTATCTTATGCTTGAATTGGTTATAATTTCTACCTTTGTTTAAAGTATATTCTTATTATCTTGAACATTGTAGTATCATTGGCATAAAATATGTTAGTTAGATATGTTAAGAAGGTACAAAATGTATTGTGTGTTACCTTGAACCGAGCATTGCTTAATGGAAGGGTATAACTAGGTAGTTTGCCTATTATTTCGTAGTATCTAGTACACTGAACAACTCATTAACAGAACATATTATTTGCATAGTAATGAGGACATATGCTCTGGGAAGGACATTAAATCCCTTGTTCACA
The DNA here is from genome assembly GCA_907164525.1 of Lophiomys imhausi. Classification (NCBI taxonomy): domain Eukaryota; kingdom Metazoa; phylum Chordata; class Mammalia; order Rodentia; family Muridae; genus Lophiomys; species Lophiomys imhausi. Next base: position 2,752,768 of record CAJQZJ010033615.1, on the reverse strand, counting down.
TTTACTTCTTTGTCTACAGATTTCTAGTTCAGAGATTCTCAATAAATATCTATGTCTTGGTGAGTTATAGGGAACATTTAACTATTTAAATTCATCTAAACATCTCGAGTTCAGAAAATTATTATTTTATCTTTTAAACAATTTCGTTGGAATTGTTACCAAAATAGTTATCACTGACAATTGTGAGGCTTTTACAAGATGGAGAGCATAAAGACCCCTGTAAACTCCCAAGAAAAGATGGAAACTGTGCAGTCAACTCTAGTTCAAAGGACTCTTCTATACAAAGGGTTTGGTGATATGAGAATTCAAGATGAGGAGCCAGGTAGTCAAATGGAACAATGAAGCTAAGCAAACCTTTAAAACACAGCAAGACTTCCTAGGAAGTTCATTGACAAACATGTTGCCTATAGAGTGAGCTCCAATCCTTATTCTCCTCTGTCTGCCCTGGAGAAAATATAAGAATCTCTGCAGAATTTGGATTTCAAAAGTTATATAAAATTACAGGGAACGACTGATGGTGACAAAGACTCAACATATTGGATTACTAGCTAGATAATTTATAGTTTCAAGCAGTAAAGACAGATCAATTTATACATGCACCTAAATAAGACTTACTGCAATAAGAAATTAAAACTATATATATATAAGTTTTATATATATATAAATTTTATATATATCTATATATATAATTTATATATATAACTATATATATAGTTTTATATATATATTATATTATATAAATATTTATGTTATAAATATTTATATTTATATTATATATATAAATTATATATATATTTTATATATATATATATATATATATATAAAAGTTAATGTGAGAAACAAAGAGCTCTAATATATGGATGAAAAATAAAGATTAAAAACTGAAGACATACTTTTAAACTATTTATTTGTTGTTATGTTAATATCTCTACCTCCTTTCCAACCCAGCAACCTGAGGTAAGGGAGAGAAAAAGTTAGTAGAGACAGAAAGCGTAGACCTCTGTAGACTTAGGTCCTAGGGAGGTTGGTCAGGATTCAAAAGTCCAGCCAAACAACATACACAGGAGCAGGTACCAGCAGCAGTGGGAATACAACAACAAGAAAATCAGCAGGAGTTTGGGAGAGCACTAGCAGGGACAACCAAAGCAGCAGCAGCTCACACAACCTTGTTTAGGGCTGCAATCTCAACCCTGTTTGGGCCATGATCTGTCACAGCAAAGGCAGCAGTAAATCTGGGCAAAATCAAGTATTGAAGCACTGTCTGGAGTCTTCCCAAGAGAAGCAGTGATGAGAGGCAGAGCTAAGTAAAAGGCAATGACTGTCTTTTAGGTTCTCCTTATACCTTCTTTTTATTTATTTATTTATTTATTTGTTTGTTTATTTATTTTTACTTTGTTAAATTTATTACTTCAGGTTACATCTCCATCACAGTGTCCTCTTTCAACCCCTCCCAATTCTGCCCTCCCACCCTCTACCCCTTATCCCTTCCATCCCACTCCTCCAGAGTGGAGTGTCCCTACTTATCAGTCCCCCGCCCCAGTTCAGCAGTCATATGAGGGCTGAGAGCCTCCTCATACACCGGGGGCCTACAACAGCCCCACTAGGGCAAAGTGTCTCACTGACAAGTAACACAACTTCTTAAGAGCCTGCACGAAGATGTTTTCCAAATGGCCAACATTATGCCCCGCTCCTACAAGGTACTTCCTGTGGATCAAGATCACAGGCTCTCCAAGAAGTCCATCCATCAAAAAATGTTTTTCAGCAGAAAGCATGTTCCCCACACATGGTAGATTGCTTGGGCTGTCAATATCCATGGTTGAGAAAGCTACGATGGATATTTTCTGAACACAATATTAACATCCAATCATGAACAGGAGTAGGGCTTTGGCATTCCTCCATGGTTCAAGGCTTTGAGGCTTTTGATATGGTCAGCATATTCAACAACACACATTCAAAGCGCCCAGGACTTCACATATTTCTCTAGTCCCTTCAGTGAGCCATCACATATATGGCCTACATCAAATAACCAATATATAAATATACTTAGTTACTCTCACAATAATATGTGTTTGGATTATGCACTTGGTTTGCCACTACTAATAAATATTGCCATGGTCATATTTTATTAAGTAATTAGATTGATTGTATTATTAAAGGTGTGATTGCTATGTTTGTGCTGTAATTTCTATTTTGTTCAGCACAATTTGGTTTTAATACATCTATCTGTCTATATTCCATATTCCATTCTATATTACCTTCTCACATATAAGACTGGGGCCTACCCATCTCTGTGAATGCATTTATATTTACAGTTATCTGTATTTTTGATTTTGGAAAAGCAACTTTATATAAAGTACTCAGACTGACTTCACATACATTTCCTCATTTCTACCAAAATTTAATGCTCAGAGAGAACTATTGGCCCGATGCTTCATCTTACATATTCCTTAATACACTGGACAAAATTCCTGTTGGCTAGTTTTCCTTTCTACTGTTAATTTATAGTTTATTTTTCCAAATATATTTTGGAGAATGATGCTTTATAATCACTATTTTTTTATTTAAAACTGTCAGTTAAAAATCTGATGAAACATTGATAAATCACCAATACTCACCACACAGCCAATTGTTGAAAATGGAATATTCCATAGCTTATCCATTTTAACAGAGTACAATATCCACAGGGAATTCAGCTGTCTAATGGTGAGTATGTGTTCATAATATGAATTATTTTTACAGTAGTTGAACATCACCTGGAAAGTTTTCATATCTAAAGAATAGAAATCAAATTTAATTTATTTACAAAGAAACACTATTAGCTTAGTAATCTTTACCTAATAGAAAGAAATACACCCTGTGAAATAGATGTGGAATTTTTTAAAGTGACTCTATTAGTGGTGTTTTAAACATTGCAACATGGAAGCAAATTTAGCTAAATTCACTCCTACATTGATTTTTAACTTATTGCTTTAGAATGAGCTACTGTATAAGAAAGCAGAAAATATTTTCTTACTTATTTTAATCTGATATTTGAATCTATTTCTTCATTATCAATGTGTAAACAACAATGGGAGTTTTATTCATGTATTGAATGAGACTGATGAGCTATTGAGTTTGTTCTGTACTTACATCAAATATTTTCAGCAACATTTGTTGAATATTTTGCCCCAATTTCATTGAGCAATAATATTACCTCATATAAAAATGACACAAAAGTACTCAATAATTACAAGTAGCTTTCCAACCATTTCTTCTATTTCTCTAGTCGATCTGCTGACTTCCTCTTCAATAATATCTGTACCAAGTAGTCTACAGAGAGGCAATGCTCAGTCTAAGGAAGTAGGTATTGTTGATCCTTGGACATATAGTGTGTTGGTGTGGGAAACCAGGTGTTTTAATAGTTTTTAAGAATGCAGTTTTTCTCTAAAATGTTGAATACAATCTTTCTCCTGCCATGGCAATTTATTTAGTAGACTTCCTTAAACAATTAAGGTTCCTTGGCCACGACTCAAATAACTGTGTATGCAGCATATAGTGGGCACCCTGCTACATCCTTGAAAAAACTAACAAACAAACAAATTAACAACAAACACAGACTCTGGAAACATATGTGAATGTGAAGCTTCTGGTACTTCTGAAGATCAAATAATTTTTTTACAAATAGTAACAAATTTTTTTTTCATGAAGAATTTCATGTCTTTCTCCACTACTACCTTTTTGGCCTACTAATGTAGTTCTTCACACCTAAGTGTCTGCCAAGCATGAGTGAGAATTAGAAAAGAATCATGTCCTGATTTTTTAAAGGTAAAATCAAAACAAAACCAAAGTCATGAAATTAGAATACTTCCATAGTTATAAAGAAATATATTCAGTGTTTATTATGTACAAGTGCCTCCTCTATGATGGGACATGATGTTAATGTACTCTTGCAGAGGACCATGGTTCAATTTGCGGCTCTTAGAAAGTGGCTCACATCCATAACTCCAGCTCCAGCGGACTTGATTTCCTCTTCTGACCACTTTGGAACCAGTCATATATATATATATATATATATATATATACAGTTAGAATATATATACATATATACAGTTAGAATGTATATATACATATATATATATATAGAGAGAGAGAAAGACATGAAATTCTTCTTGAAAAATTTTAGTTACTATTTGTAAAAAAATTATTTGATCTTCTCTTCAGAAGTAGCAGAAGCTTCACACTCACATCTGTTTCCAGAGTCTGTGTTTGTTGTTAGTTAGTTTGTTGTTATATATAGAATATGCATATATAGAATATACATGCATATTCTATAATATGAATGTTATAGAGATCATATTATATAAAATAATAAAATAAACAAATCTTTAATTAAAGTCTATATAGACTCAAAAAGGCTGAAATGTAAGCATGAGGACATATAGAAATTTAAATAAATTTTAGAAAGTAAATATAAAATATTTTAATATAAGTATTAATATCTCTGTGATTGTCAGTGATTTTTAGTTATTCCTCATGTAATTATGAGTTTTTTTTCCAAGTTCTTTGAAGAATATTGTTGGAATTTTTAGATCAACACCAAAGGACACTACAGAAAATACATACATCTTTAGAGATGAATCAACATATGTTAGAATTAAATGCAGACATTGAAAAATCATAAATGAAATTAAAATATTCTTAGAAACAATAAAAATAAACTTACAACCTATCACTTTCTCTGGGACATAGATACGGGCAACCCATGGGGAATATTTATAGCTGTGTCCACTCTTAGACATCATGTGACTAATGAACTGAGGGGGTTGATACATGGAGGCACCCCACACTGAAGGAGTGAGACAGATGGGAGAGGGGGTAGAAGGTGGCAGGGTGGGACTGGGAGGGGGTGGAGGGAAAGGTGGTAATGGAGATGTAACTTGAAGTAATAAATAAATGTTTAAAAAAAGAATTTAGAATCATATCAAAAGAATAGCCTAAGAATGCATTTTAAGGCTTTCAGAAAACAAGGCACTTTCAAACCCAGTAGACTACAAAAAGTAAGATTAGAGAAGAAATTAATGTGATAGAGAAAACAAGAATAATACACAGAATCAACCACCCAAAGAGCCTTTTGAAAAAGTTACAAGACTGGTAATCCCTCGTCCATGCTACCAAATGAAAGAGTAACTTGACACAAATAAAACAGGAGACAAAAGAAGGCAGGAGCATGTCCATGATGGACATTGCAATGAATCCAATAGACAACATTCTCACAGAGCTTATTCAGGTAATCTAGTTGCCTGGACAGGTCTCCAACTTCTGTTATTCTCTTTCTTTATTCAATATCTAAAGATTTACTTATTTTTTAAACGTTGTCATTGAGGTCTATTCAACATACTTTAGTTAGGAAGAGTTATTGTGAATTGGATGTTTTAAAAAATTATTTTCTCAGCAAGTTCATTATTGTTATATGTTAACACAAAGAATTGTCATAGCATTTAGCTTGCTTTATGACCCAATATGTGAATAATTTTAGAGATGATTTCAAATGCTGCTGATATAACTGTATTTTTTTTCTATCTGGATGAACATATTTCTCAAGTTCAGTGGATCTGTGGTATAATTTAGCTGTGATGTCTCTTGGCTGATTTTTATCTCAGAATATATATCTAGATATAACAAGGAGTTTAAAGTTGAAATTATTGTCTTGTGAAAAGAACTGCTTCATGACCTACAAATATATTGAAGATAGGAAGATATAAAATTATATTTGTCATATATGAAAATCTATTCAAGATAAAGAATAAGATTTTATTTTACCATGCAAATCTTACAGATATAACAATATTTAATTGCAATCACTACACATATGTAAGTTTTTCTACAAATAAGCCAAAGGTGGAAAGGTTCTAAGCTTCTTCCTAAATATGAAGATTTCTAATCCAGAGATCATATTCAAGCTTGACTCTAAAAATATTATTTTTATTTTTATGTGTATAGTGATATAATAACATCTACAAGAATTTCTGAAAGAATTTTGGTGTATTTTATATGCAACTGGGATAGTTTAAGAAATGTCTTTACCTAGTTATACTCCTCATACCTGTCAGACATATGATTGAACTGGACAAAAATAACAAAAGCCAAAGATTATCATAATTATTAGTAATGATTCAGAAAATGCTATAAAACGACTCACAGAATATAATTTTGACTTAAGTGTTATATTTATCACTTTGCAAAAGAAAACAGCTTCTGTGAACATTAGAGAACACTAATTTGATTTGGATACACTACAAAGATGTTAATGAGTTTGGAGATAGGAATCAATTTATGTCTGGAAGTCTCATTAAAAGTCATTTGTTACTTTTTCTCCTAATGAATTATATAATAGCAATAATAAGATATCCTACAGTGCTGTGATCAAAGAATACTTATTTTTTTCTAAAAAAATTTAAGAGAATGTTCATTTTGAGGCAAAATATGTCAATGTTCATACACTTATAGGACTGCCCACCCTATGAAGAGTGAAAATAAATCAAAATAGAGTGTTTCAATACCCGGATGCAGACTCTCTGACATTTCTAAGAAAATCATTAAGATATATAACATAAGTAGAAATTTTGGATTTTTAAGTTGACTTTTTCACTTCCAATTTTGGCACTAACAAAAATTATTAACTCCACATATAAAACAAAGATAATAAAATAAAAGGAACCAGCCCCAAATACATTAAATTTAACAAATTAGTCAATTTTCATACTCACATAGTACCACAATGCATATGAGAATAACTAACTATATTGGCTGCTTTTGTGTCAACTTGACACAAGCTAAGAGTCATCAGAGAGGAAGGAACCTCAGTTGAGGAAGTGCCTCCATGAGATCCAGCTGTGAGGCATTTTCTCAGTCAGTGATCAGTTGGGAAGGTTTCATCCTATTGTGGGTGGTAAAATCCCTGGGCAGGTGGTCCTGAGTTCTACAAGAAAGCAGGATGAGCAAGCCAGGAGAACAAGCCACTAAGCAGCTCCCTTCCATGGCCTCTGTATCAGCTCCTGCCTCCAGATTCCTGCCCTGTTTGAGTTACAGTCCTGACTTCCTTCAGTGATGAAGAGTAATATGGAAGTGTAAGTCAAATAATCTCTTTCCTCCCCATCTTGATTTTGGTCACAGTGCTTTATTGAAATACCAAGAGAAACCCTAACTAAGATACTAACCAGTATCTTATTGGATTTAAGGCCCACTCCATGAGATGGAACCCATTCCTGAAAGTACTCAAATGTCCAAGAACCCGATAATAGATAGTTCAGGGACCTAGAATAGAACCAAATACTACTATCCTCCTAAATGAACATAGTAATAAAACGATTCAAAACAATACTCTGCTATATTGAAAGATCAGTGCCTTGATCACCCATCATTAGAGAACCTTCCTTCAGTGGCAGATGGGAACCAACACAGAGACTGACAGCCACACAATGTGCAGAGAGTGAGACCTTGGAACACTCAGTCTTAAATGGGATGTCTCCATCAAATCTCCCCCTCAATCAGAGAATCTTGCAGTAGAGGGTGTGGAGATATTGTTAAGAGCTGTAGGGATGAAGGACACAAAGAAAACAAGGTCTTCTAAACACAAAAGGACCAAAACACACATGGACTAACAGAGACTAGGGAAGCATGGATAAATCTTATACAGGTTCAAGTCAGATGTGATCCCAATGCTGAGAGAAGAAGTGAACACAAGCCCTCATTCCTAAATCAGAAGCTATCTCAAATTGATAAACACTTAACAAATGAAAAATAAGTTTTCTCCAAGGGAATCTCACTGGATATACTCTGAAAGTCAGGCCTTACCCAACACTACTTGGACATCATGAAAATAATTCTGACATTGATCTGCATCCTTCACAAGAGATATCTATAGCACTTCTCTGACCAAGTCCTTCAAACATCATCAGGACAGCCCCCCCTGCTTTAAACTGTGAGAAACATTCAATAGTTTAATGAATTAGTCAACATATATCTATTATCTTGTCAATAACTTAACAGTTGAGCAATTGTCAAACTACTTGCACAAGCTTTCATTTATCTAAAATAAAATAAAACAATATACAACTCTATGTAGGACAACTTTACAAGCATATCATAATAGGCATAGATTGCATATTTCTTTTCCATTTATTTTATATTTCTATTACATCTCAATACCCTATGAATAGTATCAATGGATGAAAATAATGAACATATCAGAGTTGGAGATAATAACATAGAAAGAGATAAAAAATGAGAGGCCTTAAGAGAGTTTTTAAACAAATGAAAGAGACTGAAATCAATAGGAGTCACAATGGTGAGTAATGAGTAACCTTCATGGAAGAGAAAGATTCTTGGGCCAACAAGATTCCCCAGCAGGTTAAGATGTTTGAAACACAGTCCTGGACACTGGGGTTCAAAACCCAGCTCCACGTAGAGGTGAGAAAACTGACTCCACAAGGTTTCCTCTGACCACCACACATAAATGTGCAATGGCATCTGTGCCCACATATACATGTAATATTAATGTTTTTTAAAAAAAGAAAAGAAGGATTATGGAAAAAATACATGGAACCATAAACGCTTCTGTATATTAATACTAACATTGGTGGTTTCACTACCTGAAATAAGCTAGTCTAAATTTCCACTAAAGCACTTAAGTTCTAAAAACTGTTTACGTTTGTACTTTAATTTTTCTTTATAACTTAAAATATGTATATATATATGTGTGTGTGTGTACTAATCTATCTATTATATCTATCTATCTATCTATCTATCTATCTATCTATCTATCTATCTACTGTTAATTAATCTATCTATCCAAATCTGTGTATCTATCTATCTCATCGGAGATAAATATAAATTAAACACTACCTTTGGGGATCAGGGATTGTTCAGCAGTTATGAGCTCTTGTTCCTTTAGAGGACCTGGGTTAGGTTTCCAACATCCACATGGTAGCTAAGAACCATCTGTAACTTCAGTTCCAGGGATGCAATGCTTGCATCTGACCTCCTAGGGCACTGCACATGCATGATACATTTAGACATGCACAATCAAAATATTAATACACATAAAATAAAATAAATGAATATAAAATAGTTTAAAACACTAGTAATGATCAACATAATATGTGACAGAGGCATCTTAGTTACTCTTGTTGTGCCCAAATGCAAAGGAGAAAGGATTTATTTTGTTCACAAACACTTTTATTCCCAGCACTGGGAGGGAGAGGCAGGAAGATCTCTGTGAGTTCAAGAACAACCTGATCTAAACAGAGCGAGTTCTAGGACAGTCAGGGCTACACAGAGAAACCCTGTCTTGAAAAATAAAATAAAATAAAGTTTTTTACACTTCATCAGGACAGAAAGGGATATAGGAAGATAGCTTCATGGTGGCAGGAGTCGTACCTAGTTGTACTCACTACTTCCCATCTTGTCAGAACCGGTAGAGGAAGTGGAAATGACATGACATTGGAATACAAGATCTCGAGAGCTACACTCATTTCTTCCAGTGAGGCTCCTACTTTTGAATTTCCACAGCCTTCTGCGATAGCACTCACATTCAGATCACATCAGAAGATGGCTCAGTAAAATATTACAAAGAAAAATGCAATAACGTCCATTAACTTGACTTTTGTGAAATTATCTGGAGCAGGTCAAATAAGTATGAGAAAGAGGCATATTTATTGTGTACAGCAGTGGGAAAGGTAACAAATCTGTGTGTCTATCAAAGGGTAGACGAATAAAGAACATAGAGAATTGAGCCATTTTAAAGGAAATAAATTCTGCCTAGATTTTATAAATGAACTTTGGGTGGGGAGTAAGTATTGTTCTTAGACTAGTGAGCCACGACCAAGATAATGTATTATTATACTAACATGTGGAGTCCAAACATACTAGTCACACTGAAACAGGAGCAGAATGGCTGTCACCAACACCAAGAGATTGAAAGGTCAGGTGCTCCTTAGTTTCAATCCACCTTCTCCTGGACTGCTTTCTCTCTAGGTAGGTAAGAGGATTGCGATTCAGAGTTCTTTGCAGAGCATCATAACTACAGTTAGCAGCAATTATCTTCTTTCAAAAGTCACTTAGGACTTTCCACTGCTAAAAATGGAAAGCCAACAAGTTAGAGCCTATAGTCATTGGGAATATGTTGGGCAAATAACAAAGAAACTAGTGAGATAAGAGGGATAATTTGAAGAGATATCCTATACATTACAGTGACTATAATTAATGAAATTGTGAACTTTAATACTATGCAAGAAATGAGGATACCTCCTTAAATAGCTAAATTACTTGATGTGCCACAGAATAAAACACAGGATGAAGCATAAGCACATGAAAGATTTTAAAGATTTACTTGTTTAAATTTATGTGTATTAGTCTTTGCCTGCATTTACATATGTGTGTTACATGCAAGCCTGACGCCTGTGGAAGCCAGGGACACAGGGACCCTGGAACTGAAGTTACAGATGATTGTGAGGTGCCATGTGAATGCTGGAAATGAAACCAGAATTCTCTGGAACAGCTAGTGTTCTTACCCATTGAGCCACCTCTCTTGCTCCAGTGTTTTGGTTGTTTTGTTTGGTTTGGTTTTTGGTTGTTTTTGTTATTAAGACTAAAGCAAAATAAATGACTTGTATTTAAATTGGAAGGTAGTGAGTGTCAGAATGAATTTTGAGCTTTCTGTGGTGCTCTACTAGTGCAGATTTTAAAATTTTATTTGCCTTGGCAGACCCCCAAAAGCCTCAACTGCACAGACTGTGTTGACTTGATCTGAGCCAGAACTCACAGTAAACAAGTTTGACTCCAGACAATGTGCTGACAGGAATCAGCAGCAATACTTCAACATCACAACTGATGGAGCCAGTGATGCCATTGAAGGCAAATGGAAGGATGAACAAAGCACTTAAAATGAGCATCTGAAAATAACATCCAGAGAAGGGTTTATAAAGCTCTGATGTGTTCTTGAAGACTAGCAAAGCGATGTGTATACAGGACTGTTTGCATGGCTAGGAAGACCCACCAACTCCCTAACATCTCACCTCAAGTGTCCCTCAAAATCCCAGTCAGAAGTGACTATTATGGCAGAGTTTTAATCTTCAGGAGTAATAAAGATATGATCCAACCTATACATATGACCTCTCAGAAGACAGACATTTAAGGAAACATTCCTACTTAACTATACATGCAACTGTATACACAGCAATTCAAAGATTAAAAAAAAAACTTCATAGCTCACTCAAGGATTTACTAAAGCAAATAAATCACAATGATAAGTAATATCTATCCCCTAAGAAACTGATAATCTTTGTTTCTATAGTAGCTATATCATCTTGTTCTAATTCCTAGTATTTTCATAAAACATGAGAGTTAATAATGAATCAGAAAAATAGTATGTATTCCCAGGAAAATAAATGGCCATGGAAAACCCCGGTTTGTCTTTATTTTAAAGTATTCATGATGGACGTTAACTGCTTGCTACAAGACACTGTAGAGATGGCTCAGCACATACTGATCTTGCTGAGGATCACAGTATGGTTTACAGAACCCACAGTCTGTAGCTGAAACCACCAATGAATCCAGCTGCAGGGGATCTGACTCCCTCTTCTGGTCACCAGGAATACCCACACATATACTACACATCAATAGTGAAAAAAAAAAATTAAATAGGAAAATGGAATTAAAAATAAGAGCTAGTTACAAGTCATACATTAAAGTATTACTAAAGAGTTACTGAAATGCGTGAAAAATTTTTCCTTTCAAAATGGAAATTGTAATAAAGTGAGAAATTACGAAGAACATTAAAAATATCAAGAATGGTAGCCATAGCCATTTAAATGAATCATTCACAAGAAGGGTTCAACTTTAGACTTAATCTGGCAAAAGAAACTATCAGTAGCATTTTGGGCAAATCACCGGTGCTTATTGAGTGTGGGTAACAGAAATTTTAAGAAGGGAAGAAGGTATTAAACCAGCCTTAGAAACGTTTGGGGGGAAATGATCACAGCAATACATGCATAATGCAAATTGTTAATGCAAAAATTAAGAAAATGAGAACGAAAAGAATAGCATTTTTCCCAAACTTGCTGCTAAACATTAATTTTGTCTATATTAAAAAACACATTACTTTGTACACACATTGCAGTGTTATAAGCAAAAAGATGTATTCAAACTGACGAAGGCCAAACACAAAGAGGAAATGTAGAAAACCTCAGGAATGAAAGAAGGCATCTCACTCAAGGTGTATAAGGAGTTCTCAGAGAGGCTGACTTCTTACAGGAAAAGGAGATCTACAAGTTCATGTGGATTCAAGAGCTCAAAAAGTACTGTCATCCAAGAATCCACACCTACCAGAAATCTTTTACTTTTCAGATAATGAAATCAATCAAAAATAAACTAAACCCAAGAGAATTCTCTCCTGACAGATATGAACTGCATGAAATACTGACCAAAGTCCTCAATCTGGAAAAAAAAAAGAAAAAACTAAACAAATAAACATATAAAATATACTAGAACTAATCAGTAACAGCACGGACATAGGAAAAGAATATTCATGTGTATTTCATTGTAGCTCTTTACTATTCTCTTTAAATAAATAGGAAAATGCTTAATTCAACACTTACAAATATTTTAGGGTAGGCTTGGAGACTCACACCTCCAGTCCCAGCATTCAAGATGCTAAGACAGAACCATCAGAGTAAGACATTGGCCTGAGCTGCATAGTGAGTTCTAGGTAAGGATATACTACAGAGTAAGACCCTGTCTTATAAACTGAAATAAATAAGAAACAAATGAACATCAAGAAATACTCAGTTAACTTCATACTCAAAGTTATACATTTAGAGAATAGTAATCAAAAAGAGGCCATAGTGGGCGTAATTATGTAAGAGAAAAGCTTACATTATTGAAGTTAAGCTGCCACTAATCTCAACTAAGTTGTTGAAATGAATTCCCTAAGCAACCACTAACAAAATAGAAATAATATTAATATCTTTTTAAAAGAAATAACTGAAAATTTAGAAATGTTTTATGATGATACAGTTAGCTGTAGAGAAAAACTGGAATAAGCTTAATGGTTTAAATTGCAGAAGTTAGCCATACCTCATGAGTAATTACATTAATGTTTTACTGGATAAATATGTCAATAATGATACAATGACTAGAATAATGCAGTACAAATATTAATCAAATTAAATGCTGCTGATTTATATTCAGAAATTCAAATTGATGAAAAAAATGAGGCTGAAAAGTATGTCTTTAAAACAGTTACAAAGAGAGAGCTGGATTGCCTCAAATAATATCAACAAGATATATTTGAAATATAGCCTAGCTGTTCACTAAGGAGGATACTTTATTAAGCCTAAAAAATACTGTTAAGAAGAGGGAGACATTGGGATATCACTGTATAAATGCACCAGCACCTAACAACATGAATTCCAACATGCCTGCATCAAATTTCAACAGAACTGTATAGAGAATAAACAATCCAGTCTCTTGTGAAAGGACTTTAACATCGGCATTTAAACTGGATAGAGTAGATAGAAAATTAATGTAGAAATAAAAAATTAACAGTTCTATAACATGATAGAACTAGCTTTCATTCCTACTACACTCTACCCAAAGTATATGAACTACAAATTTTTCAAAGCACTTGCCTCATAGTCATAATAAAGAAAATATTAATAAAAGTAAGGCAAACAGAATGTAAAGCTACAACAAGTTTATGGGGCATTTTTCATATCTTAAAACCAGTATTTATAAAAGAAGCAAAAAGAATTGTATATCTTTTCACAAAGGGTAATTAGAATTTCTAAACACAGGTAGAAAAGAGAAATGAGATAATGTGAGAGAACAGAATATAAAAACAATCAACAAAACTCAAATGTGAGAGCCTGAAAGGTGGTGAATAACAGACACATGTACAACCTGAAAGCTGAGTACCATTCTGTGACCCAAGTAGTAGAACAAGAATAGCTCCAGAAAGGAAGGTTGTCTTCTCATCTTTGTAGAAATGTGTCTGCATAGGATAAAAACAACAGAAGGAAATTCTTTGAGGATGATAATAAAGCACACAACTCATTGAGCTTAGGATGACCATGATAAAATATGAGATTCTGAAATCATTCAAAGTGGAAATGGAGGGAAAGATACTATTATCAGCCTCACAAATCGAAAATCAGATTTATCATTGTATTTTAAAAGATTTTCACGGAGTTAGATAATAAAATCATACACAAAGATGAAAGTCTAGGTAAATATATTAAAAAATTAAGACAATAGGTTGTTAATCACAACCATTCACAAAAAGAAATCTAGGCCAAACTGTGTTGCCTAAAAAAGCTCTTAATGTGGCATGGCTTTAAACAAAGTGCCCTGTAAGCACTGAACCCCTGACCTCTGCCCTTGGCCCATGTGAATTACTTAAAAACATTATAATTCAATTAAAAACTATGAAAGAAGAGAATGGAAGCTCTAAATCATTCCTCAACTTTATATGAGGCCATATTTGGTTTCATATCAAAACAAGACATCATCAAAATGGATAAAACACAGCAACTGTACACTAAAAATATGACACAACATTCTCAATAAAATTTAAAAAATACAAATTCAAAAATAAAAATATTTATAGGCCAATGCCATTTGGGATTTCCCCTATAAATTTTAGGTTGCTTCAATAGCCAAAATGTGGTCAGATTATAGTAATATTAACAGAATAAAAAGGAGAAGTATAGGGTTGTGTCAAGGGATATATGATTATTTGACAAAAACTTTTTTTTTTCAGAACAAAAATACTTAAAAACTATGAGTATGGAAGAACTTTGTTACATTGGTATGGAGGATCTATAGACCTCCATATCTGTGGAGTTAACATGTGGTTAGCATGAAGAGATGCAGTAAGTCCCAAACACAAGGATAGGATCAATAAAGAATATCCACCATTTCCAAATCAATTCTGACTTATTCTAGAGGTCCTACCCAAAGATATTAAGCAGGAAAAATCAAAATAGTCACCTAGATTAAAGATTAGCTTGTGCTATGTAAGTATGTATTCACAGACAACTCACAGATAATTTTAAGATCTTTATGCACATGAAACATCAGAACTCAGCAATCAGTGTAGCAAGACTTTAGTGTACAAAATTAACCAAGCATTTCTATATGAGTACAACCAGCAACCCAAACTTAAATTAGGAAAACATCTTTGCTTACAAAAACACAAATATAAAACATTTAAATAGTAACAACACAAAAGCATGTAAGGCCTGTTACTAAATTATAAAAACATATTTTAAGAAAATTAAGGAACACCTGTATAAATTAAAAGACATCTCAAAGTTTTATTGCGTAACCTAGTACTGTTAAAATGCCAATAAATGGGCTGCGGAGAAACCTCAATGGGAAGTACATTCAACTCAAGCACAAAGATATACCTTCAAGTCACAGGAACCACATAAAAGCCAGTCATGGCAGCACATACTTATTATCCCATGGTTAGAGGAGGGTGTCAGAGATAGACATGCAACCAGTCTGGATGGACTGATGAGTTTCAGTTCAATGAGAGACTCTGCATCAAATAAATATTGTGGAGACCAATCAGGCCAATCAACACCAACCTCTGTCCTCCACATGTAAGCACATAAGCTTGTATATGTTATACATATACATTTACATATGTATATATATGCCCTTGACATGCACAATGCCAATAAATAACCCCACTTGACTTACAGATTAAATGCATTCAGTACAGTGTTTCATCTGTTTTGTTTCACAGAATTTAAGAAGCATGCTTTAAATTTTACATTCCGGAGATCCTGTATAGATAAAATGTCTGGAAAAAAAAAAAAAAAGAAAAGAAAGTTGTAGGTTTTCCAAAGTTCAAAACTCATTACAAGGTACATTGTCTTGGCTAGAGGTATAGTTCGAATTCCTCAGTCTACTGACAAAAAGTAAAAGAGAGAATAAAATTCAAGTGATTTTTAAAGTAAAAAAGATAAATATGTTTACTGGCAACCTATAACTCATGAAAATAAAAAAAGAATCAAATATATTGAATAATATACAGAAGTTTCAAAGGAAGACACTAATTTTGAAAATGATCTATTTCATGATTCTGAAAAATATGTAGGAAACAGTATTGAATTCTCAGAAGAATACAAAATATATTGATTCTGATTTGGGGAACAAGTTGAAAGGATTTCCCAGAATTCACAAAACAAAAGATGAAATGTAACAGAAAAAATGCAAATGTATGGAGGCTGTAAACTATCAATTCAAAGTGAAGATTATTAATGATTCTTTTAAACATAACAAAAAATAGAATGCAGCCATGATCAGAAGCAGCATGATTTTTGGGTGGGGAGGCAAACAGGATCAGTTTTATAGTTTTTTAAATTACCATGATCCATACAACTTAATTGTAAAGACACTTTCACATGAACAAATAGGGTAAGTTAGCAATGTGTGACTCTTCTGAGGGTATCTGAACCTGTGCCTTCCGACTGGTGATAGAACAAATAAGTGTTTTCCTTAAAGCCAGCTTGGTAACCCAGTGAGTTTATTGAGGTTACTTATAGGAGTACAGTGACTCAGTGTCAGCTACATGTTTGCTGAGCGCTTGTATAATGGTGACTCATGAAAGTGGCATCCATGGAGTTCCCTTCACAACCTGTAGAGAGCTCTATGGAAGAGTCTTTCCTTAGAAGCTGTCATTCTTTATGTAATTTTTGGGCAGGAACCTTATGGACTTTACAACCGCTGAGCTTCTAGGACTCAGATACAGAATGTGGAGAAGGTCATCCTAAAAAGCCAAAAAACAAAATAAAAAATAAATATTCTTCTGTACATTAATGGGTAAAGTACTGGCTCTCACACATTATGTTGAAACTTCAATGGAAATGAAAATAAATAGCACTGGCATTGGTGATTTAATTCTATCAAATAAAGCCCCATGATCATGTTCTTAAAATTAAATAACCAGCTTTACTAAAAGTGGCATGATAAACAGGGATCAAAAGAATTGTGAGAAGCAGATCAAAGTCTTTGTAAAGTTAAGAATGTTTTCTAAATATACATTCTAAGGGTTGGAGAGAAAGGTCATCAGTTAAGAGAGCCCACTGATCTTTCAGGGTATGTAAGCTTTTCTCAGCACCCATGTTGTACAGCTCACAACCACCTGTAATTCCAGATACGGGGGAGGGGGGATTGATACCCTCTAATGGTCTCCACAGTTACATCCACACATTTGCAAACACACACACACACGTACACAAAGACACATACACACACAAACACAGTTTCTAAAAAAATTCTTAAGAGAAAACAAACAAACAAAAAACAGGTGACTTCTAACCAAGACAAAAATCAGGATCAACCACCACAAATGCAAAAATGCTTGGTAAAAAATATTTAACTTTAACACAAAAGTTACATATATTTTGCAATTTTAAGTTTTGTCACAATTGTAAAAGCAAATTGTAATTAATGTAATGAGATGTACAATATGTTGGCCACTGAAGAAAAAAAAAAACAAATTGCAATAGCTAGTTGTGTACTCTTCTCATGTGCTAGGTACAAACACCTTCCCTTTCTCACATTTATTATTTTTGGTTTCATCTATATTCTCCTATCTTAAAAAAATTTCAATGAAGACATGTTTTTACCCATCTCAAAGTCAGACATGTGCAATTTGGGTTAAATATGTTCTAAGTCTTTAATACTCAAACCACTAACATAAATTTTGGAATTATGGACAAGCTTATTGAGCTTATAGTAAATAATGTTAGAAGTACCATTGTGTGGACCACACACATACATTAGTGAAGACAATGTAACTGTCACCTCTCTCTCTCTCTCTCTCTCTCTGCTCTCTGTGTGTGTGTGTGTGTGTGTGTGTGTGTGTGTCCGTATTTGTAAATGCATACACACATCTCAGAATGTAATGTAAGTCTGGCTACACAGATGAACTTTCTGGATGGACATCTCTTGGATGAAGAGAACACATAATAAAATCATGAAGTCTCTAGTTTCTGATCAGCAGAATCCATCAGGAAAATGAATGACATTTTTCTTTACTTTATTTTCAGGCTGTTTTTTTTTTTTTTTCAGAAAAAATAGTCATTGCTACATCCTAGGACCACATTTCTAATTATGATATAAGTTATACTTAGATATGTAATTGGTAAGAATGAACACAGAATTTTAGCTGAGTCAGTAGAAATTGAGATTAATGGGTTCATTAGATTTGACTTGATGCATTCTTTTGTTAAGGTTCTGGAAGAAGAGGCAGGTAGATGGATTGAAATGGAAATTTAAAAGATAGTCTCTCTATGTGAGGTCATACAGAAAGAAGTGCTTTGTTAACGGGAACATTTGCAACCCACTTTAAGATGTTGATGATAAGCTACATCACAAAGCAATCAATAATTAAGACTCAGAGAACTGGGTCATTTTTCTTCCCAGATGACCTTCTCTATGACATCAGCACTTTTATTTAGCCTTTCCAGTATGATGACCTGTGAGTTGTCCCTGGTGGCTTAATCTAGTTGGAATCAGTGTCATATGAAAGCCAAAGAAAATGGACTAATTCAGTAGTACAGTGTATATTGTTCTCTCATGAGTCTGAATCCCATAGATTTTTTATACCTCAGCAGCAAACACTCATTTCCATCAGGCTTTTTCCTTCAACAAGAAGTCTATATAGGTCCGAGAGATGCTCCATCAAGAAAATAAGTAATGATTGTAGTTTCTTGGGTTAGAATTTATTTTAGAGAGTAAATTATAGGAAATGTTTTTCAGGAATATTTGTTTTGAGATCAGGTAAAACTGTGAGTTACTATAAGTCAAAAGTTACAACCTACAAATGTCAAAATTTAGGAAAACTCAGCTGCCTAAAATAATTTAAAAGAATTATTTAACACTGCTTCATTTACATATTTATAAAGGAAGGTGAGGTTGTAGTCAGGTAAAGTTCCATGTTTAATGATGTTTTATATGTATTTGTTTAGATCAATATTTTTGATACATTAGAAGCTATTTTGAAGTCATCAAAAGCTGATCATTAAATCAGTTGGAGAACTAATATCAAAGCATCTTAACTTAGTCTCTTTTCCAGTTGTGGGAAATGTAAAGACATCAGCATCACTTTGGCACAGCCTCTGACAAACCCAGCTAGCAGCATTCACAGGAGTGCTTTCTCTTCTAAATGTCTTGCTTTAAGCCCATAACACTTCTTATCACACCCCATAAAATATTGGGATATTTTCCTTTTAAAGCTCAAAATGTTTATATTTATGAAAGGATCCAGAACTTCTCAACAAACTAGGAACAATTTGGAAAGAGTATCATGTAACAAGTCTCTCTCTCTCTGTCTGTCTATCTCTCTCTTTCTCTCTCTCTCTCTCTCTGTGTGTGTCTTTCTCTCCATTTATTTATGTTGTGTCCCTGTATCCACCCTTGCTCTTTCTCCATCTTCTTTAGCTATCCAATCTTTATATACACACATACTCATAGGCTTGAAAAAAAACCACACAGCACAAAACAACATTGTTACCATCTATTAGAATATTTGAGAAAGGAATCTTACTCTGGTTCTATCCATTCATGTTATCAGTTTCAAGCCACATTGTAATTTTTTAAGAGTAGTTTAGGCCGGGCGGTGGTGGCACACGCCTTTAATCCCAGCACTTGGGAGGCAGAGGCAGGTGGATCTTTGTGAGTTCGAGGCCAGCCTGGTCTACAAAGTGAGTCCAGGACAGCCAGGGCTATACAGAGAAACCCTGTCTCAAAAAACCAAAAAAAAAAAAAAGAGTAGTTTATGTTTAACGTAATGAACTATTAATTTCAAAGGAGGGAAAAACAAGGAGGAGAAAAGAATCCGCTATCCACAAGCCACCCTCACCCACACCAAGGCAGAAGCAGGCATGAGCAGGTGATTTCAAGAAAGAAGCTGCTTTCAGATGCAGGAGAAATAAAAGCTCCAGGGTCCAATTGTTAGACAGAAAATTTTTATTGTGCAGGTTCCATCGGGTGTCTAATGGA
Organism: Lophiomys imhausi; assembly: GCA_907164525.1. Classification (NCBI taxonomy): domain Eukaryota; kingdom Metazoa; phylum Chordata; class Mammalia; order Rodentia; family Muridae; genus Lophiomys; species Lophiomys imhausi. Next base: position 2,732,713 of record CAJQZJ010033615.1, on the reverse strand, counting down.
GGCCAATATATTTTATTCTTGTAACAGCTCCCCACACAGCAAAGAAATGGAGGCATTTCCTTTTCATGACCAGAAAGAATTCTTTCCTAGGCATTACACTTCTTTGGATTTGAGAAGAAAATGGATGGAAAAGTTAGACTGCCTTTTCATGTTCAATTTAAAATATTTTAAAGCTGTAAAAACAACAACAACATCCTCCAAAAAACAAAGAATGGAAGACAGCTATATATAAACAAATTATGAAGTCTTACTATAATGTTTCCTTTCATTTTGGTCAAGGTAATACACAATTTGCTAGAGCCAGCATGATGGCACACACCTTTAATCCCAGCACTTGGGAGGTAGAGGCAGGTGGATCTCCATGAGTTCAAGGGCATCCTGGTCTACAAAGTGAGTCCAGGACACACAGGGCTCTGTTACACAGTCAAATCCTGCTTAAAACAAAAAACAAACAAAAAAACAAAACAAAACAACAACAACAAAACAAAACAAAACAAAAATCTCCTGCGAGCTTTGTCAAGAAGTAAGTAAAAGCTGCAGATAGTGGAGCTACCAAGGCATTGTCTAAGACATCATGGCCATTGAGCATATCTGTGAAAGCTCCCATGAGTGTCTGAACTGGAAACAGTTCTGGGTTTGTCAATACATAATTTCTCCTTGGAGCAAAATATCTCTGCAACCTTGGCTTTTTCTCAGTGAGAGGAATTCACACACAAAAGTTTCTGACTGCCTCACACAAGCAGAACCTAAAGGAAGACAGCGAGTAAGTCCTGGCGATAGAGCAGGAGAGAAAAAGTCTCTAAATATCCTTGATATGTACCAAGTCAGAGGCCTCAAATAAAGAAGTCTCCAGTAGGTGAGGAATTCATACAGATGTAAGGACTCCAACAGGAGGAGCCCATCCTTCCTTTAATTACTGATTTTTTTTTTCTTTTTCAGATTCAGCCTTTCACTGGCTGTGTACCAAGTCAGGCATGATAACTGCATTTTCCCCTGTGAGACTTATCAAGGAAAACACCTTCTTCTTGGTTAAAAATTGAAATAGGATTTTAGCCTGGAGTTTTAGAAACCAGGCCAATCTGGTTTGATGATTTTACAGGCAGGAGATTGTCAACTAAAGAGCAGTGTAAGGAGAAAGAAATGAGTTCAGTCCAGCACAGTTCAGTTGAGTGCAGTTGGGCTCAGTTGAGTTCTTGGAATTCTGTTCAGTTTGTGCAGTTAATGTAGTTTTGTTTGTTGAGTTCAGAGGCAGTATTTCCAAGCAGAGCAATTCAGTCAGAAGTCAAGAGAAGCAAATTTGAATCAGTCATCCTGGAGATAAGTTTGAACCAGAACAACTGAATTGAGTCAGAGTTCAAAAAGAACTAGAAAGGGTAAATGCATTCAGCGGTTAGTCTTGGAGACCACTGAAGCCTTCAAGGTTGGGCTTACAGAAGGTTAGATTGTATGAAGGTTAGAAGCTTCTAGACCTAGGCTTAGTGATATCTAGAAGAGAGAAAGAAATGGTCTGGGATAAGCCCAAGACTTGTATTACAGTTTAGGCATGGCTCTCATCTCATTCCTTCCCCTGAGGAAATAAAACAGCATTTACATTTTATTCAGCAAATCAAAATTAACATGGCTGATGGATACAAAATAAACATGTACCCATATGAAAACTTTTGTCTTTAAAATAGTTTTGAGGGGACTTGGCAAGATGCCGGCAAAGAGCTCGGACACATTCTGGTAGTCAGGAAGACAGACTAACTAGACCATGGCAGAGATATACTGCTGTTGAATGGCAGTTTGTGAGGCACAAGCCTATCTGAATTTACCCAGGAAAAGCAGGGACAATAAAGAACTCTGCACTGGACATATAGACACTGTAAGAACAGAGATGCCAGACATGGAGGACAGAGCACTTCCAGCCTGGAAACAGAGCACTTCCCACCATAGTGGAAGAGCAGGCAGATAGGATCTTTTCAGGACACCAGCTGGTGGCCTCAACCCCTAAATAGAGGTCCTCCTAAATTTCTTGATTCTACAGATTCTATACAGGAGATCTGATACCCAAAAGAAGACCAGTGGTGCCACTACGGTAATTCTAAGGGCAATTCTTCCTGGGATTTGCAACATGGTGGCATCTAGCGGACCAGTAATCAATCTAACAGGCACTGAACTTCCCTGAGTCCAAGTGCACTGTTGACAAGATATAGACTACATATTGGAACTCCCTTTTCCCACCTCTCCTGGCCCCTCTGCTAGGCACTCCACTGGACTGGACACTCAGGGTACAGCATCTACATCCCAGTCCAGAGCAGCAAAGCAGTTCCGGAGAAACTGGGCTGCACTGGTTCACAGAGCTTCAGTCTGAGAGTCACAGGTTGACCCTGAGACTCAGCTGAGAGTAGCTTGGGAGGACCATAACCACAGTCCTGACACCCTAGCTACAGGGAAACTGTTAGAAGCCCTGCTGACCCAGGAAGGCTGCTCTGGAACACAACTCTTCTGACAGGGAAAAGGCAGCTGAGATTCCCCCTTAGTCCAAATGCTATAGACACCTTGTGAACTCCATATTGGAACTCCCTTCCCATGCCCACTTTGGCAGGACACTTTGGTTATAGCATCTACATCTCGGTTTGGAGAAATAAGGCAGTTCTGGACCATTGTGTGCTGCCCCAGCAAGTGGGTGGCACTGGGCCACAGAGTTTCTGACTGAGAGACACAGGTTGAAAATGAGATACCCCTGAAAGTAGCCTGAGAGGATCACGTCCATGGTCCTGACCACAGCCCTGATGCCCTAGATATAGGGGAACTGCCAGAAGTTACAAGGCTCAGGCATGCTTGACTGGAGCACAGTTATTTTCACTGGGAAAAGGCAGTTGAGCTTCCTCGAATCCAAGCACTGTGGATAGGTTGTGAACTCCACATCAGAACTTCCTGTTGGCACCTGCATTGCCCCTCAGCTGAACACCCAGTCTACATCAAAGAGAGCTCCTACCCTGGAGCAGTGAAACAACCCTTGACCATTGCTCACTGCCTCAGTGACGTGGGCTGTACCAGATCACAGTGCTTTTGGCTGTAAGGCACAGGAGGAACCTGAGAGCCCCCCTGAGAGGAGCTTGAGAGGTCCATGATCATGGTCCTGTCACATAAACTTCAGGGGAACTACAGCTCTAGCCTACAGTCTATGACCTGCCAATCTCCACTGAAACCACTAAGAAGACCAGCTTGGATCTCAGGAACCTGCAATTTGGAATAACACATCTTATCCCAACCCCTGACCTGAGTTTCCAATAGGGACACAATAGGAATGGGTGAGCTCTGGGAGGCCCACTGAGAATCAGCTCCCAACACAAGGCCCCATCCAGCCTATGCAGAGTTACAAATCACCAAGTTTATACAGCCCCTATACCAAAGCTCCCTCCTTGGCACCAAGTCCAAAAGGTACCAGGAACAAATAGCTAAGGACAACCAGATGGCTAATGGCTAACAACAAAAGAACAGAACTGACAAAGTCAGGGAAATAGGACTCAACAAAATTCAGCTATGTTACAAGATCTGATCATCCCACCACACCTGAAATACATGAAAATGATGACAAATCTATACTTAGGAAAATGATAGGAGCCTAACAAAAGAAAATAAATTCCTGAAAGAATTTAAAGAATCCACAATTATACAAATGAAAGCAATGGAGAATTCAATTAGAGACCACCAAGCTAACTCTGTCAAATAAGAGTGGGAAAGAGACAGGGCTATGAAAGATTTGTAGGCAAGGACAAACAAATTGGAGCAGGAAATGGATAAAACAGTTCAAGACTTGAAATTGGAAATGGAAGAAATAAAGAAACCACAAGCAGAGACAATCCTGGAGGTGGAAAACCCAGGAGAGAGAACAGGAACTACAGACATGAGTATCACAAATAGGATGCAAAAGATGGAAGATAGAATTTCAGACATGGAAGATTCGATTGAAGAATTCAGTACAACCAAAGAAAATGAGAAATCTAAAACATTCCTCACTCAAAACATCCAAGAAATCAATGGCTCAATGACAAGACAGAACCTAAGAATTATAGGCATAGATGAAAGAGAAGACCCCCAATTCCAAGGTCCAGGAAATATTTTCATCAAAATCATAGAAGACAATTTCCCAAACCTAAAGAAAGAGTTGCCAGTAAAGTTCAAAGAGGCATGCAGAACAACAAATAGATTAGAACAGAAAAGAAATTCCCTCGCCACATATTAATTGAAACTCTATACTAAAAGCTGTAAAAGAAAAGGTGAAGTAACAAATAATAGCAGACCCATCAGAATTACACCTGACTCTTCCTCAGAACTCTAAAAGTCAGAAGGGCCTGGGCAGACATCCAACAAACCCTAAGAGAACATAGGTGCCAATACCCAGCAAAACTTTCTATCAACATATATGGAGAAAACAAATTATTCCATGACAAAAGCAAATTTCAACAGTATCTATCCACAAATCCAGATCTACATAAGATCCTAGAAGTAAAATTCCAACCCTGAGAAGATAACTACACCCAAGGAAACAAAGGAAACAAAAAACTCCACTGCAGCTAAACCAAAAGAAAGACATAAACACACAAACACCACATACATAAAAATAACAGAAAATAATGACCTATGGTCATTAATATCCCTCAATGTCAATGGACTCATCTCCCTAATAGAAAGACACAGGCTTACAGAATGGATTTGTAAAAAGGACCCATCATTTTGTTGCATACAAGAAACATATCCCACTAACAAAGATAAACTCTACCTCAGAGTAAAAAGCTGGGAGAAGGGTTTTCAAGCATATAGTCCCAGGAAGCAAGCTGGAGTAGCCATCCTAATTTAGACTTTCAACAGAAATTAATCAAAAAAGATAGGGAGGGCACTACATAGTAGTCAAAGGAAAAAATCATCAAGATGGCATCTCAATACTGAATATCTATGCCCCAAACAAAAGGGCACTCACATTTGTAAAACAGACACTACTAAAGCTTAAACCACATATTGATTCTTACACACTAATAGTGGGAGACTTCAACTCCCCATTCACACCAATGGACAGGTCATTGAAACAGAAGCCAAACAGAGAAATAATGAGACTAATACAGGTCATGAAACAAATGGACCTAACAGATACCCACAGAATGTTTCATCCAAACACAAAAGAATATACTTTCTTCTCAGCATCACATGGAACCTTCTCCTAAATAGATCACACAGTCAGACACAAAGCAAGCCTCAACAGATACAAGAAAATTGAAATAACCCCTTGTATCTTATCAGACCACCATGGAAAAAGCTGGGCTTCAACAACATCTAAAATAACAAAAGCCTATACATTCATGGAAAGTGAACAACTCTCTACTCAATGACTACTGGGTCAGGGAAGAAATAAAGAAAGAAATCAAAGACTTCCTAAAATCCAACGGGGGGAAAAAAAAAAAAAGGACACAACCTACTCAAATCTATGGGACACAATGAAAGCAATGCAAGGAGGAAAGTTCATAGCACATAGTGCCTTCAAAAAGAAAATTGTGACAGTTCATATTAGCAACTTAACAGTAGAACTGGGAGAGCTAGAAAAAAAAAAGATGCAAACACTCCCAAGAAGAGCAGAAGGCAGGAAATCATCAAATTTAGGGCTGAAATCAACAACTTAGAAATAAAAAGAACAATTCAAAGTATCAACAAAACCAAGAGTTGCTTCTTTGAAAAATCAACAAAATATACAAACCCTTAGCCAAACTAACTAAAAGGCAGAGGAAAAATACCCAAATCAACAAAATCAGAAATCAAAAGGGAGAAATAACAGCAGACATCGAGGAAATCCAAAGAATATTTAAGTCTTCCTTCAAAAACTTGTACTACTTAAAATTTGAAACCTAAGAAAAATGAATAATTTTCTTGATAGATTCCAACTACCAATGTTAAATCAAGATGAAGTTAACAAATTAAACACTCCTATAAGCCCCAAGGAAATAGAAGCAGTCAATAAAAATCTCCCAACGAAAACATGCCCACGGCTAGATGGTCTCAGCACAGAATTCTACCAGACCTTCCAGAAGAGCTAATTCCAATGCTCAAACTATTCCACAAAATAGAAATAGAAGGAACACTTCCAAACTCATTTTATGAGTCTACAGACACCCTGATACCTAACCCACACAAAGACCCAACAAAGAAAATTTCAGACCTATTTCCCTCATGAACATATATGCAAAAATACTCAATAAAATACTTGCAAACTGAATCCAAGAGTACATCAAAAGTGTCATACACTATAATCTAGTAGGCTTCATCCCAGGAGTGCAGACTCAACATACAAAAATCCATAAACATAAACCACCATATAAACAAGCTGAAAGAAAAAAAAAAACCACATGATCATCTCACTAGATGCTGAAAAAGCATTTAACAAAATTCAACACTCCTTCAGGCTTAAAGTCCTGGAGAGAGCAGGCATACTAAAATCATAGCTACAAATAATAAAGGCAATATACAGTAAGTTGGTAGTCAACATAAATTAAATGGAGAGAAACTTAAAGCATTTTCCCTAAAATCAGTGACAAGTCAATGATGCCCACTCTCCCTATATCTCTTCAACATAGTACTTAAAGTTCTTGCTAGAGTGATAAGACAACTAAAGGAAAAGGGGATACAAATTGGAAAGGAAGAAGTCTAAGTATCTCTATTCACAGTTTATATGATAGTATACATAAGTGACCCCAAAAATTCCACCAGAGGACTTCTACAACACCTTCAGCAAGGTGGCTGGATACAAAACTAATTTAAAAAATCAGTACCCTTTCTTTACACAAAATATAAAGGGGTTGAGAAAGAAACCAGAGAAACAATACCCTTCCCAATAGCTGCAAAAAATACTTGGGGATAATTCTAACCAAAGAAGTGAAAGACCTATACAATAAGAACTTCAAGTGTTTGAAGGAAGAAATTGAGGAAGACATCAGAAGATGGAAAGATCTCCCATGCTCATGGATAGGTAGGATCAACATAATAAAAATGGCCATCCTACCAAAAGCAATATACAGATTCAATACAATTCCTATCAAAATACCAACATAATTCTTTATAGACCTTGAAAGAACAATTCTCAGCTTTATATGGAATAACAAAAAACCAAATACAGCTAAATCAATCAGGTATAATAAAAAAATCATCTGGAGGTATCACCATCCCAGATTTCAAGATATACTACAGAGCAATAGTAATAAAAACAGCATGGAACAGGTATAGAAACACACCAGTTGATCAATGGAATATAATTGAAGACCCAGAAATAAACCCTATGTTCACTTAGTTTTTAACAAAGAAGCCAAAACTGTATAGTGGAAAAAGGACAGTATCTTCAACAAATGGTGCTGGTCTAACTGGATGTCACCATGTAGAAGAATGCAAATAGACCCATATTTATCATCTTACACAAATCTTAATTCCAAGTGGATCAAAGACCTTAACATAAAGCCTGACACACTAAATCTAACAGAAGAGTAAGTGGGGTAAAACCTCAAACTCATTGGCACAGGTGACAACTTCCTGAACAGAACACCAATAGTGCAGGCTCTAAGACCAATGATCAATAAATGTGACCTGAAGAAAGTGAAAACCTTTTTGGAAGACGAAGAACACTGTCCCTAGAGCAAAAGCAATCTTAAGATTGGGAAAAGATCTTCACTAACCCCACATCTGACAGAGGGCTAATATCTAAAATGTATAAAGAACTCAAGAAATTAAACACCAAGAAACCAAATAATCTAATCAAAATATGGGGTAGATAGATAAACCGTGAATTCACAAAAGAAGAATCTCTAATGGCAAAGAGACACTTGAAGAAATGCTAAACATCCTTATTCATCAGTGAAATGCACATCAAGAGAACTCTGAGATTCCATTCCACACTTGTCAGAATGGCTAAGATCAAAAACTCAAATGATAGCACATGCTGGTGAGGTTGTGGAGAAAGGAGAACACTCTTCCATTGCTGGTGAGAGTGAAAACTTGTACAACCTCTGTGGAAATCAGTCTGACGATATCTTAGAAAACTTGGAATAGCTCTACCTCAAGACCCAGCCATAGCACTCCTGTGTATACAACCAGACGATTCTTCACCAAACCACCAGGACATGTCCTCAATTATGTTCAAAGCACCTTTATTTGTAATAGCTAGGAACTGGAAACAACCCACATGTCCCTCAAACAATGAATGGACAAAAAAGCTGTGGAATATTTACACAATGGAATACTACTCAGCTATCAGAAACAAGAAAATCATACAATTTGCAGCCAAATGGATGGAACTAGAAAACCTCATCCTGTCTGAGCTTATCTAGACCCAGAAAGATTCACATGGCATCTATTCACTTATAACTGTATTTTAACCATATAATACAGGATAACTATCCTACAACCAACAGACTGAAAGGAACAGGAACATAAACTTTGTTACTTGTAAGTGGGATACTTTGACCTATTGGTGCTGCCATGTGGACCCCAGTGCAAGAGGAAGCTCTTAGACCCCATATGGCTGCTGAACTGAAGGGGGCTGATAGGTAGGGCACCTCACACCAGAGGAGTAGGGTAGGTGGGAGAAGGGGGGAGGGAGGTAAGAGTGTGACCTAGGACGAGTAGAGGGAGTGGACTGTGATGGAGATGTAAATTGAAGTAATAAATACATATTAAAAAATAATTTTGAAAAATCTAAAACTATATTTTAATACTTCAATAACTCTGGTAGAAAAACAATTTTACTCATCAATACTTATGTATATCTAACTTTAATAAACAGAGGTATCATATGAGTTGCTGTGATAAAATGTGCTAACCAACACAAACGAGAGAAAAAACAGTTTAATTAGCTCACAGCCCCTTGTCATGGTACATTATGGCTGAGAAGCTACAGGGGCAGTGCTTGAAGGGGCTGACAACATACCCATAATCCATATCAGAGGGCACTGAATACATTCATGTTCATGTTCTGCTCACTTCTACCTTACACAGTCCAGAAGTTCCTGCCTAGAGAATGTTACAATCCATAGATGCTGGATTTTCTTATTTCAAACTGTTGTAAAAAATATAATTTCACACAGAACTGCCCATAGGTCTGTCTCTCAGGTGATTCTATCTCCTAAGATGACAACTGTTAATTTCTCCCTTGTATATTATAATAATTACACATAAAGTTAGTTGGTTATTTTGTGTGATTCAAAAGTTCTAAGTATCTACTCATGTGGAAAACTGTGAAATTTCATATAACTTTATTGTCTATGTATACATGTAGTTCCCTAAAGAAGAAAATTTGCTTTGCATTCATAAAAATAAGAAACTTGTTGAAACAACTAATAACTCTCCCCTGGAGACTTAATTTCAAAAAAACACTTATGTACTACTCTCCAAATATAAATCCATTCACACACATTATAATAAATATTATATAATATATTATATACATAAGTACTTAACCACACACATATACATGCCAAATACATCTATAGCAAAATTAGTTATCTAAGGACATTTTTCATAATTCTGTCTTCAGTGAACGTGTTGGTAGAAGGCAGAGGTAAATTGTGTTCCCCTGAACTTCTTTCAGGTAACTGTCACAGGCATTGAGTTCTTGTCAGATTTCATTTGGCAGTTGTTTCCCTAGGTTCCTCCCTATACAGTCTGTGAACACCATCAATACTCTTACCTATGTGTCTCTCTCAGCTCTCTGTGGCTTCCCTTGACTTGTGTGATGGTCCAAGTTAGTTATTGATTTGGAAAAGCTTCAGAGGATTGATCTCACTTTGAATGACCATGGAAGAAAGTCAGACAGTATTGCCTGGCAGCCACTGACAAATTAATTTTTATAACATTACAGAAAACCTTGAGTGAAATTCTAAACTTCCTAACACTGTATTCTTGCATCCACCTATCATATCTTCTCTTCTGACTCCATAAGTTCACTCTCCCATTACCACATTTCCATCCATGTTATTGATACATGCTGCTAGAAAAGCGTCACATGAAAGTCTTATTTAAAACAGAACAAAAATTGTCACATCAGGAATTAATGCTGTTGTATCTCTAGACCAATTTCAATAATAGAAAAATGCAAAAATTCATATTGACAGAGGTTAAGTTGTACTTCAATCTCCATGTTTAAACAAGTCATATTGAGAGACAGGAGGGATGGTGCATGACAAAGAGCACTGGCTGCTCTTCCAAAGGACCTAGGTATGAGTCCTAACATTCACTTAGAAACTCACAATAATCTGAAACTCCAGTTACAGAGTATTTAAAACCTTCCTTCACCCTCTAAAAGCAGAAGGTATTCATGTGATGCACAGATATACATGCCAGTAAAAAAAATCCTTCACATGTATAAATAATAATACAAATTTAAACATTCAATTGACCTTAGTTTTTTGGGTATTAATATGAATTTCTAAATTTCTGAAACAAAAAAAACCAATACTGAAACTGTGGAAATGAACTCAAGAGTGTCCTGGCACAATTTGGAAATTCATAGAGCCATAATGGAGGGAAAAGCTAGGTCTATTCCCCATACCATGTTTACTCCAGAACAAAGTAGTAGCTATTTCAAGTTGGAATCCAAATACCAAAACAGTATCTGTGTGTGTGTGTGTGTGTGTGTGCATGCGCGTGCGCGTGCGCGTGAGTGTGCGTGTGCGTGTGCGTGTGCGTGTGTGTGTGTGTTCAGGGTGTGTCAATTTTGGATTAGACATGCTCTTTTGTAGCCCAGGCTAGCTATTCTCTATAGCTGAGGAAGACCTTGAATGTTTCCTTTACTTGTTTCACTCATGAACTTATGATCCACCACAACAAGCTTTGACAATGCTCTTAGACCTAACGTTTTACCCCCAGACTGATTTTCCTATTTCATTTTGGCATATCATGACACCAGGAAGGACATGCCAGACTTAAATTATCAGGAGTGTCCTTGAGTTCCTTGTTATTCAGCAGATGACACACAAGCAATGGGGCTTTGTGTCCTGTATATCAGGGAGGTGATTGTTTTGTTTTTTGTTTTACTTCCCAAGGCATCTCAAATTTCAATCTTCCAAGGTAAGCATGGATTTCATAGTCAATATTTGTATATAATACTATGCTTTTCCTCCTTTTGTGATACTATGATAGCAACTTGTTTTGTTGTTGATATAAATGGAGAGGGGGCTAGAAATGCCAAGGAAAAGATGGCACTTAAATATTTCACACGCACTGAAATATTACATAGGTGTAATGAAGAAGCCAAGACATGTGAATTTAATGACTTTGTGAAAGAGATTATTTACATCTAGGGAAAGTGATAACAATTAACATGAGTATGAAATCTTGAGTAGGAATAAAGTATTTGAAAGCAAGTTCAACACATTTTGCTGGGAGGAGCAGAATATTCTCCATGGCTTCATGACAACATTGCAAGGACAGAGTACATCCAAGTTTGTTTAGTATGGCTGAGCAGGACATTTATAAAGCAGAGCTGTTCTTTATAGGCACAAAAAATTCAAACTGTTTATGAACAATATTGGCATAATTTCTTCATTTGTTTTCCATTTTCAAGATAATAATTTCAGCAGTTCTGCCTTCCTCTCTCCATTCCACACTTATAAATCTCTCTTTAGTCTTACTCATATTCATGGCCACATTTTTTCATAAGTTGTAATTGCATGCATATATGTATTTGTATATACATATATATTCCTAAATATAACCTACTCAAAACCAATATTTCAACATACAGTTTAAAACTAAGTTTAGGGAAAAGCCAACTAAGTTTACTTATAAAATTCTACTTAAACAGAGCCAAAGAGAGCACTAATCACTCAAGAGTATGTACTGTGCTCCACAATTTTTAAAAACCTAAGTGAAATGGACAATTTTCTTGATAGATTCCACTTTCCAATGTTAAATTAAGATCAGGTTAACAAAATAAACAGTCATATAAGCCCCAAGGAAATAGAAGCAGTCATTAAAAGTCTCCCAACCAGAAAAAGCCCAGGGCCAGATGGTCTCAGCACAAAATTCTACTAGACCTTCAAAGAAAAGCTAATACCAATACTCTTCAAATTATTCCACAAAATAGAAACAGAAAGAACATTGCCAAACTCATTCTATGACTCCACAGTCACCCGGATACCTAAACCACAAAAAGACAACAAAGAAAGAGAACTTCAGAACAATTTCCCTCATGAACATACACACAAAAATACTCATTAAATACTTGCAAACTGAATCCAAAAACACATCAAAGGTATCATACACTATGATCAAGTAGGCATCATACCAGGAATGCAGGAGTGGTTCAACATACGAAAATCCATCAACATAATCCACCATGTAAACAAGCTGAAAGAAAAACACAAAACAAAACAAAACAAAAACCAAAAACAAAAAAAACACATGATCATCTGAAAAATCCTGAAAAAGCATTTTAAAAATTTCCAACACCCTTCAGGCTTAAAGTCCTGGAGAGAGCAGGCATACTAAGATCATACCTAGAAATAATAAAGGCAATATACAGCAAGCTGGTAGCCAACATAAATTAAATGGAGAGAAACTTAAAGCTTTTTCCTCTAAATCAGGTACAATGGTAAGGATTTCAACTCTCCTCATATCTCTTCAACATAGTACTTGACATTCTAGTAGAGTAATAAAAAAACTAAAGAATATCAAGGGGATACAAATTGGAAAGGAAGAAGTCAAAGTTTCTCTATTCACAGACGATATGAAGGTATACATATGTGACCCCCAAAACTCCACCAGAAAACTCCTACAAATGATAAACACCTTCAGCAAGGTAGCTAGACACAAAATTAGTTCAAAAACATTAGTAGAACTTCTTTACATAAAAGATGAATGGGCTGAGAAAGAAATCAGGGAAATACCCTTCACAATAGCCACAAACACTATAAAATGCTGGGGATAACTCTAACCAAGCAAATGAAGACCTGTATGACAAGAACTTCAAGCCCTTGAAGAAAGAAATTGAAGAGGACATCAGGAGATGGAAAGATCTCCCATGCACATGGATAGGTAGGATCAACATAATAAAAATGGCCATCCTACCAAAAGCAATATACAGATTCAATGCAATTCCTACCAAAATACCAACACAATTCTTTATAGACCTTGAAAGAACAATTCTCAGCATCATATGGAATAACAAAAAAAACCCCCAGATTATCTAAATCAATACTGTACAATAAAAAAATATCTGGAGATATCACGATCCCTGATTTAAAGCTATACTATAGAGCAATAGCAATAAAAACAGCATGGTACTGGTATAGAAACAGACCAATTCATCAATGGCATCGAAACAAAGGCACATAAATAAATCCAAACACCTATGGTCACTTTTTTTGACAAAGAAGACAAAACACAATGGGAAAAGGACAGCATCTTCAAGAAATGGTGATGGTCTAACTGGATGTTGACATATAAAAGAATGAAATTAGACCCATACTTATCACCTTGCACAAACCTTAAGTCCAAGTGGATCAAAGACCTCAACATAAGGCCAGACACACTAAATCTAATGTAAGAGAAAGTGGGGAAAAGTCTCTCCAACTCATTGGCACAGGAAGATAGATAACTTCCTGAACAGAACATTAGTAGCTCAGGCTCTAAGACCAACAATAAATAAATGGGATCTCATGTAACTGAAAAGCTTTTGTAAGGCAAAGGACACTGTTATTCGAATAAAACAACAACCTACTGTAACCGATCTATTAAATTATTATTTAACACTTATTTATGTATTACTAAATTCACTTATAACAAACACCAACAATTTCTTAACTATTAATCCTATAAACTCTTACAACCCCTTTAACCTATCCACTAAACCTATTGATAATTATTTTTCTAACCTTTTAGAATGATACAGTCTCTGGGGCTGGTCCTCAGTCGTCAGGAACACAGTCTTTGTTATAGATTCTTTAACGCACTTAGCAGTCCTTTTTCTGGATCTCTCAGATGCAGGTTCGTCAGGGTAAGTTGGTTATTGCAGTCTCACCTTAAATAAGGCTTCATGCTTTCTTCTCTGTGGGAGACCCCAGCCCTCTGCAGGCCAACTTACTTCTTTTGAATCAGGAACTCAGCTGCTCTGCCTCAGTCCTTAAAGCCAGGCACAATTTCCTTTAGGCCACTGTTCGGACAGATCAAACCCCTCTAGGCAAAAGCTGAGCCACAGGGTTTAGTCCTTGGCCTTTTGGTGTCTTACTCAGGCTTTCTTTGATCACCAGCTTCTTTCTGCTTCAGGGAAATCTGGCCATCAAACGATGGCCAGCACTTTTTTCAGCAGGACTCTTGGAGCTCTCTAGCATCAGGGGCCTCTTCTTCTTCTGGGCTCCATGCACTGTCCTTAAATAGGAGGAACTCTGTTTCAGCTTAATTTAACTCTGTTTCACTTAGCAGCTGAAAACAATGTCAGGCCAGTTACTTTGTTTCTTCAAGTCTATTGAGTCTTTCCTGTTTTTCCTGACTTCAACCTTGTTTTTCAGTCTATTAAGTCTTTCCTGTTTTTCTGACTTCAACCTTGTTTTTCAGTCTATTAAGTCTTTCCTGTTTTTCTGACTTCAACTTTGTTTTTCAGTCTATTAAGTCTCCTGTTTGTTTCCTGTTTTTAGTCCACATGCTGATAATGCTCTTTATGCCCCAAATTAAGAGACAGTATCAGAAACCCCTATATATTTTCTAAATCTAATTTATCTAACCGCCTACAACCTACATTTTGGAAAATGATCTTTAACAACCCCACATCTGACAGAGGGCTAATATCCATAATTTATAAAGAACTCACAAAATGAAACAACAAATAATCCAATAAAAAAATGGGGAACAGAGCTGAACCTAGAATTGAAAAAGGAGAAATCTCTAATGGCCAAGAGACACTTGAAGAAATGCTTAGCATCCTTAATCATCAGAGAAATGCAACTCAAGACAACTCTGAGATTCCATCTCTCACCTGTCAGAATGGCTAACACCAAAAAGTCAAAGGACAGCACATGCTGACAAGGTTGTGGAGAAAGAGGAACACTCCTCCATTGCTGATGGGTGTGCAAACTTGTACAACCTCTGGGGAAATCAATCTGGCAATATCTTAGAAAACTTGGAATAGCTCTATCTCTTGACCAAGCCATACCACTCCTGGATATACATCCAAATGACTCCTCACCAAACAAGAAGGACATCTCCTCATCTATGTTCATGGCAGCTTTATTTGTAATAGCTAGAAACTGGAAACAACCCAGATGTTCTTCAACCAACCAAAGAATGGACAAAAATACTGTGGTATATTTACACAATAGAATACTACTCAGCCACAAAAAACAATGAAATCATGTAGCCAAATGGATGAAACTAGAAAAGCTCATCCTGAGTGAGTTAACCCAGTCCCAGAAAGACGCACATGGCCTCTCTTCACTTATAACTGTATGTTAGCCATATAGTACAAAATAACTATCCCATAACCAACAGACCAAATAGAACAGGAACTTAGACTTTGTTACCTGTTAGTGGAACACTTTACACTGGGAGAGTGGCCAGGTAGGCCCCCAATGCAAGAGGTATCTCTGAGACTTCATTGTCTGCTGAAATGAGGAGGGCTGATATGTGAAGCCACCCCACTCCAGAGGTGGAGGGGGAAAATTGGAGTGTGGGACCAGGAGGGGTGGAGAGAGGGAACTGTGATGGAGATGTAACTTGAGGTAATATATAAACATAATAAAAGAGTGTGCACTGCTCTCCCAAAGGAACTCTGTTCCAAAGGATGCAATTCAGTTCCCAGCACCCAAGATGCACAACTCATAACCACTAGTAACTTCATCTCCTGGGGACCTTCTGCTCTCTTCTGGTCTCTCTGAGTATGCTCATTCACAATGCCTATGCCAGGCCATAGACACATAAGCATGTATATATGTTTAAATAATAATAAAATACATTGAAATTTTAAAATTATTTAATTCATATTGTAACTATTAACTAATTTAAAATATTTTCAAGTGAGATAAAATAAATTTGGAAATAATTTTTACCATGGATGTTTATCTGGGCATAGCTAAGACATGAAAAGATTTTCATTCTTTTTACCTATCTTTTTTTAGTCTAAAAAAAAAAAAATCAAAACTTCTAGGTTTCAATTTCTTTTTTAAAAAAATATTTATTTAATACATCTGGTTACATGTCCATTACACTGTCCTCTTTCCACCCCTCCTGCCATCCCACCCTCTATCCCCTATTCCTTACATCCCACTCCTTTGGAGTGGAGTGTCCCTACATAACAGCCCCTCATCCCAGTTCAGCAGTCATATGAGGGACAAGAGCCTCCTCATAAACTGGGGGCCTACAAGGCAGCACCACTAGGGAGGGCAAAGTGTCTCATTGTCAGGAAACAAAGTCTTTGTTCATGTTCCCTTTGCTGCATTGGATGTAGGATAGTTATCCTGTACTATATGGCTAAAATCCAATTATAAGTGAATAGATATCATGTGCATCCTTCTGGGTTTGGGTTAGCTCACTCAGGGTGAGCTTCTCTAGTTCCATCCATGTGGCTGAAAATTGCATGATTTCCTTGTTTCTGATGGCTGAGTAGTATTCCATTGTGTAGATGTACCACAGTTTTTTAATCCATTCCTCATTTGAGGAACAACTGGGCTATTTCCAGTTCATAGCTATTACAAATAAGGCTGATATGAACATAGAGGAGGAAACTTCCTTGTGATTTGGTGAGGAATCATTTGGATATATACCCAGAAGTGGTATGGCTATGTCTTGAGGCAGAGCTATTCCAAGTTTTCTAAGATATCGCGAGACTAATTTCCATAGTGGTTGCACAAGTCTGCACTCCCACCAGCAATGGAGGAGGGTTCCCCTTTCTCCACAACCTCACCAGCATGTGCTGTCATTTGAGTTTTTGATCTTAGCTATTCTGACAGGTGTGGGATGGAATCTCAGAGTCGTGTGAAGTTGGATTTCTCTGCTGATTAAGGATGCTGAGCATTTCTTCAAATGTCTCTCTGCCATTAGAAATTCCTCCTTTGTGAATTCTGTTTACTTCTGTTCCCCATTTTTTTTGATTGGATTATTTGTTTTCTTGGCATTTAATTTGTTGAGTTCTTTGTAAATTTTAGATACTACCCCTCTGTCAGATGTGGAGTTGGTGAAGATCTTTTCCCAATCTGTAGGTTGCCATTTTGTTCAAATGACAATGTCTTTTGAAGATTTTCAGTTTCATGAGGTCCCATTTATTGATTGTTGGTCTTAGATACTGAGTTGTAGGTTTCAATTTCTAGGAGAAGTGTGACAGTTGATATTCTAAGTGCAGAAGCTGAGACCTAGCCTTCACTTGAATCACAATAACAGGGTGATATTTATCAGTGAGTCACTTGCATAGGATAACAGTTTTCTCCCTCATCTCAACAGAGGACAAAACCCTTACACCCAAAGTTTTAAAGATAATGGAATCTGTGTCAGTGTCCCACAATGTATTGTCATACATAGTTTATCTCATAAAATAGAGATGAACTATTGCAGATGTTGTTACATCACTTGGCTGATTTTGTAACCTATGATTTAGAACAAGAGCATGATAGGAAACACTGTCTACTTAAAAGAGAAGAAAACTATTTCTTATATTTGATTTTCTCAATTTGCAAAGCAATTTTCACCACAGAGTAAAATAGCACCAGGTTGTCTGCCAAAATGAATTTTCTCTCAAATTCTTACCAATGAAGACCAAAGTCTTTTGTGTGAGTGGGTCTTCATATATAATTGGATTAAACATTCATTAACTAAAGTAAGCTAGAGAGGTTTTTCTGCACACTTGTATCTGGAGTAACTTATGAGTACAATTGCTTATCTGCAATTCCAAAGTAATTACTAGAAATAACTGGTGTTTGTGACAAAGCAAGAAGCCATTTTAAAAACCAAGATTTTAGATAGTAAAAAACTCATTTATCATACCAACATACAACTAATTATCATGATTGTGAGGAAAATGTATTATGAGCACAATTACATGACTACAAAAAAGATTCTCTATACATTTATTTTCTAAATAGGAATATTCATTTGTGACTATTTCCACAAATATTATATAAGAAACACGGAATGCCTTTATTAATTAAGCTATTTATTTATTTCATATCCTGATCAAAGCTTCCCTGCCCAACTTTCCTCCCAGACCCTCCCTTTCCCATCTCCTATCCCATCATTTAGCCCCCCTCCCTTTCTCCTCAGAAAAGAGGAAGCCTCTCATGGATATCAATCAGCTTTGGCATATCAAGTTGAAACAAGACTAGGCACAACGTCTTCTATTGAAGGAAGGTAGGACAACCCAGTTAGGGGAAAGAGATCTAAAGGCAAGCAATGTAGTCAGACACAGTGAAACAGGGAATTTTTATTACTGTGAAATTTGCAATTAAACATTAAAATGAATGGTCAATGAATAGGCAATATGCTCACATGTAATAGAGTATTATGCAGCCATAAAAATAACAAATGTTATGTATATATGGAGTGATTTCTATGATGTATTATGGAAATATACAGAACATGCTTGTCAAAATCGCAGGAAAAATAAGAAAATAAGTATAAACTATCAGTTGTGGGGAAAAGATTACTTTAAGTAGGATTTGACACCATTTGAAGTCAGCATATAGATATGATATGCATGAACCTATATATATGTAAATAAAATGTATATATACACATGAATATATACATATTTGTTAGAAGTCATTATTTAAATAAAATTATAGCAACATGCTTGAGAAACCAAAATATAAATTTGAATAAAAACAGAAAAATGGACTGACTTCTACTGCAAATTATTTTATAGTACCCAAAATAATCAATGTAATTAAATTATACTTTTCACCCTGAAACTTCAGTATATGATGATAGTTAAGTATAAAATATAGTGAAGAAATCTCATTCCTTTTTACCAGGCAAGAAAGTTTTTGAGATGTTTTAGCATTGTCATTAATGTATTTTACATCAATTATTGTAGATAAAAAATAAGGGGAATTCAATTTTGATTAGGATTAATCGTTTCCCTAGAGAGAGAAAAAAATGTGACTATTGAATGTGAAGTGGTCACCAGGCAACTTGTGATGATGGAGTTCAATGGAAGGTGTAACTAGGCACACATGATTTTTAAAAATTGTATTTCCAAACTTAACACATTGAAGTAGTTAGTTATAATGCTTCAAAAAACAGTTATACTGTTTAGCATGTATAGCTCTTAGATTCTTAATTCTATTTTTCTTTTTAAAAAATTAAGCTTTTCCTTTAAAAACAACTGATGTCATAGCTATAGAGAAATAAGGTTATCAAACTGCATCCTGATGTCAGAAAGATGTTTCTAGAAAATATTGAAAATATAATAAAGTAAATATTGTGTATTAGAGGTATTCTATAGATTGTATTTTCACAATGAATAAAATCATTGATCATTGTTACATATCAAAGCAGGCAATATTATATCAGAATATGAAGTGACATTAAATCAAAATTCGAAGAGGTTTCTCTTTTATTTTCCATTTTTCAAAACATTTATTCATTAGTTCAAGTTACATCTCGATCATAGCCCCATCCTTCTTCCCTTCCTGGTCCCACCCTGCCACCTTCTACACCCTTTCACACCCATCCTTCTCCTTCTGTATATAAGGCCCCCACATATAAGTACTCCTTAGTTCATCAGTCACATGAGGGCTAAGAACTTCCTCTTACTCTGGGGTAGCTCATTTAGGGTTAAGTATCAGACCCACTAGCAGGCAACTAAGCCTATGATTAAAAAAGACTGTCCTCCTCACTTGCTAAGGCAACTGTATGCTAACTTGCCTATCCTCTATATTTGGATAGTAGAGTCTAGGTTTAGTATGACCTTCTTTCTTTTTTTTTCTTTCTTTCTTTCTTTCTTTCTTTCTTTCTTTCTTTCTTTCTTCTCCTCCTCCTCCTCCTTCTTCTTCTCCTCCTCCTTCTCCTTCTCCTCCTCCCCCTTCTCCTCCTCCTCCTTCCTTCTCCTTTTCCTTTTCCTTCTTCTTCTTCTTCTTCTCCTCCTCTTCCTCCTCCTTCTTCTTCTTGGTAGGTGTCTCAGTCTCTGTAAGCCTCTAGGGGCCTAGGTTGGTTAGCTCTCCTGGTCTATCTATTACTCCTCCCTCTCATATCGGATATCCAAAGCTCCACCTAATTTTTGACTGTGTGTCTCAGCAATTTTTTTGTTCTGTTGTTGGGTGGAATTTCTGGTAGAATAGTCATTCTAGGTTCCTATTCCTTTGGGTCTATCAGTTGTAGGATAGTATCCTATACTATATGGCTAACATCCAGTTATAAGTGAATAGAAGCATGTGTATGTTTCTGGATCTGGGTTAGCTCACTCTGGATACGCTTTTCTAATTCTATCCATTTGGTTACAAGTTGCATGATTTCCTTGTTTCTGATGGCTGAGTAGTATTCCATTGTGTAAATGTACCACAGTTTTTTTTTTTAAATCCATTCTGCTCTTGAAGGGCATATTAATTGTTTCCACTTTCTAGTTATTACAAATAAAGGTGTTAGGAACATAGTTGACCTGATGTCCCTGTGGTTTGGTGAAGAATATTTTGGATATATGCCCAGGAGTGGTATGGCTGGGTCCTGAGGTAGAAGTATTCCCAGTTTTCGGAGATATTGCCAGATTGATTTCCAAAATGGTTGTAGATGTTTGCACACCCATCAGCAATGGAGGACTGTTCCCGTTTCTCCACATCTTTGCCAGCACGTGTTGTCATCTGAGTTCATCTTAGTCATTCTGGCAGGAGTGAGATGCAATCTCAGATTCATTTTGAATTTCATTTCTCTGATGATTAAGGATGTTGAACACTTCTTCAAGTGTCTCTCGGCCATTAGATATTCCTCTTTTGGGAGTTCTCAGTTTAGCTCTGTACTTCATTTATTTTAAATATTGGGTTTCTTGGTGTTTAATTTCTTAATTCTTTGTAAATTTTGGATATTAGTCCTCTGTTGGATGTGTGGCTGGTAAAGATCTTTTCCAAATCTGTACCCTGCTGTTTTGTTCTAGTGACAGTGTCTCCAAGTGAATGATCTCCCATTCTCATGGATCAGTAGGATCAACATAATAAAAATGGCCATCCGATCAAATGTGATATACAGATTCTATGTAATTCCTATCAAAATACCAATACAATTCTTTATAGACCTTGAAAAAACAATTCTCAACTTCATATGGAATAACAAAAAACCCAGAATAGCTAAATCAATCCTATACAATAAAAAAACATGTGAATGAAACTGAAAAATAATTAATTATTGTAGTTATTAGTAAATATAAACTGTAAAATTAGGCTGGCAGAGTAACTGCAGCTTGGCAGAGGAGTGGGCCACCTGGCCCATGTGCCTTAACCAGTTGCCTAACTTTACCTGAGGAAAGAGATCCAGGACCAAGGGTGGCCAACACCACCTGTAAACTAAACACTGTTAATTAATATAAGTTGTTATATTAGGTCAGTAGAATTACCAGCAGCTTGGCAGGAGCTTTGCCTGGGCTCGAGGGGAGTCAAGGAGTCTGGAAGTCCAAGTCACGGGACTACTTGGAATGACAGCCTATAAGCCACCGCAGTCTTTTAGTTACTCTAAGTGAACCTAGATCACCTAATCCCAAACCGCCATGTACCTACAATTACCTTCCAGCAATTCTCCAGATGTCTGACTCCTTCTGTGACTCTGGGCAGAAAGAGAGAGAATCTCTGTGTGTGCCCAGGGTTCCTGTTCTAATCTAAGGAAGTCCCACCTTCCTATACTCTTTCTGCCCAGCTAATTGGCCATAAGCGACTTTTATTAACCAATCAAGGGAATGCCTCAGAAGGGGCAGTAACCAGATCTCAGCATTGAATTCAACCTATCAGAAGTAATGATATTAGACCTCAATATCTGGAGGTATCATCATCCCTGATTTCAAGCTATACTACAGAGCAATAGTAATAAAAACAGAATGTATTTGAATAGAAACAGACTAGGTGATAAATGGAATCGAATTGAAGACTCAGAAATCACCCACACACCTGTGGTCACTTAATTTTTGGCAAAGAAGCCAAAACACGGTACAGTGTTAAAAGGACAGTTTCTTCTTCTTCTTCTTCTTCTTCTTCTTCTTCTTCTTCTTCTTCTT
>CAJQZJ010033615.1:2680493-2710511 GCA_907164525.1 Lophiomys imhausi | reverse complement strand
TTCTTCTTCTTCTTCTTCTTCTTCTTCTTCTTCTTCTTCTTCTTCTTCTTCTTCTTCTTCTCCTCCTCCTCCTCCTCCTCCTCCTCCTCCTCCTCCTCCTCTTCTTCTTCTTCTTCTTCTTCTTCTTCTTCTTCTTCTTCTTCTTCATTACTTGATGTTACATCTCCATCTTAGTGTCCTCTATCCACCCCTCCCAGTCCCACCCTCTACCCCCATCCCTTTCATCTCACTCCTCTGGAGTAGAGTGTCCCTACATAATAGTCCCCTGCCCCAGTTCAGCAGTCATATGAAGGTCAAGAGCCTCCTCATACACTGGGGGTATAAAGGGAACACCAATAGGGCAAAGTGTCTCAGTGACAGGAAAAAAGTCTATGTTGATGTTCCCTTTGGTGCATTCATTGTAGTATAGTTATCCTGCATTATATGGCTAAAATCTGACTATAAGTGAATAGATGCCATGTGCATCTTTCTGAGTCTGGGTTACCTCACTCAGGATGAGTTTCTCTAGTTCCTTCCATTTGGCTGGAATTTGCATGATTTCGTTGTTTCTGATGGCTGAGTAGTATTCTATTGTGTAGATGTACCACAGTTTTTTCATCCATTCTTTGGTTGAGGAACATCTGGGTTGTTTCCACTTTCTAGCTATTACAAAAAAGGCTGTTAAGAACATAGATGAGGAAACTTCCTTGTGATTCGGTGAGGAGTCATTTGGATGTATACCCAGAAGTGGTATGGGGCTGGAGAGATGGCTCAGCCATTAAAGGCTAGGCTCACAACCAAAAATATAAGGACAATATCTTCAACTAATGGTGCTGGTCCAACTGGATGATGACATGTAAAAAATGCATATTTTCAAAATTAAAAATTGTGCTATAAGGAAGGAAAGAGCTCTCCTCTCCTGAGTTCATGGATGAGATACAGAAGTATTGTTTGATTCTGAATGTGATCTTTTGTCAACCATCAGTTTCATAACTGATGTGAGATATCATCTGTGAATAACTTATGGAAATCTATTTTGTGACAAGGTATTTCAAGCATTTTAGTTTAATGTCTCACTGATTGTTTACTAATTACAAAAGTAAAGGTAAATTGTTTAGTGGCAAAGAGATATAGTTAACACCAAAATAAACAATAATATTATAAATTATTTATAAAAAAGAGAGTCTCTGTATTCTGGTCTGCAAAAGCAATAGCAAAACATGAGCTACAAACATTCTTGCAATAGAGGTTAAGATAAGTTTAACCATCAAAATCTAGTCATAAGCTTCAGATCGTGAAAATTGTATAACACAATTGATTTAATCATCTAAAACAAAGACCCCTTTGACAGTGGAAAGAATTTAAAGGATTTTAAGGAGACATAATAAATTCAACTGCCATATACCTCATTGGATTTTGGATTCTTTTTGATAAGGTATTTGAATGATGAGGGGATTTGTATCATCCTTACACTGAATATGTTGATGAAGGAAGAATAGATAATAAGATTTAATAGTCAGATCTGAGACATAAATGTCATTTCAGATGATTCATTACTGGTATATTATGTTAAATATTTTAAATCAGAAACCTCATATTATTTTGAAAATTTCTTTAATCCCAACATTTGGGAAACAAAGACTAATGGATCTCTGACCTTGGCCAAGGTCAGCCTTGTCTACAAAGTAAATCCAAGACAAGGATATATAGAGAAATCCTGTCTTGAAAGAGAAAAATAAAGACATATGTTAATTAAGAGAAATTAAATGTTTTCCGACAAAGGGACCAAACACCAAAGAAGAAAAGACAAGCCCAGATGGTCCAGCTCACAGACTATTCCAGCTAGGACTTCAATGAAGCCCTGAACTTTCCCATCCAAAGTTCAACAACGGA
The DNA here is from genome assembly GCA_907164525.1 of Lophiomys imhausi. NCBI lineage: Eukaryota > Metazoa > Chordata > Mammalia > Rodentia > Muridae > Lophiomys > Lophiomys imhausi. Next base: position 2,708,639 of record CAJQZJ010033615.1, on the reverse strand, counting down.
CTACAAACTGCTCAGGACGTTCAAATTGCTGAGCACATAGAGACTGGACAATTATATTGCTTAACCAAATTTTTCTATTTTATTTGGGACCCCAAACAGGTTTTCTATGACCCAATTCAGCAGGAAGCAATTGTAAGAGAGCGACGTCTCATTCCCAAAAGGGGGGGAATGATATTTTGGTTATTTGATATGTTATAGATGTTGTTTAGGGGTATTGGTTACAAATTGTTAAAAGGTCTTATTAAACAAGGTATAGGAAGTCAGACCCAAGGACTTTTCTATTTCTTTTTCTTTTCTCATATCTTCTTTCTCTCTTTTATATGGAAAAAGGACTTAAAAAGAAAAAGAAGGGGAATATATGTATATATATATATAGAACTGATAAGATATAAGGATAGATTATTGAATCTGCTCTGAAACTTAAAACTATTATCATTCTTAAAATAAGGTTATCTTTTGATACATTGGTATAGAATTTTGTATATTGATAAAAAATAGATTAATTTTGATAGAATTTTATAGTTTGCTTATTCAACGATAGATTTATAAATCAATTGATGTCTTCAAAACCCTCCGGGATGTACAGAAAATGACATTTAAAGATATTATTATTTTAAGAATTGTTTGACTTTAAGACAGTCAGGTCCTGACAGCTCCCATTTGACTTGGAATAAAACAATGAGCATCACAAAGAAATCTCCCATCAGGAGATAATTCCTACTGGACAAAATGCCCCTGCTCTCTCTCTCTCTCTCTCTCTCTCTCTCTCTCTCTCTCTCTCTCTCTTTTAGTCACACTTCCTAACTTTTGAAATATCCCAATTTTTTTAATTAATTTTTTTCCTTTATTTTTTATTTCTTCAAGTTACATCTCAATCACAGTCCCCTCCCTATTCCCCCTCCAGTTCTACCCTCCCAACCTCAACCCCCCATCCTCTTCTCTCTTCTTTTTTTTTTTCTTTTAAGTTTAAGGTATATCTTATTTCCCCTTACAGTTTTCCCTTTCAGTCCAACAAATGGCTCTTTCTCTTATAATAACAAATACAATACAGTACAACAGAGGTAATTAGGCTACAGTTATGAGGTTTATATGGCTTAACGTACATTCCTAATGACCAGTCCATATGTATTTGATACCTGACTTTAACATTCTACTATCTAAACATCTCCATGAGTTTAAAGGTCTATATCTGACTCAACATTCATACTAACTTACAACACAATTTTGAAAGTATCTTCTTAGATCTATAACACTCTCTTGACTCCTAAACAACTCAAAATTAAATTATGAGACTCTAGCTGTCTGTTCTTCAACCTCCTCAGAGACCTGAGAGGGATAAATATATCTGATTTTATAGGAAGTACAGGGCCTGCAGCTTCCCAGACTAAGAAATGACATACCTGTGGCTGCCTAGGCAGCCCCTGCTCTCTCAACAGACTATATACAGACCAAAGATGGACCATATCTTAAAATGCAGGTAAGTTGATGTCATGATTCTGCAGAGACAGAATGGGTAAATTCTTATTTCCTGTTGCACAAATATGTGTGTGAGATTTGCTTGGCCAGAAGGCTGAAGACGATGCTCCAACAGTATGGAGAGATACTTGGGACTGTCTAGGCAACAAACTGTCATTTTTTCTTTTTGAAAGCTGCTCTTCTGTGCTTCCTATTAACTCAGATAGTAACTTTATCCCTTCTTAAGTCTTTAATGGGGTTGAAGAGATAATAGTTTTAAAATTTCAATTAAAAATGAGTTATTTAGGATTTAAAAGAAAATATAGGATATGATAGAAATTATTTAGGTTCAAAACTTCAGACACACCAAGACTGATAAATGATTTTTTTCTTCTTCAAGATTGCCTGATACAAATAGGCTAAACATTATATGTGTACCTTTTATATATGGCTTTCTTGATTGTTTCATATTTGCTGTTATTGTTTTAAAAAATGGTTAGCTTTTTGTTAGACAAAAGGAGGGAAATAATGGGGTGGTATTAAGCATTCTAAATGTTAATTGGTCCTGTTTGCTGTCTGTTACTTAATTGACTCTGATTGGTTAAATAGATGCTGAGGCCTGGAGATTGGGCAAAGGCAGAGTCAGGCAGGACTAGGAGCTTTTAGAGAGATGCAGAGTATCTTGGGAAGAGGAAGATTGCCAGAGAAGAAGCCAGGAGCAAATAAGAAAGACATGCCATGGGGTAGATTAAAGGAGAGCTTTCCACATGGCCTGGAACATCAGCTTAGTGTGGAGAATAATAGTCCAGATGGACATATGTATTTATGGGGTCATATTTGGGTGATAGAATTATGAGCTATCTCAGATGGGGTAGGATTGCACAACCCAGGCCTAGGCGTGTTAAAATCCACCTGGTGTCTGTATGTATTCATTTATAATGGCAGGTTAAGGATTAACACTGCGAATCAATTAAAGATAATATAAATACTAGTTAAATCATTTAATTAGTTATATTTTTTTCTACACATATGCATGTGCCTCCTTGAATATATCTGCCCTTTGTCTGAGTAAGTAGCCTCAGAAATGTCAGAAAGTCTGGAACTGTAGTTACAGGTGGTTATGAGACACCTGATACTGTGCTGGGAACTCCATTCTGGTGTTCTGAAAAAGCAATGTACACACCTCACTGAGTCATCTTTTTTCTTTAATTTTAACTTGCTTTTCTTTCTTGTGTTATTACATAAATAAGACTCTCCAGAGAGATATAGAGTTTCTCCACAATGTAAAAATATATTCAAACATCTTGTTGCACACCATAAATATTTGCAATCTAAATTATTCTTTAGAACAAATTTAAAACAAATCAAATACATGGAAGGTGAGATAAACATGGTGGCTACCAGGGCTGAAGTTCCTGATAGATAGGAACGTGCTGATGAAAGCACACCATATGTCAGTCAGGAGGAATTTCTTTGAAAATCTATTGACCACCATGGATAATATAGCTAATAATAACTTTAAAACATAATTTTGAATCACCCTAAGTCTGATTTCAATTACTTTCATCACAAAAATAAAATACAAGATTTGTATGTCAGCTAATGACTAAATTAATTAGAATGATTTAATCATTGAGCAAGATACATAGACAGATGTTAGATATAGGCAGACAGATGGATAAATATAGATATATTGCATATAAATAATTAATATAACAATAGTTACTTGTTCAATAAAATTTTAAAATATATTTTAAAGAGTAACATTTAAATCATTAAAATTCAGAATTAAGATGTCCCTAGAAGAAACAATTAGCACAGTGGAAGGAGCAGTTACAAAGCACAAGAAAATGAAAGAAAAACTGTTAAAAAAAAAACATGAAAATCAAGATAGAAGTAGAAGATATACCTGTCAGTTAGATTTAATAGAGTAGAATCCTCTGATGTCTCATTGGGGTATGTACATAGGAAATACAGAAGGGTCTGGTGGCACAGGACTGTAACACAAGTCAACATTCCAGAAGGAAAACTAAACAATAGATCATTACTCCTTACAAAAAAATTGAAATTAATTTATCAATTGTTGACAGTTTAAAACACCTGTTAGTGGGAAAATTTACAAAACCTAGAAAACAAATTTCAATTGCTATAAAGTCCAAATGTGTTTTCCAAGAGCCACTCTTATCAAGTTAGTATAATTAAAGGTGAATAAAATATTATAAATCTAAAAAGTTTCCTGTTTATACTGTGTTTATATGTTTCATGAAATACTGAATAATATAAGCACATGCATATGTGAGAAATATCTTAATGTTTGCTATACTTTTGAACAGATTGTGACTTTTTCAGGAACAGATGTTTTCTTTCATGATTTTCTATAGATTGATGTTTTCCATTAGTTCTTTTCCATAAACCTCCGTCAAAATACAATTTTCATGATTTTGTATTTTCTTTGAAGTGTAACTGTGTTAACATAGCTAGAAGCATACTGAGTGCAGAAAGCATCCGGAGATGACTGAGAGTCTTCTGTTGTCTGTGCTCTGGAAATACTAGACAGAAAAACACATGGATGGGGGACGATGCTATTGATACTCAGCAGAAGATGGAAAATACTGAATATAAATCCCTTCCAGCATTTACAAAATTGTTGAAAATCATTCTTTCCTTGTTTATTTTATTCACTGTCGGTGTCAGGCATGTGGGATCCAGAGTTATTTTTCTCCTATCCCATGTAGACTCCAGGGAGGGACTCAGGTTATCAGATACACTTTTACCCACAAGGTTGTCTCTATTTCCCTCTTGTCCTTTTCGCTTTATTCACAGTATTCTCATTGATTAGTTAAAAATGTATGCTAATTATTGAACACCCTAATAATATTGTAAATCAATTTTCTAAATAAGATTCATGTACCTAATTTTAAAAATACATTATAACTTAAAATACAGCTCAGCAGTTAAGAGTGCTTTCAGAGAAACCAAGTTTTATTTCCAGTATCCATGCCTGGCACCTCAAAAACACCCAGAACTTAAGCTCCAGGGAATCAAATGCCACCCTCTTCCAGCCTCCACAGACACCTGTATCTACATGCACATACCCACAAATAAACACACAGAGAGACATATACTTTCATAAAAGTTATTCATTAAAACAATTCAAACTAACACTATCTGAAAAAATTCTAGAATTAATATTTTTTCACAGATTGTTCCCCTATATACCTCTCATTAAACTATAGCACAGAGTTTGATTAACACTCCTCCTGTTTCCCCTCATAAAGGCACATGCCTTCCAGGGATATCAACTGAACATGGCATAACAAAATACAATAAGACTAGACACAAACCCTATTACCAAGACTGGGCGAGCTCACCCAGTAGGAGAAAAAGGATCCCAAGAGCAGACAGAGAGTCAGAGAAACCCTCTACTGCCACTGGTAGGAGTCCCACAAAAAGAGACACCCCCACTCCCACTGTTAGTACTCCCACAAAAACACCAAGGTTACAACCATAACATATAAGCAGAGGACCTAGCTCAGAGTCATTAAGGCTCCTCAGTCGTTGCTTCAGTCTCTGTGAGCCTGTACAAGCCCTGCTCACTTATGTTTGTAGGTTGTGTTCTTGACCCCTCTGGATCCTACAATTATTCCTGCCCTTTTCCATGGCGTTCTCCGAGATCCAATGGGAGGGACATGATGGAGATGTCAAATTTCCATTCTGTCTCTTCCAATTTCGGTTCTGTCTCTCTGCGTGTTTTTTGTTGCTGTTCTTGTTGTTGTTTTTTCTTTTGGTCTGTGTTCGTTGTGAAATCTAATAGATAAATCCTAGATTGCCATAGGGAACTTTCCAATCCATATTGTTCTTCCCATATAATGATGTATTTTCTTAGTGATTTGTTAATGAATGTGTCTTGAGGGAAATAGAGGAAGGGAGTAATTATAAATGGAGTACTAATCCAATACTGGCAAAACATGGATAAATTATGAAAAAAATAAATCCATCTTACTTCATTTTTGCTTATTATTTCAGGAGTAGATCTTCCCCATTGATTATGTATCCTGGAATGTATTGTCTTCAATTAAGATATTGTCAAGTTCTATAGATCATGAGTATGTCTGATATCACTAGATGGCTGATTTTGATCTTCATTTTTAGTCACGTTACAGACATTAAATATATTAAAATAGATAATAAATCCACCCTTTAAAATAAGAAATAATTTCAGAAAAAAAATCCAAGTAATAGTTATTTTAGAAATTTCAATAGAAATCCTAAGGGAGAAAGAATGATCCAAGATAAACTAGTTTTGGTCATTTCCTTACCAGAAAAGTGCACTGCTGAAATTCATAGAAAAGCCTCACTGATTAATTTTTTGTGAGCCTATCATTAACAGATGAGCCATCTCCCTAGCCCTTTCTCATTCCATTTTGATGTAAGTTGTCCAAAATGGATGCTAACTGTACTCTGGTCTTAGTCATAATGTCAGGTGGTGAATATTTCTACATTTTCTATTTTAGAATAAGGAGTTTACTTGATTAGGAATATCAAAGAAATTATGTTTAAAATCCAATTAGACATGTTAGAGAAATATAATTTTTAAGTGTTTCATAATATACCTAACAAGTTAAAAAGAACCATCAAAAATTCTGGTGGTGAAATTTGAGTTAGAGGTATCTCTTGGTAGTGATGGTATATTGTGAAAATTAATATGGACTGAAGAATATGCACACAAACATTTACAACCATAGTCTCACATACTAAAGCCTGTGTATTTTCAAATGAAAAGTTTACATTTGATTGATTAAAATTTGAAAATGTACACAATATGTCTAAAAAACACAAGATATCTAAAACAGAGGCAGCTGTGAGGAAAAGAATAAATACATTTACAAAATTAGTGAAAAATATGTAAAGTTATGGTCATTTAGAATTCTAGATTTTACATCCTCAATTCTGGATATTTTTTTCTTTCCTATTGCATTTATAATTTCATTGCAAAAATAATGTTTGTTTATTTCAGATTTATTTGCTGAACAGTTCTCTTGAGAGCTAAAGTAATTAATCTGGCAATTTTCACTGGGTTTATGTCACATTTATTATGGTGTATTGAAGAATCTATGCCACGAGGCTGAGAGCACAGACCAGTAGATCAGTCTTCTATCCTGCATGAGGTCTTAAGTGTAATGCTCAGTATCACAAAGAGTAAAACCTTTTGCTATTTTATTATAGAAAACAAAATGTAATGCTTTCTATTTTCTTTTGAAATTTATCTTTGCAAAATTCCTGACCTGTATTAGAACAATTCATAATGCTCTTACATTAAAAAATAATCATTGCATTTAGTTTCTAAAATTTCAAATTATGTATCAACAGTACTTTTGCTTTTTAACCAAAGAAATTAAAAATGTACAAAATGGAGCAAAGGAAACATTTGAAGTTTTACTTGCATTGAAATATGTGGTGCTCTGAATAGGTATGATACACAGTCTCTTTCTGCTGTCTGTGGATCAGGATGTAGAACCCTCAGCTCTTTTCTAGCACCATGTCTGCCTGCATGCCACCATGCTGTAAAATATATGTATCCATGATGATAATGAACTAAATCTCTGAAACTGTAAGCCAGTCCCAATTAAATGTTTTGTTTTATAACAGTTCCTATGGCCATGGTGTCCCTTCACAGCGATGGAAACTGTAACTAAGACAGACGTTGGTACTAGGGACCAGGATATTGCTGTTATAGACCTAACCATGCTTTTGCTTTGAAGAATGTCTACTTTGATTAGAAAAGCAACTTAAGTGGTGCTTAATGGGCCCATTAATAGGAGCATGGGAAAACAATGATGCTGAGGGTGATTTAAAATATAGGGGACTCTAGAGGTTTCAGAAGACAAGAATTATAATATGTTGTCTAGAGACCTTCTTTTGATGTATTGGTGAAGAATCTGGCTGGTTTTTATCCTTATCCAAAAAACCTGCCTAAAGCTAAATTGAATAGTTTTTGATTAATTACATTTGCAGAGGAGATTTCAGAACAGCTTAGTGTGGACTATGTCATGTGGTTATTAGTGGTCATGCTTACAAATATCTATAATGGGGCTGGAGAGACAGCTCAGCAGCTAAGAACACTGGATGTTCTTCCAGAGTTCCTGAGTTCAATTCCCAGAAATCACAGTGCTTCCCAACCATCTGTAATGGGATCTGATGCCCTCTTCTGGTGTTCATGAAGAAAGAGTACTCATGTACATAAATTATGTTAATAAATACATTAAAAGAAAAACATCTATACTGAAAAGGAGCAAGCTGAGCAAGAAAAACTAAAAAAATGTATAATTTTGGGAGAAGAGGGGAACCTTTTTCACAGAATAATGGAGTTAAACCCTGTGTTTGAAGTGATAAACAGATTAAAGAAAGGTCAGATGTGAAATGGAATAAAGGGAGTGGTGACCTCAAGGAAAGACAAGCTTCCAATTTGTGAAAAGGAATTAAAGCCTAGGTCTAGGCTTGGTGGTACATGCCTTTAATCATAACCCTCAGGAGACAGAGGCATGCAGATCTCTGAGCTCAAGACTGTTCTACAGAGCAAGGGCCAGGAGAGCCAAGCTTAGGCAGTAAAAGAAAGCATCCTAAACTGAAAGTAGAAAGGATGTAATTAAACAAAAGGGCCATGTTCCAGCTCTAACAAGAAGCAGAACTTGGTGGCTTCAGCCATGAGATTCTGGTTTTAGAGTTGAGAATAGAAAAAAGGAAGTATAGAATGTCCCTCTGATACTCAGGAAAGTTACTAAAGCTAGGATGTCCCTGCATGGAGGTCTTGAAAGGTCATTGTGTGAAGCTGTGAAGTGAAGCCTGGATTGCCTAGGCCATGTAAACTTAATGACAATCAATCTTACATTTTCTAATACTTTCTAAAACAAAATTATTAAGGCTTAAAGGAAGTAAAAGCCATAAAAGCAAATTTATACATATTATATTTGATATAAGGTTATTTTTTAACGATCAATATTTCCCAACTTCCTTTCTTTTAAACAAGAACCACACATTATCTGACTATTTTTCCTTGAATATGTTTTTAGTGGAGACTGTCAATCACTGCATTCTGTTTTCAAACAGCAGACCTGAGCCTGCTGCTTTACCCTTCTTGACATCAGTCAATCCCCTTTCCTAGTGGTTTCCAAACTAGAACTGAGGAAAGAAAAGGTACTGAGACCTTTGGATATTTGATTTTCATTGACTTTGCACACACACACACACACACACACACACACACACACACACATGCACACACATGCACATACACGTGCATCACAACAGAAAAATATTATGATCCCTTGAGAGGTAAAAGAATATGATTTTTTATATGTACTTTCTCAAAATCTAGTTCATGGTACATGATTTGAAATATTTTATTTGTATTTGATTCTTGTTTTATCACCTTGTACATCAGCCTCTACTGTTTCTGTTATATTTTCTCTTATGTAGAATTTTATTGCTGTGAAGAGATATAATGATCGAGGAAACTCTTATAAAGGAAAAGATTTCACTGGGGCTGGCTTACAGTTTCAGAGGTTTAGACCAGTATCATCATGATAGGAAGCATGGAAGCATCCAAGCAGACATGCTTTTGGAGAAGGAGCTGAGAGTTTTATATCTTGACCTGCAGGTAGCAGAAGGGGACTGTGTCTCACTGGGCATAGCTTGAGTATATATCAGATCTCAAAGCCCACCTCTACAGTGACACACTTCCCCCAACCAGTCAACACAGCCTACTAGTGCCCTTTTCAAGTATTCTAACACATGAGTCTGCGATAAGCAGCTTCTAGAATTTGACTGAAAGCATTGTGTGTATCAATTATTTTAAAAAGTATTCTGGAAGGAAATGAATATTTCCTACACTTCTCCTTTTTTTGCATTGCTCATATAGTGTTTCATAAACTTCAAATATCTGAAAATGTTCAATGACAGCATAAGTAGATTTATTCTATTGCAAGTGTAATAGAGAATTTATGTGAGAGCTGAGGAGATGGAACAGGGTTTAAGGGAACATGGCGTCAAGCCTGACAACATGATTTGATTCCTGGGACCCACATGGTAGAAGGAGAAATCTGATGCCAGCTTGTTGTACCTTGTCTCACACAACTACCCTCTGTGGATGAATGGACACACAGACACTCACACACACATACACACACACATTGGCACACACAAATGTGCACATGCACACAAATATACAAACACATGTGAACATGTAGGTAGTCACACACACGCACATAAATGTGGATGTACACACACTCACACATATGTGTGCAGAAGCACACTAAATACAAAGAGAAACTTTTAGGAAGAGAATGCATGCAATATAGCAAACACTTGGGATTTATGGTGCTTCCCTTGCACACCCCTCCCTCCTTCTCTTCTTCTGGGGTTCCCATTGTCTTTTCCTTCATAATGCTCTGACTTTTTCCTGTCCTTCTTCAAGAACAACAAGTGCAGATAATTTCATTTCTAATCCTGAATGTGTCATGTTACTTTTTTTCCACAGATTGAGTCAGTGCACTCTAGAAGGAGAGGAGAATGCTCATAGTGTTCAGGAAGTTAAGGAATCTTAAAGGTTTTGGAAATTCCTAGAGACGTTAGATGTTATAAGATTGAAAAAAATTTAGAAAACTACTAGACTCATGTCATGTTCCTAGATGGAAGATAAGCAGAAAATTGCTGTGGGAAAGGAGACTTCCAAATGGAGTGAAAAGAAGCTGTGTGAAGAATTTCAGGGACTGTTCTCCTGATGGGGTAGGGATCTCAATGGCAGAGGAGTCTTTGAGACAATCCTCCAGCGAGAATCCAGTAAACTTGTTAGCTCACCAAGTTAGACCTCAATGAGACAATTTCTTGAGCCTGTCATGATGTTTTCTGGAGTACATAGATAGTTATTCATGTCCTACTTGGAAAAATAGCTCAGCATAGTCATTACTAGAGTGTGCGATTGTTTTAGTTGTTTTAATAATTCAGAAAGTTTTATGTATGTCAGTATAGAAAAAATAATGCAACATGCTTAGCTAGCATTGGTAATTAGCTTTAAGGTGACATGTCATGTTAAGTCCAGGTATATCCTGGCAGTTGATTCTAAAGAAGTTTGCAAATTTCAGCTCCATTTAGCATTTATCTGTGTGAGGAAGAGAAACTGTCAAATTTAGTTAAGAGCTAATATCAACACTCAACAATGAATTTTACTTTTCAAGCTTTAAATGTAGACTCAAGAGCACAGACCTTTCTTTATTAGTCATGTAGTAGAAATCATGTCTTAAAAGAACAAGGCAAGGAAAGAAAATGAGCCTGCCTTGGAATAGGGCTTCCATGAAACCATGTGTCCTTTGGCATGAATGGTAGGCTGCAGTTCAACGGTGGAGTATGCTGTAATAGTAAAAGACATGCAATGAAACATGTAATCAGACTCCAGTTAACTTTTTCCCATTGGGGAGACAATGGAGATTTTCTTCTTCAAAGTGCCATAATTAGCTATATAGTAAAATATACATATGCATACACACATACTTTTGGATAGATTCTTTTACTTCAGAAATAATTTTCAGTGAAAAGGTGTGCTTCTTTAAGAATACTAAAAGAAACACAGTGACAGAATGATGCCAACATTGTCTTAAACACAAAAAAAATATTTAAAAAACTAAAAAATACTGACAGATAAATTCAACTTCAGCTTTTAAATTTAAGAATAGGAAGAAAATATTTATAAGTCTGCACAAGTTCAAAAAAAAAAACAGAGACAAGATGATTTAAAAATTTTAAATTTCGTACTCCAAATCTTAACACACAGGCAAAATCACTTCAGAACATCAGAACAATTATGTTGCAAACATAGAAAAATGGCAACATGTAAAAAGACTTTTTTGTTTGTTTGTTTTTTAGTTTTCTCTCCCTTGCAATGAGACATTTTTCACTGGTGGTGCTGCCTTGTAGGCCCCCAGTGTATGAGGAGGTTCTTGGCCCTCATACAACTTGTGAACTGGGGCGAGGGACTGTTATGTAGGGACACTCCACTCCAGAGGAGTGGGATGGAAGGGTTAGGGGGTAGAGGGTGGGAGGGTGGGGCTGGGAAGGGGGGAAAGAGGACAATATGATGGAGAAGTAACATGAAGCAACAAATAAATAAATTTATTTATTAAAAAATAAAAGAATAAAAAATAAAAAAATTAATACCAAAAAAAAAAGAATGACAAGAAATTTGTGTTCTGGGATCTTTTTTTAAACTAAAAAACTAGACTCAGTTTTTCTTTTAATCAAAATATTGATTTAGCAGACATACTATACTGACTCTTCATCTGCTGCTTAGGCGAAGGAGAAGACTGTCTTCTTAACATATCTTTATGTATGTACGAGCTTCCCATTCCCTCTGCTACAAAATAGCAGTTAGACCAATATCATGGGATTATTTTTAAATGTTTAAATTACATTTTTAAAGATATCTGTGTGTATGTATTTGAGTGGGAAGTGGGAGATGTGCCTGCCATGGCATACATGTGGAGATCCTGGGATCATTCTCACTTGATCAGGCTTGGTAACAGGTGTTTTTTATCTGCCTAGCAATCTTACTACCATTTCAGTGGAATGGTTTTATAAATGTTTATGAGAAAATCTAAAAAATCCAATTAGCATAGTAGATCAAAGAAAATTCTCCAAGTGGTAACTATGATAAATGTCTAAAGTGTCCAAATATTAATCGACCTAAGTATTGACTTTCTACAACTATTTTGATAAGATGATATGCTTTCCAACACTCTTTGTAATTTCCTAAAGAGTTTTTTTTCTTATTTCTTTTTTTCCTTTATTTTTTATTTCTTCAAGTTACATCTCAATCGCAGTCCCCTCCCTATTCCCCCTCCAGTCCCACCCTCCCACCCTCAACCCCCCATCCTCTTCCCCTTTTCTTTTTCTTTTAAGTTTAAGGTATATCTTATTTCCCCCTACAGTTTCCCCTTTCAGTACAACAAATGGCTCTTTCTCTTATAACAAATACAATACAGTACAACAGAGTTAATTAGGCCACAGTTATGAGGGTTATATGGCTTAACGTATATTCCCAATGACCAGTCCATATGTATTTGATACCTGACTTTAACATTCTACTATCTAAACATCTCCATGAGTTTAAAGGTCTATATCTGACTCAACATTCATACTAACTTGCAACACAATTTTAAAAGTATCTTCTTAGATCTATAACACTCTCTTGACTCCTAAACAACTCAAAATTTAATTATGAGACTCTAGCTATCTGTTCTTCAACCACCTCAGAGACCTGAGAGGGATAAATATATCTGATTTTATAGGAAGTACAGGGCCTGCAGCTTACCAAATTAAGAAATGACATATCAGTGGCTGCCTGGACAGTTCCCATTTTCTCTCCCTACATTACAACATCGATCTTCAGTCATTTGGCCCCGTTTCTCTGACAGACATTGATTGTAGAGCAGTGGTTATGAAGGACTTACCTACCCTGTCTTGGCAGAACTAGGCTGTCGACTTACCTGCTTCCAGGTTTTGTCCTTTTTGGACAGCATTCTGTCTACAGTTGGGGCAAGGGGCTTTTCCTACCAAGAGATAGGCTTGTGACTAATTCAATCATCTCCCACTGGAGATTCTTCGATGCTCATCTTCTACTTGGAGGAGAATAGGGGGTGCTGTCAGGAGTTGATATGTCTTGATATAAAAAAATTTAAAGTTACAAAAACATCTTTGAATGCCATATTCTGCAGATCTCTTGAGGTTTTTGAAGAGGCCCTATCTATCTCTTATATTAGGGTAAGCAGATGTTGCTTGTCTCTTGCTAGTTTATTTCTGATTAGCTAGAAAGTAACTATAATAGGCTGTCATAGTACCTAACTGAATGACCGGCTTGCGTAACCATTAGTTTGCATTTCTTAATTATCCAAAACAGTTTATGACAATTAGTAGTAAAAGGCCAAAACATCACATTTCATTTTTTTCTTTACCTCCTAACCCTTCCATCTCATTTCTCTGGGGTGGGGTGTCCTTATATAACAGTCCCTCATCTCAGTTGAGAGGTCATATGAGGGCCAAGAGTCTCTTCATTCATTGTGGATCTACGAAGCAGTACCATCAGTGAAAAGTGTCTCGTTGCCCGGGAGAGAGAACTACTAAACAAACAAACCAATAAGCATACAATAGATAAAAAGACTAAAAAATAGAAAAAATATAACTAATATATAAAAAATAAAGAAAGAATAAAAATTAAAAATAAGAAGTCTATGTCCAAGTTCCCTTTGGTGTGTTAGTTGTAGTATCGATACCTTCTACTATACACCCAAATGCCTCTTCACGGAATCATAAGGAAGTTTCCTCATCTATGTTTATAACAGCCTTATTTGTAATAGCTAGAAACTGGAAACAACCCAGATGTCCCTCAACCGAAGAATGGGTCAAAAAACTGTGGTACATCTATACAATGGAATATTATACAGCTATCAGGAACAATGAAATTATGCAATTTGCAGCCAAATGGATGGAACTAGAAAAGCTCATCCTTGGTGAACTAACTCAGACTTAGAAGGACACATATGGCATCTATTCACTTTAGAAGGATTTTTCTTATTTCTTATGCTACCACATGTTATGATACTTCTTGTATATTTAATTAAGAATTCCAATAACTTCCAGGAGACACACCTTTCTTAGCTTGCACTATGGAGGCACATTTCATAAACACAGAGACATATCTCCAGACTCACTACTTGTTTCATTTATTAAAAATCACACAGCACAAACTTTGATAAAGATATGGAATACAACTTTAGTTAAGAAGAAATTGGAGTAATAATATTAGTGGTAGAAGAACAAGATTTCATAATGCTATAACTAGAGAAATTGAAGAAATACCAGGACTGTTTATGTTAAATTTAGCATAACAGACTAATTGTTTTTCAAAGTGGTAGTATTTTGCATTTCCACTCGGAAACATGAGTATTCCATAAGTAATACCAATTACTTCGAATTCTCAGCAACAATACTGATGCTAGCCAGCTTTAACCTGAGTCATTTTAGATTCCCTTACACTGTGTCATTACGATTTGTCACATCATTGAAGATAATAAGATTTTTTCAATGTGCTTCTTAATTACTTTTACATTGCATCTGTTGATATGCTTGTCCATATATTCACTTATTTTAAATTGACTTCTGTTCATTTTAAATATTTTCCTATAGTAATTATTTGTACCTAAACAGGTTCTTTCATCATATATTATTCACGGTTTTCTTTTTCAGATTATTAGTAAAGACTTAAGGAAAGTTAATACCTTTATTGCTATAAAGTAATAATTTTTAACACTGTTGGTTTTATGATTCAAATAATTTGGATGTTATTTTAAAAATATCCTTGAGCTGGGGAGATATATTAGTTATTAAGAGCATTTGCTGCTCTTATAGGGGATCACAGTAGCTCAGGTTTCAGCACCCAGAACTGATGATTTTAAAGACCTATAACTCAAAATTCAAGTGGATACAATGCCTCTGACCTTAGGAAGCACCTGCACATATCCATACTTAGGCATATCCATAATAAAACCTGTGTTTTTAAAATATCCACTTAATCCAGTTCATTTCTTTGTCCTATATTCTTCATGGAATAATTTATTCATTTTTATTAGGCTTAAACTCATTAAGTTATCTCAATGGAAGAACAGACAAAATTGCTTTTCTTCTGTTTTCTGTTCCATATAGTGTCCATAAATCACCACTCATTTAAAAGACTATGTGAACATGGCCACTTGGCAGTGAATTACATATGAATGGACCAATCACTCAATTTCATTGGCTTATTTATGTGTCATTACAAAAACTCCAAAATACCCACATTGCTTTCCTGATTGTTTTACTGTTAATTTTGCAAATCACTGCATGCCCATATTTTGAACTTCCTTTGAATAATTTATTTGATAATTCCTCAGTTTTTTCAAGCTACTTTCTCGGCCTGCTGAGATAACTGATCTACATTTTACAACTCTGTTTTGTACAAGCATTTACACTGTATAGATAAGCTGGCATGGCTAAGACTCATTCATTAGTAAGCATATGACTCTTCTGCCCACTGTACATTGACTGAAAGCCAAGGGTCACTGTCATATCTTTGTTCCCTCTCTTTCACTCATGTTTCTTTAAGGATGTCTCTTTACCACGTTGTCAATTGAAAGCTGTTCATAGAGGTCTAAAAAGTAATACTTTTGTCCCATCAGTGTGCCAGCACATATTAATTTTGTTATTTTCATGCTTTGATTTTAAATCCTTTCATAACATTTTGATCCGAGTTATTTTAATCTTATTACTTCAAAGAAGGGATAGATGAAGAGAGTACAGGTTGAAATGTCAAGGGATGACAGCAGATATTTCCTTTGTGATTTCTCAAAGAACAGACCAGATAAGAAGAAAAATTTATGGCACAATATAAGATCAGTAGGAAAGAAGATTTCTCAATCAATATTATACTTGAAGAAAAATATTTTATAGGTTGCTGTGAGAAAAAACTTAAAACAGGAGGTTTAAAAAGTTCAGACACTGTTGAGTCCCTCGCAGGGACCTCCACGCTCTCTCTGTGGTGGCTTGAAATGTAACTATTGCTTTCTCCCCACCTGTCACCCCGCCATCAGAACTGAGAATCCAGGAGCACAGTTGAACATACTCCAGAAGAAAATCTCAACAGAGAGGCAGGAGGAGCAGAGAAAAGTCTGTGTTTTCATGAAACAAATCAATGTGTCACAGTCTCCTTGACTTCACTATTTCCTAACTGATGTATTAAAACATATCTAACATGTTTGAATGTCATATTAAAACAAAAGCATAAGATCCAGATTACTACAAAAGCCATGAGAAAGCCAACGATCACCAGTGGAGATCAACCAGTACACATTTGTGATCATACACAAATGAAGACAGCAAAGGACAGTCCCATTCATTGTGTTGAACATTTATTTTTCATCCAGTCCATGAAGAAACATTTATGATGTTCTGTGTTGTGTTAATTGCACTTTGGACTAATTAAGTGCTTTAAATTACTGCCACAGATAGATCACCGAGAGACATGACCTGCAACATAATACCCATGCATATGTAATAGGCTCCTTGAGTGACAATGAATTACAGTTGCAAGGAACTGTAGCCTGCTATTCACAGATATAGCATGAATATCTCAGAGTTGTCCAAAAACCAAGAAAGAAAACTCAGTAAATCCACCATGCTTGGTATGGATAAGATTAATTGTGAAATTTGAGGTTTTTGATTAGTAGAACTTTTTCTGCCAACAGGATAATGACTTGAAGCCTGCCAATGGGGACCCTCAGAACAAGCTAATTATTAGAAAGAAATGAGGCCAGTATTAATCTAACCTAAGAACTATGACCACAAGTTCAGAAGAGTGGCATATAAAACCAGACAGACATGTGTCCTCTAACAATTAGGAGATTACAGTTTTAGTATCCACTATAGTAGCTCTGGAACACTTAAATATATCTAATAGACTATATACAGAGATGAGGTTGGGAGATGGCTCATTGTGTAAGAGAATTTGTTTCACAATAGTGAGGACCTTTATTTGAATCCACAGCACTACTTAAAGTCAGTATGACCACATATCTGTAATACTAGGATTGTGTGAGTCAAAGACAAGAAGTTCTCTGTAGTTTACTGGCTACCAACTTATCTCTGAGTTCTTTGAAAGACCTTCTTTCAAGGGAATATGGCAGAGTTATAGAGGAAGACATTCATCATCATCCTTCAGCATCCACCCATGCAGTGACAAGTACATCTGCATATTAACATGCAAACCCAACATACATACACGTACAACAAACATATATAATATGAGTATACACAGACACATAAAATATATAAAGATGTGTCCTGCAGTAACTATTAAACCATTGCTTGCAAAATCTATTTTAATTAAGACAAATTTAAATTATCTAACCCATAAGTAATGATAAATAAATGTCCATTCTAATAAAATAAAACACGACCTGTCGTATACAACAAAACAACTAGTACATGAGATGTTGCATCTAGCCCCCAAAACTTAACTCTGCAAAAAACTTCTACTCATAGTGTTCTAGAATATACTCAAGTGTTAGAAACGTAATTAAAATACATGTGGAAATATATTAACATTTTAGGCAAATGTCATAAGCAAAATATATAAAAAAAGAAAAAAGGTAAGAAGAAAATGAGAAGATCCTTAGCACATCTTTAATTCTCTTTGAATTTGTGAAATGGTATGAGTTCACAAAGTTCACGCCATACATGCAAATGTAAAAACATCATTTGTTTCACTTTATTTTTTAAATTTTTTACAATTTTTTTTCCTTTATTTCTTATTTCTTCAAGTTACATCACAATAACAGTCCCCTCCCTATTCCCCCCCTCCAGTCCCAACCTCCCACCCTCAACCCCCCATACTTTTCCCCTTTTTTTTTTTAAGTTTAAGGTATATCTTATTTCCCCCTACAGTTTCCCCTTTCAGTACAACAAATGGCTCTTTCTCTTATAATAATAAATACAATACAAAACAACAGAGGTAATTAGGCCACAGTTATGAGTGATATATGGCTTAGCGTACATTCCCAATGTCCAGTCCATATGTATTTGGCACCTGATTTTAACAATCTACTATCTAACCATTTCCATGAGTTTAAAGTTCTATACCTAACTCAACATTCATACTAACTTGCAACACAATTTTAAAAGCATCTTCTTAGATCTATAACATTCTCTTGACTCAGAAACAACTCAAAATTTAATTATGAGACTCTAGCTATCTATTCTTCAACCACCTCAGAGACCTGAGAGGGATAAATATATCTAATTTTATAGGAAGTACAGGGCCTGCAGCTTCCAAAACTAAGAAATGACATACCCGTGGCTGCCTGGACAGTTCCCATTTTCTCTCCATACATTACAACATCGATCTTCAGTCGTTTGGCCCCGTTTTTCTGACAGACATTGATTGTAGAGAAGGGGTTATGAAGGACTTACCTACCCTGTCTTGGCAGAGCTAGGCTGTCGATTTACCTGCTTCCAGGTTTTGTCCTTTTTGGACAGCATTCTGTCTACAGTTGGAGCAAGGGGCTTTTCTTACCAAGAGATAGGCTTGCGACTAATTCAATGAGATCTCACTGGAAATTCTTCGATGCTCATCTTCTACTTGGGGTAGAGTAGGTGGTGCTGTCAGGAGTTGATATTTCTCGATATAAAAAATTCTAAAGTTACGAAAACATCTTTGAATGCCATATTCTGCAGATCTCTTGAGGTTTTTGAAGAGGCCCTATCTATGTCTTATATTAGGGTAGGCAGATGTTGCTTGTCTCTTAGCAGCTTTATTTCTGATTAGCTTAGAAAATAACTAAAATAGGTTGTCATAGTACCTAAAAAAATGACCGGCTTGCATAACTATTAGTTTGGATTTCTTAATTATCCTAAACAGTTTATGACAATTAGTAGTAAAAGGATGAAACACCACATTTCATTATTTTTTCTTTACCTGCTAACATTTCCATCCCATTTCTCTTGGGTGGGGTGTCCTTATATAACAGTCCCTCATCTCAGTTGAGAGGTCGTATGAGGGCCAAGAGCCTCCTCATTCATTGGGGGTCTACGAGGCAGTACCATCAGTTAAAAGTGTCTCATTGCCCGGGAGAGAAAACTAAAAAACAAACAAACAAATAAGCAGACAGATAGATAAAAAACACTAAAAAAAAAATAAAATATATATTAAATAAATAAATAAATAAAAATTAAAAATAAGAAGTCTATGTCCAAGTTCCCTTTGGTGTGTTAGTTGTAGTATCGATACCTTCTACTATATAGCTAAAAACCTACTATAAGTGAATAGATGCCATATGCATCCATCTGAGTCTGGGTTAGCTCACTCAGGATGAGCTTTTCTAGTTCCATCCATTTGGCTGCAAATTGCATAATTTCATTTTTCCTGATAGCTGAATAATATTACATTGTGTAGATGTACCACAGTTTTTTAACCCATTCTTCGGCTGAGGGACATCTGGGTTGTTTCCAGTTTCTAGCTATTACAAATAAGGCTGCTATAAACATAGATGAGGAAACTTCCTTATGATTCCGTGAAGAGGCATTTGGGTGTATACCCAGAAGTGGTATGGCTGGGTCCTGAGGAAAAGCTATTCCAAGTTTTCTAAGATATCGCCAGACTGATCTCCATAGTGGTTGCACAAGCCTGCACTCCCACCAGCAATGGAGTAGGGTACCCCTTTCTCCGAACCCTCGACAGCATGTGCTGTCATTTGAGCTTTTGATCTTAGCCATTCTGACAGGTGAGAGATGCCATCTCAAAGACATCTTGAGTTGCATTTCTCTGATGATTAAGGATGTTGAGCATTTCTTCAAGTGTCTCTCAGCCATTAGGGATTCCTCCTTTGTGAATTCTCTATTTAGCTCTGTCCCCCATTTTTTTTATTGGATTATTTGGTTTCTTGGCATTTAATTTCTTGAGTTCTTTGTAGAATTTGGATATTAGCCCTCTGTCAGATGTGGGGTTGGTGAAGATTTTCTCCCAGTGTGTAGGCTGCCGTTTTGTTCGAATGACAGTGTCTTTTGCCTTACAGAAGCTTTTCAGTTTCCTGAGGTCCCATTTATTGATTGTTGATCTCAGGTCCTGAGCTGTTGGTGTTATGTGCAGGAAGTAGTCGCCTGTTACAATGAGTTGAAGGGTTTCTCCCACTTTTTCTTCTAGTAGATTTAGTGTGACTGGCCTTATGTTAAGGTCTTTGATACACTTGGACTTAAGTTTTGTACAAGGTGATAAGTATGGATCTAATTTCATTCTTTTACAAGTGGACATCCAGTTGGACCAGCACCATTTGTTGAAGATGCTGTCCTTCTTCCATTGTGCCGTTTTGGCTTCTTTGTCAAAAATTAGGTGGCCATAAGTGTGTGGGTCTATTTCTGGATCTTCAATTCGATTCCATTGATCTACTGGTCTGTTTCTATACGAATACCACGCTGTTTTTACAACTATTGCTCTGTAGTATAGCTTGAAATCTGGGATGGTGATACCTCCAGATGGTTTTTTTTTTTTTTTTTTTTTTTTTTTTTTTGTACAGGATTGATTTAGCTATTCTGGGCTTTTTGTTGTTCCATAGGAAATCGAGAATAGCTCTTTCCAAGTCTATAAAAAATTGTGTTGCTATTTTGATAGGAATTGCATTGAATCTATATATTGCATTTGGTAGGGTGGCCATTTTTATTATGTTGATCCTATCTATCCATGAGCATGGAAGATCTTTCCATCTTCTAAAGGCCTCTTCCATTTCTTTCTTCAAGGGCTTAAAGTTCTTGTTGTACAGTTCCTTTACTTGCTTGGTTAGAGTTACCCCAAGGTATTTTATGTTGTTTGTGGCTACTGTGAAGGGGGTTGTTTCCCTTATTTCTTTCTCAGTACATTTGTTTGTTGTATATAGAAGGGCTTCTGATTTTTTTGAGTTAATTTTGTATCCAGCCACTTTGCTGAAGGTGTTTATCAGCTGTAAGAGTTCTCTGGTGGAATTTTTGGGGTCGCTTATGTATACTATCCTATCATCTGCAAATAGGGATAATTTGACTTCTTCATTTCCGATGTTTATCACCTTGATCTCCTTTAGTTTTCTTATTGCTCTAGCAAGAAATTCAAGTACTATATTGAAGAGATATGGTGAAAGTGGACATCCTTGTCTTGTCCCTGAGTTTAGAGGAAATGCCTCAAGTTTCTCTCCATTTATTTTGATGTTGGCCACTGGCCTGCTGTATATTGCCTTTATTATTTCGAGGTACGGCCCTTGTATGCCCGTTCTCTCCAGAACTTTTAGCATAAAAGGGTGTTGGATTTTGTCAAATGCTTTTTCTGCATCTAGTGAGATTATCATGTGGTTTTTATACTTTCATCTTGTTTATATGGTGAATGATGTTGATAGACTTTCTTATGTTGAACCATCCCTGCATTCCTGGGATGAAGCCTTCTTGATCATGGTGTATGATACTTTTGTTGTGTTCTTGAATTCAGTTTGCTTGTATTTTATTAAGTATTTTTGCATCTATTTTCATGAGGGAGATTGGTCTGAAGTTCTCTTTCTTTGTTGGGTCTTTGTGTTTTAGGAATGAGGGTGACTGTGGCCTCATTGAATGAGTTTGGCAATGTTCTTTCAGATTCTATTTTGTGGAAGATTTTGAAAAGTATTGGTGTTAGCTCCTCTTTGAGGGTCCGGTTGAATTCCGTGCTAAAGCCATCTGGCCCTGGGCTTTTTTTTGGTTGGGAGATTTTTAATGACTATTTCTATTTCCTTACGGGTTATAGGGCTGTTTAATATGTTTTTCTGATCTTGGTTTAGCTTCGGTAGGTGAATCTATCAAGAAAATTGTCCATTTCACTTAAGTTTTCAATTTTGGTGGAGTACACTTTTTTAAAGTAGGATCCAAATATTCTCTGGATTTCGTCAATGTCTGTTGTTATTTCCCCCTTTTCTTTTCTGATTTTGTTGATTTGAGTTTTTCTCTCTGTCTTTTAGTTAATTTGGCTAAGGGTTGGTCTATTTTCTAAAGAACCAACTCTTGCTTTCATTGATTCTTTGTATTGTTCTTTTTGTTTCTAAGTTGTTGATTTCAGTCCTACGTTTGATGATTTCCTGCCTTCTGCTCCTCTTGGGAGTGTTTGCCTCTTTTTTTTTCCAATTCTCCCAATTTATATGTTAATTCGCTAATATGAGCTGTCACAATTTTCTTTTTGAAGGCACTTAATACTATGAACTTTCCTCGTAGCACAGCTTTCATTGTGTCCCATAGGTTTGGGTATGTTGTGTGTTTATTTTCGTTGAATTTTAAGAAGTCTTTGGTTTTCTTCTTTTTTCTTCCCTGACCCACTGGTCCTCTAGTAAAGAGTTATTCAATTTCCATGTGAGTGTAGACTTTCTGTTGATTCTTTTGCTATTGAAGTCCAGCTTTATTCCATGGTGGTCTGATAAGATACAAGGGGTTATTTCAATTTTCTTGTATCTGTTGATGCTATCTTTGTGTCCACCTATATGGTCAATTTTGGACAAGGTTCCATGAGGTGCGGAGAAAGAACGTGTATTCTTTTTTTGTTTGGGTGAAATGTTCTGTAGATATCTGTTAGTTCCATTTGATTCATGATCTCTGTTAGACTCATTATTTCTCTGTTTGGCTTCTGCCTTGATGATCTCTCCATAGTTGTGAGTGTGGTGTTGATATCTCCCACTATTAAAGTTTTTGGATCCATGTGCAATTTAAGTTTTAGAAGTGTTTCTTTTATAAATGTAGGTGCCTTTGTACTTGGAGCATAGATGTTCAATATTGAGATGTCCTCTTGGTGGATATTTCCTTTAACAAGTATGTAATGCCCTTCCCTGTCTTTTTTTATTAACTTCAATTGGAAGTCTATTTCGTTTGATATTAGGGTGGCTACTCCAGCTTGTTTCCTGGGTCCATTTGCTTGGAAAACCTTTTCCCAGCCCTGTACTCTGAGATAGTATTTATCTTCAATAGTGAGGTGTGTTTCTTGTATACAGAAAAAAAGATGGGTCTTGTTTACGGATCCAGTCAGTAAGTCTGTGTCTTTTTATTGGAGAGTTGAGTCCATTGATGTTGATGGATATTAGTGACCAAGGGTTGCTATTTCCCATTATTTTGGTATAGCTGGTTTTCTTGTGTTTCTTTTTGTTTAGTTGCTGTGGAGGTTTCTATTTCCTCTGTTTTCTTGGGTGTAGTTATCTTCTCTGGGTTGGAATTTTCCTTCTAGGATCTTCTGTAGGGCTGGTTTTGTGGGGAGATAATGTTTGAATTTGATTTTTTCATGGAATATCTTGTTTTCTCCATCTATGTTGATAGAGAGTTTTGCTGGGTATAATAGTCTGGCTGGGCACCTATGTTCTCTCATGGTTTGTAGGACAATTGTACTGGCCCTTCTTGCTTTTAAAGTTTCTGAGGAGAAGTCAGGTGTGATTCTGATGGGTCTGCCATTGTACGTGACTTGGCCTTTTTCTCTTACAGCTTTTAATAGCCTTTCTGTGTTCTCTACATTTGGAGTTTCTATTATTATGTGGCGAGAGGAGTTTCTTTTCTGATCTAATCTGTTTGGTGTTCTGTAAGCCTCTTGGATTTTTACTGGCATCTCTTTCTTTAGGTTTGGGAAGTTTTCTTCTATGATTTTGTTGAAGATATTTCCTGGACCATGGAGTCGGGAGTCTTCTCTTTCCTCTAATGCCTATAATGCTTAGGTTCCGTCTTTTCATTGAGTCCTTGATTTCTTGGATGTTGTGGGTGAGAGATTTCTTAGCTTTCTCATTTTTTTTTTGGATGTTGTACTGATTTCTTCCATCGAATCTTCCATGCCTGAGATCCTGTCTTCCATCTCTTGCATCTCATTTTTGATACTCACATCCTTAGTTCCTGTTCTCTTCCCTTGATTCTCCATTTCCTCTTTTAACTCTGACTGTGTTTTCTTTATTGTTTCCATTTCTATTTTCATGTCTTGAATGGTATTGTTCTTTTTGTACATTTCCTTCTCCAGTTTGCTTGTTTTTGCCTGGAAATCTTTCATTGCTCTGTCCTTTTCCTGTTCAAGCTGAGTCACCTTGTCTTGGAGCTCTTTAATCGTGTTATTCGTTGTTTTGACTTGTAAAATTGTGGCTTCTTTGAATTCCTTCATAGATTTAAGTTCTTCTTGAAGGGACTCTATCACTTTACATAATGTAGAATTGTCATCATTTTCATGTGTTTCAGCTGTGGTTAGGTGGTTCGGGCTGGATGGAATAGTGTTGCTTTCTTTTGTTGAGTCAGTTTGCTCTTTTTTTTTTTTTGGTCTGGGGCCTCTGGCCATGTGGATTTTTTTAGCTGTCTTCTGGACTTAGGTCCAAAGGGGGCACTTTGCTATAGGAGTCAAGTTTCTTTACTCTACCCCATAAGGTGAGTCATTCAGCCCTGCCTCCTAGGTGGAGACCTAACTAATCCAGTTGGTGGATCTGTGTACAAGTAAGCTCTGGTTCCCCGCTGGAAGGGCCAGTACTAGTACAAAAGTCCGATATATGACAGTTTCAAATATCTCGCAGTTTGCCCTGGGTTGATTCCTATGGTGGATAAATCTGTCCTTCACCCCCAATAGCCTTGCTGCTCCTGCATCTTGGAAACTGGCCAGTGATGTTACAGCAGTGGGTTGCAATCTGCAGTTTGAAGGCACTTTGCATCTCAGCTGAGCAATCTTTCGCCAGATAGCTGGATCGTCTGTGCGAGACCTGGGGGTGCCCAGCAGGATGGGGATTATCTCTGCGTGGGTTCTCAATCTGCCCACTGGGTATCAGTTTAGAACTTACCTGGTGTCTCTCCTGGTGGGGGATAGAGGGATCCAGATTCCCGGGTCCAGCGGCTTCCTTGCGTGTCCGAGAGTGGGAAGGAGCATCCTGGCCAGGGACCCTCAGTGGTCCCTGGGTAGTTGGGTGAGATCTAGAGGGGGTCGAGTCATTTGTACAGAGTCTTGCAACACTCGCTGCCCTGTGACTGTTAACCTCAAAATCAAAATACGTCCGTGCAGGCCGCCGCCATCTTGGATCCCCCCCATTTCTTTCACTTTATAATAACAACCAAAACTAATTTTAAACTTATTACACTAGATGGAATAATTTAACTATGGAATTGTTGAAATTTTATTTTATGTTTTTGCTAAATCTATAGAAATATCTATGATCTCTTTCCCCATTAATTGTTCAACAGAATTCTCTTAGTTTATGTAAAACTTTTAATTTTATCTTAATTTATATTTATTTTAAATTGCTATATGTGTATATAAGACATCTTGATCATATGTACTCTTACCCCATATTCTTCCAATCTCCCCCAGAAACCCCAAATACCTCTCTTCAATTTTATATCATCTTTCTCTAATTTTTAATAAGATAATTAAACCTTAAACCCACTTAGTCCTATTAATGCTGTCCTTATACTCACAGCATCCACTGAAGTCATCCACTGAGACATGAGGAACCTACCAAGAGCCATATCCTCCAATGAAAAACTGACTCTCCTAGGCACCAATAACTGTTGAGAGTTTCTCAGCTAGCTCTCCGTCCAGGGATCCTAACCTCTGACTCTGACTGGATCCTCAAATGGTTTGAACTTGTGCAGGTCTTTTGTAGAAAACCACAGCTTACTTTATTTTCATGTCATGTCTGGAGGACAGCATTTCACAGGATTACCCCTCATCAGCTGGCTCTCAAACTCTTTTGACCTCGTAATCTCCATGCTTCCTGAGCCTGGAAGCAGGTGAGAGGATGTCATCTTTTCAAATTGCACATTTTCATATTAATTTCATATTCATATCATAACTGCATCTTTTCATATTGTCCCATTATCTCAAAAAATAATACTCTAAATTTAGCAAACCATACAAATCATTATTCCCATATTTTTTTTTTAACCAGATTTTACCTTTCTTGTATCTTGGCATTTTAAATTAATTTAAACCAATTGAACAGTGTGACTATATTTCTTTGTGCTAATAAAACTTTCCTGATCCTTTCTTAATTTTGTACAGTGTTGGACAAAGCAGGTATCCTGCCTACCTTATCTTTGGACTTGGAATAGCTCTGCCTTGGGACTCAGCCATAAAACTTCTGGGTATACATCCACATGATTCCTCACCAAACCACAAGGAAGTTTCTCATCTATGTTCATAACAGCCTTATTTGAAATAGCTAGAAAATGGAAACAACCCAGATATCCCTCAACCAAAGAATGGAAAAAAAAAAGTGTGGTACATCTACACGATGGAATACTAATACTACTCAACTACCAGAAACAACAAAATCATGCCATTTGCAGCCAAATGGATGGAACTACACAAGCTCACCTGAGTGAGCTAACCCAGACTCAGAAGGATGCACATGGCATCTATTCACTTATAGTCGGATTTTAGCTCTATAGTACAGGATAACTATACTACTCCCAATGCACCAAAGGGAACAGGAACATAGACTTTGTTACCTGTCAATGAGACACTTTGCCCTAGTGGTGCTGCCTTGTAGGCCCCCAGTGTATGAGGAAGCT
Source organism: Lophiomys imhausi (assembly GCA_907164525.1). Taxonomy (NCBI): domain Eukaryota; kingdom Metazoa; phylum Chordata; class Mammalia; order Rodentia; family Muridae; genus Lophiomys; species Lophiomys imhausi. Next base: position 2,682,053 of record CAJQZJ010033615.1, on the reverse strand, counting down.
CTTGGCCCTCATATGACTGCTGAAATGGGGCAGGGGACTGTTATGTAGGGACACTCCACTCCAGAGGAATGGGATGAAAGGTATAGGGGGTAGAGGGTGGAACTGGGAGGGGTGGAAAGAGGACACTGTGATGGAGATGTAACCTGAAGTAACAAATAAATATTTTTAAAAATGTTTATTTATTTATTATTTCTTCAAGTTACATCTCAATCGAATTCCACTCCCTACTCCCTCCTCTGGTTCCACCCTCCCAACCCTTCCCTATCTACTTCCTCTTTTGTTAAGTGTAAGGTGTATCTTTTTCCCCCCAACTGCTCCCCTTTCAGTCCAACAAATGGCTCTTTCTTTTATAACAACAAATACAATACAAAACAACAGAAATAATTAGGCCACAGTTATGAGAGTTATAAAGCTTAGCATACATTCCCAATGTCCAGCCCATAGGTATTTGGCAACTGACTTTAACATTTAACTATCCAACCATCTCCATTATGTTAAAAGTTCTGTTTCCAACTCAGCTTCAATCCTAACTTGCATCACAATTTTAACAACCTCTTCTTTTAAAGTTATTATCATTCTAGATTGACTTTTTGTGGTTTGGTTATTACAGTATACATTTATCTACAGCATAGCAGCAACTAATGCCATGTTAAACATAATAGGTTTAACATAATGAGTTGCCATACATAGGATTAATATCCAGCCATATAAATGTATTATATGCTTGCCTTGTCATCAATACGGTACCCGGCATTTGACATGAACTAAGGAAAAATATTTTCTCCAGTGTTGAGTCATACCATCTCAACAAGTGGGCTAGTTGGGATAAGAAATTTCCCATCTCTTATAATAATGTAGCCTCTAATTGACATGCTTAAGTACAGAGCAGATAGAGAGAATAAGCCTTCTTTTGCTTGTGAAGAAAAGATCTCAAAGTGCTCAGAGATATATGTGCACCTGGCTGTTCTCACGCTGCAGATGCTTGCTCTTCCTTATCATTACTGTTAACCCTGATTTTCCTCCTAGAGAAAAATAAAATATACTTAGAAATCCAACAAATTTTACAACCATATCTCCATCTGGGTGCATTAATTTACTAGGATTATAAGAGTTACCATGTCAAAATCTTATGCAAAGATGCAGGATGAAACATAACATTTAAGCAATAGAACTATCCGTTTTTTGCCAACTCAACAAACTTCAATATTTTCACTCTCTGATTCGCTTTTCTCTATTTTTCTTCCTTAAGGCTTTTTACATAGAAACATGAATATATACCAAAATATTGTTTCACTGCAACATCTTATTAATCCCACATTATACTTGAGTTATCAATATTCACTTGCAATGTATGCAAAATACTTCTTCCATGAATGTGAGGGTGATAAAGCTCTGGCTTCTGTTACCCATGGTGATGATGTATGGGTCTGACTGGACATGTAAAAGTCCCCTTCCTCCATCCCTTCTCATGTATATCACACCTCCATTCCTCCTTGTGTGTATCACACCTCCTTTCCTTCTTGTGTATATCACACCTCCATCCCTTCTTGTGTGTATCAC
>CAJQZJ010033615.1:2572122-2680483 GCA_907164525.1 Lophiomys imhausi | reverse complement strand
TTCCTTCTTGTGTATATCACACCTCCATCCCTTCTTGTGTGTATCACATCTCCATTCCTTCTTGTGTATATCACACCACCAGTTGCAAACTCACAGGAAGAGGACAACCTTCCCAGATGGTGAGGAACTGATCTTCAGCCAAATGTTTATATTCTGGCACTCAACAATACAACTCCCAAACTTTCAAAATACTTCTTTCATTTCTGTACTCTAACTTTTGGTTTGATTCTCATCTCTAAAAACATTCTAGTTGTACTTATGTAAAAATTCTTCCATACTAATTTAAAAAGAAAAGTCTTGAAAATTTCTTAGTGGAAATATTCATTCACTTTTCTTCACATTATTATCTACATCCTATGAAAAGATGGTCTCATTGGTAAGAACATTTGAAGAAGGAACTGACTTTTAATCTCCAAGACCAGTCTCTACAGTTTGGCAGGACCACAGTCACACTATTAACTGAAGGGCTATATGTTTCGAGACAGGGTCATCTCTAGGATTGCTTTCTGTCAGCCTAGTTACAGTTTCAGTGAGAGGCCCTATCTCAAGGGAAGAATTTAGGGAGTAGTGGAGATGGATACATAACATCCACTTTGTTTTTACTAAATGTGTGGACAGGCACACACACCTAGACACAAAAATGTATATATCATTCATTTATTCATGCATCTCTCTCTGGGTCTGTCTCTGTTTGTTGCTGTCTCTGTCTCTTCTCTCTCTCTCTCTCTCTCTCTCTCTCTCTCTCTCTCTGTCATGTCCCCCTCGATCAGCAAGGATGACGCAACTCACAAAAGCTCTTCTCCAGCAGTTTATTCAGGTCCCTTCAAAACAGTCTTCCGAATGTCCGGGCAGACCCAACCCACAGGCTAAATACTATATGAACAGCCAATCAAGTAAAGCCACGTGGTGCTATCTTAGAGGCCCATGTATGCGGAAGCAAGCCAGATCAAGTAAAGCCACGTGGTGCTATCTTAGAGGCCCACGTATGCGGAAGCAAGCCAGATCAGCGGTCTTAGCCAAATATGGACTTGTTTACCACCGAGAGTGCTCACCGTCGGGCTGGTGGAAGGTGGAAACCGGTGCCATCTTTAGGGCGCGGCACGTCGCAGCTCTCTACAGTTCCCCCTTTTTTATTTTTTCTAAAGTTGATAGAAGTCCCTGGAAAGGCTACATAATCCCCATATCTGGGGATCTCACGGTGGGCCTGAGCTTGTAGGAGGGTGGTGCTCAAACTCTTACCCATCTCTGGGTCAGCCTCCCCACTCGGGACTGCCCTGTCTTAGGTGGCCGAGACTTACCCGTCAACTCTATCACTGACTTGCCAGACCCTAATATCCATGGAACGAATACCTCAGTGGGCAGGGATTATGCTCAGTGAAGATTTAAGGCTTCATGGCAGCGAGCCATGCCTGAGGGGACTGGCCCGCCTCAATGGCGACAAGGGCCTGTATAATCATGGCTGCATTACGCTTTTGTGTGGCTCTCATCTTGTAGATGCACCATAGGCAAACCAGAGAGGCTAGTATCATCACTATCGCCAAAGAGCCTACGCCCGCCCACTCCTTAAGATGATCCATAGCCGTCTGAATCCAGGAAGTCAAGCCAGTAGCCAGGCTCAGATCCACCCGAGTGGAATTGATGTGGACGATTGTCGCTCTCAGCTCTCTCATCAAATTTTCAAACTCAGCCGACCAATCCTGTAAGAGGAACTTTGACAATTGTCTAGACAAATTAGCAGCCTTTGTAAAATTTTGATACTGCACGGAAGTAACACACAAACCTTGCATTTTCCACTCACACCCCAATTGTGCTAGTTGCCAAAGAGAATCAATCTGTTCTTGTATTAAATCTATGCGTTGATTAACTATCATAAGACCTCCTTTGAGATGAGAATTCATAGAGGTCTGAGTATCCAATGCCTGTGCTACAGTGGCTGAGATGTTATTCAAGGCATTGGCAGTCTGTATAGAACTAGACAAGGCAATAGCTGAGGCAGTAGCTCCCACAGCAGCAATAGTGATGGCAGTAACAATAGCTGCAGTGATGCCAAAATCTCTTTTAAACCTGAATAACATCATAGTATTAGGAGCCTCTACAGGAACTGGTACATATCGAGGCATTCTAGTCACCACAGCCACAGGAAAGGCTGTGGCATTCCAGCACAGGGCATAAAAACATGTGCCTGGAGTTCATACTAACTTTTCTTCACCCAAGGATGCACTCCCATTACTTACAATCCACAGAAAAGGAGGCCAGAGACATACTGGCGAAGCTGAAAAGGTCTTGTTGCGGTAAGAATGAAACGAAGAATTCCAAATACCAGACCCACTACCACTAGAAAAATCCAATTTGGTAGCGGACCAGGCCACTCCAATCACTCGGAGTCATACAATGTCTGTTTAATGCTTCCACCTGAGCCATTGTAAAAGAAGCAGTAGTACCATAGGTACGAACTGACTCTGCAAGGGATTTAACTACTTTAAAATCGAGCGGTTCCTCGTACCTGTTCCCTTGTGGGTCTTGGAATACCGGATAGGCAAACTGTAATTCTGTTCTTACTTGTGTCCACATCCCCGGGCAGAAAGATCTCCCTACTTTCAGGGACTGAACAGGCTGATCTATCTGAATGGCTTCTGGATATGGAGGGGGAGTTGAAGGCGCCGCGGCAACGGCTTTACTTACACCGACCGCCGCCAACGTGGCTGAAGGCGCTGCAGCAACGGTTTCACTTACACCGACTGCCGCCAACGTGTCTTTCTCTTTTACCCTTTTCTTTTCCCTTTTTCTAATAACAGTCCTCTCCAACTGTTCTATTAGAGCGTGTAGCTCCCCTTCAGAATCCGTGCTCTCTGAGTCCTCAAAATCTCTAAAATCTCTAAAATCTCTAAGATAGGGATAGAGAGGAACCTTCTTTTTGCCTCCCTTTTCACTGTCTGCCTGATCAAATCTTTCGCCTTTGTTACTTTCCTTTTCACTGTCTACTTGCTCAGATCTTTCCCCTTGCAGCAGTTCCAAGGCTGATTCTCCCTCCTTGATTGCATTACAGCATCTCTGATCTTCTAAACAACTCCTCACCATTTTCCAAATCAGTCTTACTCCATGCTTCAGAGTACCTTGCTCCCAAGCAAAATCCAAGTCCCTGCCTAATTTGTCCCAGCAGGATACTGTAAGATTCCCGGACACCGCAAACCACGGAGCCACGGAATTGCATTCATTCAAAAATCTCTCTAGGGTAGACTTCTTAATTTTCAAATTCCTAGCTAAAAGTAGCTCCTGAAGAGCCAGAAAAATTGGATGTGACTCAGACAATCCCATGATTAAAAATTTACTTTTGGTTCGCAATTTCCCTGCGAAACTTTACCTTTTGTTCACAACCTCCGCGAAACTTTACCGTATGTTCACTATCTCCACGAATCTTTACCGTATGTTCGCTATTATCTGCGAATCTTTACCGTATGTTCGCTATCTCCGCGAATCTTTACTGTATGTTTGCTATTATCCGCGAATCTTTACCGTATGTTCACCATCTCCGTGAAACTTTATTGTCCTAAATTATCCCAGGAACTTACCAGCACGCTGCCCCTGACTGCAGGAGTTCTGAGTCTTTTCTGGGTCCCCGTATGGGCCACCACTTGTCGCGTCCCCCTCGATCAGCAAGGATGACGCAACTCGCAAAAGCTCTTCTCCAGCAGTTTATTCAGGTCCCTTGAAAACAGTCTTCCGAATGTTCGGGCAGACCCAACCCACAGGCTAAATACTATATGAACAGCCAATCAAGTAAAGCCACATGGTGCTATCTTAGAGGCCCACGTATGCGGAAGCAAGCCAGATCAGCGGTCTTAGCCAAATATGGACTTGTTTACCACCGAGAGCGCTCACCGTCAGGCTGGTGGAAGGCGGAATCCGGCGCCATCTTTAGGGCGCGGCACGTCGCAGCTCTCTACATCTCTCTCTCTGTATATTTCTCTCTCTCTGTCACACACACACAGAGGAGTTGCTTTTTAACATTCTCATCTGGATTTCAACTAGAGCCATTGCCTTATTATTTATCTGTGTATTGTATATTGAATAACATAGGAAGTTAAAAACATTATCTCCAGACATTCTGATTTAATTGTTTAAATTATTAACAAATCTCTGAACTTGAGATTATTATAATGTATTGAGCACTAACAACTTCTGATCTAAAGCAACCTTCACAACTTGCATCCACATTTTTACCCACCCAGATAAAAAGTAGAGATAGAGAAGATCTTTTCTTCTGTCCATCCTCTTTAATGCTATGGCTGTATTATTACTAACTAGAATAGTAATGATATTATAAAATAGCCAAAAATACATAAAATCATGTCAAGTCATTGTACATACAAATCATTTCAAATTATTTTTTACATTTAAAAATATTTTTCTGTGCATAGGTATTTTGCATGCATATAGATCTGTGCAGCATATAAATGTCTCGTACCCCAGTCCAGAAGAGGGTACCAGATCCACTGGAACTATTGTCACACATGGTTGTGAATCACCATATACGTTCTGGGAACTGAACCCTGGTTCTTTGAAAGAGCACCCACTGCTCTTAACTGTTGAACCCTGTCTCCTTATTAATCTAAAATTTTTGATAAAATATAGAACTTGGGGCAGGCCTTCAGCTCATTCATGTATGAGGCAGATTATATAGACAGATATAGATATATAGACGGTAGATAGATAGATAGATAGATAGATAGATAGATAGAAGATAGATAGACAGACAGACAGACAGACAGACAGACAGACAGATAGATAGATAGATAGATAGATAGATAGATAGATAGATAGATATAGTTAGAGATAGGTTAGTAATGAGAGACAAAGAGAATAAATGAACGTTTTGTATCAGAAAATATATCCAAAGGCAATAAATACATAGAGTGTAATATATATTACAGCTCCTGCCTGTGGCTCTTTCCTATGGACTTTGACATTGAAGTAGTAATTCAAGCTTTAAGAGAGCCATGGACTCTTAAATAACTTCAATTTTGTGCCTGTACTTTATGAGATCATCAAAACACTTCAAGTAAATTACAACTTCAAAATCAATTTCTCTCTTCAACCAATCTTCTATTATGTATGACTGAAGCTTGCATCTCTTAACTGGTATTATCTAAAGCAAAGTCAAACCTGAAGTTCTTATTTAATGCCAGTACTTTGGTACCTTGAAGAAATAGAAAATAAAAATGTTAATCTGTAGAGATTTCTTTTCTGCCATAACTGTGGTTTTTATACTTGTGTGAAGAAAATAATTATAAATGAAATAGAATAGTTAACTGGATACAGAGGAAACGGTTCATGTTTATCTTTCAGGGGTGTTCTTTGTGAGACATTTCTTCATGAAACCTGGTTCTGCCAAAAGAAACAAAAGGAAAAATAATACCTATCTATGAAAGGGCTTCAATACACATAGAGGCAGAATGTTAATTATTGTGTTGTTCTACTGTTTCATATCATCTATAGGTACTGACATAGCCTTAGTATGCAGATTAGGAGCAATGATAAAAAATTAACAATGGTATACTATACATGTCAAGTGTTTGATAAAACTTAAAGATCAGTGGTATGGACTGTGAATTTTTTTGTTTGTTTGTTTGTTTGTTTGTTTTTTTGGTCATAGAGAAAAATAGCAAGCCAAGGTCATAGTGAGGTTTTGTAGCTAGTAGGTGACAGTCATGACTAATTGGAATAAAGAGGAAGATAAATTCTATAATAAATAAGTACAGCATTATACATATAGGCTAATCATGTCAATTCATGTTTGCAGATAGAGTTCTGCAGACAAAAGGTTGGCTTAAGTTTTAAAATAAATAGCATTAGCTATTTAAACAGAAGAGGACAGCTACTAAAAACGTAAGAAATGTATGGCATTTTAGTTTCAACCCTGAGGGGACAAAGAAAGAGTACTGCTTCAGCAGTAAGAATGGCAGTTAATAATAACTATAAAACATTTTGAAGGTTTCTCCTTTTCCTTGCCCACACCGAAATGAGAGATTTGGGATTTAAAACTCTTTCTTGGAGGCTGTACAGCTATATAAGCTATTCAGAGCATGTATTGCTCATAGAGGCAACCCATTTTGTGGGCTTAAAACAACTTTCAGACACATAACCCTGTTCTAGAAACTATGGGCAGCTGTGTGCATGTGCATACACTTGCCCACACACCAACATGTACAAATGAAAATTGAAAATATATAAGTAAAGCAATGTATAGAGTTAGAAATCAGATCAAGAACTTAAATAGAACATCAAGGCTAAAAATGTTGACCTGTTTATTTTGATTAATTCATAATTTGTGACAAATGACATTTAAGAAATGAGGAACCAAAAAATAAATTAAAATAAGAAAATTCACAATTTTTATACTCTGTGCCTTGAAATTTTAATGTGAATATTTTATTTATATGATTTTCAAGTCTTCAACTGGTTTAAGTATTCCCAAACTTACTTTGATTTGTTCAGTGTGTAATATCATAAACAAAGGGACAAATAGTTCAACATACTTTTTGATATTATTATTTATCGCACAATTTCTTGCTATCCCATTAATGCCCAATGTTGGAAAGTGAATTTCTTTTCATTTACTTTCATTTGTCACATTATATAATTTTTCCATCCACAATGCTTCAAAAGTATCCCTCTTAGATTAATGAAATCTTAAATTATCAAAATGTTCCTTGCATTTTAATTAATGATTTTTATATTATTGACAATTTAATATCTACTTAATTATTGGACTCCATGGTCTTTCCCATGGTTTGCAATTTTATTTAGCCTTCCTTTGCCTTCCTAAAGGACTTCCCCTGACACCACCATGCCCTTTTGAGTACTCAAAGAAACAAGATTTCCATGAGGTGCTATCTTTGGTGTTAATTTGAACATGTCCATGAGGGTACTAAACATTAGGGTATACTGTGAAAAATATTATTACATAACTTCCAACAACACAGATGTCCCTCAACCAAGGAATGGATTAAAAACAAACAAACAAGCAAACAACAACAACAAAAAACCCCCAAAAACCCTGTGGTACATCTACACAATGGAATGTAGTAACACAGCCATCAGAAACAACGAAGTCATGCAATTTGCAGCCAAATGGATGGAACTAGAAAAATTCATCCTGAGTGAGCTAACCCAGTCTCAGAAGGATGCACATGGCATCTTATAGTCGGATTTTAGCCATAGAGTACAGGATAACTATACTACAACCAAATCACCAAAGGAAACAGGAACATAGACTTTGTTACCCATTAATGAGACACTTTGCCCCAGTGGTGCTGCTGTGTAGGCCCCCAGCATATGAGGAAGCTCTTGGTGTCATATGATTGCTGAACTGGGGCAGGGGGCTGTTATGTAGGGACACTCCACTCTGGAGGAGTAGGACAGAAGGGAGAGTGGGTAGAGGATGGGAGGGTGGGACTGGAAGGGGTGGAAAGAGGGCACTGTGATGGAGATGTAACTTGAAGTAATAAATAAACATTTAAAAATTATCAAATAGAAGTGACTTTAAGGGATGGAAGATGGAGTGTTTTCAAGAGCATAGTCATGAAAATGGGGTTAGGCAAGATCTGTAAGTGACAAAGAAACTTGGTGGGAACTGGGAAAAAGAAGATGTCACTCATCCTGTGGCAAGACGAAAAGAAAGTAACCCAATAAAGGTAATATGTTATAAATACTTGGACAGCCTAGACTTAAATTGAGAAGTAATCTAGAAATAGAATTAAGGAGTATATTAGCAAACAAACAAGCACACAACAATCATAAGGGAAAGAAACATCAGAAGGATAGAAGCCAGAGCTTCATTCAGGCTTAACTAGTGCCCTACCACAGAGCACCAGCTCCAGCAAGTCTTTCAACTACTACAAAAATGGCTTTCTCCTCTCAGTTCCCACTAAAAATTCCATAACCAGTTTTCTAAAAGAATAGGCCCAATTATATTCTTTTCATGCTCAATTAACTTTTGTGACTTCTTTTACTGGGCAACATTAACTATAAATTCATTAAAGTGGGCACTGAAGTGCCTTTGTTAATGTCCTACCTAGTTATCCAGTATTATCACCTTCTTGTTATTCTTCAAATAAACCATATGACAAAAATCAAAATTAACGTCTACCTCCTTATCACAGAAACTCATGCTTTGATGCTTCCTGGATTTCCCCATCTATAGATGCAGTATTGAAATTATTACAATAATATTGTTGATATAGCTAACTTTAATGGGAGGTACACCTGAGCCAGCAGCTGTGATATACATTTTGCAAATGTTTTCTAGTTTATTGTTCACAGTATCACTGTGAACATTTCTGTCATATATGCAGTATTCTGACACTCACCAAGGTAATATATTGCTTGCTGGACTTTATTATATTAATGAAGGAAGAAATTTCCATACAGGAATGTCACAAAGCAAATTTCACATAGTAATGTAAAATCCAGAACACATGTACTCTCTCACACAAACATACCAAATACCATTTTTTCTTGTTCTTACACTTAATTTTCCTTTTGCAAACCTAGCTATCTTTGTACTGATCAGACAGTGCCACATTTGCTTACAATTTATTCTCCTTCATTGTTGCCTACCCATATTCATGTATGCTCCCAAGAGACTTGTAAAGATAGAGCTTAACATACTCAGATAAAAACCATGATTTCATATGTCCTTGAGTACTCATGGAAAATCTGTCAATAATATGAATTTGGACCAAATCTCATCCTTTGGAAGATCTGATATTTCTAGAGATTTCTCTGCCAGGATGCTAAAAATTATTGAACTTTAGAAGCAATAGCTATTAATCTACATGCTGAGTCAAAGGAGCAGGGAAAGAAATTACCCTGTAATTATTCAATGTTCATATTCTTTTATGCACTGACCCAGAAAGTGGTAAAATATAGACTTTAAAAGATAGTTTATTGTATAATATATAAGAACAAATTTTTAAGAATTTACCCATGAGACCAAAGAACTAACAACAAAATACCAGAACAATGGAAATACTGTGTAAATAATGAACTGGCTTCCAGAGTAGAGAGCACACACCATTCCCAGAATTCTTAATTTAACAACAAATAAAGTTTTACAACATTGACATGTGAATGATATGTAAAAGGAGCTAAGGACCCAGGTGCCCAAAACAAAAATTTAACATAAGAGCTTTCATAGAACATGCCAAATTGTCTTACAGAAAACTCTAAGGAAAAATCACATAGGCTGTTTTTGGAAAGTAATCATTAGTCAATGGGGGTGTCTTAATGAGAGCTGCAAAAATTAAAAATAACAATGCTTGTATTTTGCTTGCATACATATTATTTTATTTGTCACATGATTTAAGTTCTTAGTAGTTTATTTAGCAGTGTATCATGTAATAGGAAGGAGAAATCCAATTGTGTTTCCTTCAGATTTTAATGGAGTTAATTGTGAAATTTGTTCAAGGTGTTTTTGTTTAGAATTTTTATGTGTTAAATTGTTCTTATATTTTTAAGAATTATTTTTTTAATTTAACTTATGTTGGTATCAGTGTGTATGTGCAGGAACCTGTAGGTGCCCACAGAAGGCATGAAGTGTCAGATCAAGAGGAGGGGCCATTATAGGTGGTTGTGAGCTCAGGTTCCCTCTAAAAGAAGCAAGTGCTATAAACTATGTCTGAAGCTCCTCTTTATTCAATTCCTATGGTAAATTATCTGTCTTCAGATACTACAGATTATTTTTCATTTAAAAACTTCAATCATGGCTAGCTAAGATGGTTCAGCCCCGCAGACTGTTCCAACCAGGACTTCAGTAAAGCCCTGAACTTCCCAACCAAAGTAAGGCTGCTGACTACAAACGTCTTAGGACATTTAAATACCTGAGCACAAAAAGATTGAACATCAAATGTTAGTAATAAGTTACTTAACCATTTTCCCATCTTTATTTAGGCCCTCAAACAGGTTTCTTACATTCCAAATTTTAAGAGAGCAACTTCCCATTCCCAGAAGATGGGGTAGGCAATTTTATTTCTTTTTTTTCTTTCTTCCTTTGATCATTTGATGGATTATAGATATTTTTTGTTATTTAGAGGGATTGGTCACAAGTTGTTAAATGGTCTTGTTAAACAAGGTTTTGGAGGTTAGACCCAGCGATTTCTCTCTTATTATTTTCTTTGTTCTTCTATCACTCCTATGTAGGGGGGAAAAGAACTGAAAAAAAATGGGATATAGAAATAATATAGGAATGATAAAGAAAAAGGGACAGATGATTGAATATGCTCTTATATCTTTGTATAGCAATTCAAAATTAAGATTATGTTTGGCAACATCGATATTGATCTTTGTATATTCATACAAAATTAAGGTTAACTCTTTTTTAAGTTATTGCACCTATGTAACACTTAAAAATGCAATGTGAAGTTTTGGCCTTTTGAGAGCAACTGTCACAAACTGTTTAGCATAATTAAGAAATGCAAACTAATAGTCATTCAAACTTGTCATTTTGTGAGGTACTAGTTTAGTGTATTACAGATGTTTTCTTTTTTGGTTTTTCAAGACAGGGTTTCTCAGTGTATGCTTCTCTGTCCTGGACTCAGTTTGTAGACCAGGTTGGCCTTGAACTCACAGAGGTCCGCCTGCCTCTGCCTCCCAAGTTCTGGGATTAAAGGTGTGCACCACCATGCCTAGCAAAATGTGTAGCCCAGGTTGGCCTCAAACTCATGATCCTCCTGCCTTTGCCTCCTTCAGCAAATCCTACCAGCATGAGCCACCACAACTGGCCACAGATGTTTTCTAAGTTAATCAGAAATCAAATTGCTAAGAGACAAGCAACATTTGATTATCCATATATATGGAGATAAATAGGTGGTCTTTGAAGACCTCAAGAGATCTGTAGAATATGGCATTCAAAGAAGTTTTCTTAACTAAAGATTTTTTGATATTGAGACAAGTCAGCTCCTGACAACACCCTCTCCCCAATTCTATTCCAAGTAGATGATGAGCATCAAAGAATCTCCATTTGGAGATGTCTGCATTAGTGGAAAGCTTGACACTGGCAAGAAAATCCCTTGCTTCAAATATAAACAGAATGCTGTCCTAAAAGGACAAAACTTGGAAGCATATAAGATGACAGCCTACCTCTGCCAAGATAGAGTAGGCAAGTCCTTTATAATTCCTTCTCTACAATTAATTTCTGTCAGAAAAACAGGGCAAAAGGGCTGAAGATAGATGCTCCAATGTATTGAGAGAAATTGGAAACTGTTCAGGGAGCCACTTGTCTGTCATTTCTTAGTTTTGGAAGCTGCTGTCTCTGCACTTCCTGGTTATTCAGATATATTTATCTTTCTCAGGTCTCTGATATGGTTGAAGACTAGATAGTTACTGTCTCACAGATAAATTTTAAATTGTTTAGGAATTAAGAAGATGTTCTATGTCTAAGAAGATGTTTTTAAGTTGGTAAATGCATGTTAGGATGGAAACTGAGTTAGGTATAGAATTTTAAACTCATTGAGATAGATAACTAAGATTGTTCAGCCAAACAGACTGTTCCAGCCAAAATTTCAGTAAAGTTCTGAATTTCATCCTCTGACTACAAACTTCTTAGGACATTTAAATAGCTGAGCACAAAAGGACTGAACATCAAATAATTTTATAAATGTGATTAACCATATTTCCATTCTTATTTGGGCCCGAAACAGGTTTCCTATGCCCCAAATCAGCAGGAAGCAATTTTAAGAGAGTGACATCCCATCCGTAGAAGGCAGGGCGGGTGATTCCCTTCCCCCTTTTTGTCATTTAATGAGTTATAGATACTTCTTGTTATTTGGGGGGAGAGGTTACAAGTTGTTATATGGTCTTGTTAAATAGGTTTTGGAGGTTAGACCCAGGGATTTCTCTCTTTTTCTTTTCTGTATCCTTCTTTCTGTCCTCTGTAGGGGTAAAAGACTTGAGAAAAACTGGATATAGACATAATATAGGAATAATAGAGAAAAAGAGACAGATTATTGCATATGCTCTTATGTCTTTGAATATTGATACAAAATTAAGATTATATTTGGCTAAATTGGTGTTGATCTTTGTACATTGATAAAAATTAATATTATATTTGGCTACATTGGTATTGATCTTGGTATATTGACACAAAATTAAGGTTAACTCTTTTTAAGGTATTGTATGTACCAAGGTAATACTAAAAATGAAATGTGAAATTTTGGTCATAAACTGTTTAGGATAATTAAGAAATGCAAACTAACAGTCATTCAAGCATGTCATTTTGTTAGGTAGTGGCGTAGTCTATTACAGATGTTTTCTTAAGTTAATCAGAAATCAAATTGCTAGGAGACAAGCAACATTTGGTTATCCAAATATACTGAGATAGAGAGGTGGTCTTCAAAAACCTCAAGAGATCTGTAGAATATGGCATTCAAAGATGTTTTCTCAACTTAAAGGTTTTTTTTTTATATTGAAAGATGTCATCTCCTGACAGTACCCCCTATTTTATTTCAAGTAGATGATGAGCATTGAAGAATCTCCAATTGGAGATGGTTGAATTGATGGCAAGCCTGTCACTTGGCAAGAAAAATCCCTTGTTTCAAACTGTAGACAGACTGCTGTCCTGAAAGGACAAAACACAGCTGAATATAGATGCTCTAATGTATGGAAATTGGGAACTGTCCAGGCACCCATTTGTCTGTCATTTCTTGAATGTCTCCCATATTTTTGGAAGCTTCTAGCCCTGCAGTTCCTGTATAATAAGATACATTTATCCTTCTCATGTCTCTGATGTGGTTGAAGACTAGATAGCTATAGTCTCATAGTTAAATTTTCAGTTGATTATGAATTAAGAGGGTGTTCTGGATCTAGAAGATGTTTTTAAGTTGGTGGTACAATTTGATGGAAGTTGAGTTGGATATATAACTTTAAACTCATGAAGATGAATACATAGCAGAATGCTAAAGTCAGTAGCCAAATACATATGGACTAGACATTTGGAATGCATGTTATGCCTTATAATGTTCATAATTGTGGCCTAATTATTCTTGTTGTTTTGTACTGTATTTGTTGTTATAAGAGTAAGAGCCATTCGTTGGACTGAAAGGGGGAACTATTGGGAGGAAAAGATATACCTTAAACTTTAAAAAAAGGAAGTAGATGGGGGATGTGAGGGGGGAGAGGGTGGGATGGTGAGATCAGAGTGGGAGTAGGGAGGGGATTGTGATTGACATGTAACTTGAAGAATTAAAAAAATAATAAAATTAATTAAAGGATGTTCTAGGTCTAAGAAGACTTTTTTATGTTGGTAATGCAATTGGGATGGAAACAGTTAGTTACAGAACTTTAAACTCATCGAGATAGATAGATAATAGTATATTATATATAATAATATCAGTTTCCAAATACATATGGACTGGACATTGGGAACATATGTTATACCTTATAATTTTCATAACTGTGGCCTAATTGTTCTTATTGTTCTGTATTTTATTAACTGTCATAAGAAAAAGAACCTTTTATTGGACTAAAAGGGGGAGCAATTGGGGGAAATGATACACCTTGCATTTTTTTAAAAAAGGAGATAGGAAGATGAGGGGGAAGAGGGAAGGAGGGTAGGACTGGAAGGGGGAGGAGGGAAGGGACTATGATTGTTGTGTAACTTGAAGAAATAAATAAATGCTAAAAATAAGATCAAAGCATTAAAAAATAAGTATTTCAATCTAAATTAAACATTTAGTATGAATTTTTCATTTTTTTACCCTGTGTAATTCTGTTGAAATGAGAATATTGTATCTATACCTTATTCTTTACTTTTATCTTTCAGATAATATTTCACTTCATAGGTATATCATGGATTGTTAAGTCCTTAATGTATACCTGGATATGACACATTTTCAGATCTGAGCTATCAAACTAATGATGTGAACATTTATTTATAAATATTTGCCTCAACCTATGGTTTATTTTCCTCCTTTGTGGTCTCTCTGGATAACACGTTAGAAATATTTTGCTTTTCCCTTTTAAGAGTAAACTGTCTTTCAAAGAGGGTCAACATCTGAGATATAGTTGCATTAGTTACCTGATTCTCTATTCTTTCCTGTTAAAAGCATAGATTCTCTTTATTATGACACACTAAACTGTATTGATGCTTGTTTGGTAATGACTGATTGGTTACCAGTCATAAATTTAATCTTGTTGAATGCTGGATAGTTTGGTAACCTATAAGTCATCTCAAATCATTGTAAGTAGCAGTCAAGCAACATATAAGTAGTCATCCTGTCAATCCCAAACAACGTTCATACATCTGGTGGATGTTCATGAGTTTTGTTAACTTCTGATGAGATTGTCTAATTCATGAAGTATTCTCATTTCTTAGATGAGAGTCTGAATGTATATATGATTTTTTCTGATTATATGGGCAAAATGGAATCTTTTATATCATATATTTTGTGCATGTAGATCACATATTTACCATTGCAATTTTGTTTTAATGTGTATTTCCTTCTAATATGATGTCTACAGCATCTAGTAGTTAGAAGCTGGTGAGCAATGGTTATTTGAGCTCGAATTCTTTCATAAAGGCACAGAGCAGCAAACCTTTTGGGGTATATATAAAGATTCAGGTCTTATCTCTGCTGCTTAACTATGGAAGTCTGTGATTCCCAGAGGGCACTTGAAGATGTTCTGCAGTTAGGACTCAATTAATCTTGCCCTTATCACCACATATCTAGAATGTTCCAATATAGTTATTGACACTCAAGTCAAGCTGTAGATTGATTTTTAAAGAACAGAGTTTATTCTTCAGCACAGTTTATTTAGTCATAGACTATGTGTGTTCATTGTTTCTAGCCACTTTATATAAAATTTATTTGACATTATTTTTCCCAATTAACTTCTTTCTAACGTTCATTTCCCCAATCAAAATTTAGTATACTGCTGACTGATAATATACTAGTAAAAGAAGCTAAATATTTATGACACTTACTTTGGAATTAGAGCTCATAGTTTCATTATAAATAACCACTCTTCTATAGGTTTGTTATAAGAACATTTAGGTAGTGTGAATTTATATAATAGACTCAACTTCCTTCATTTCTGCTTTTTAATACATATATATGTATATTTAATACATATGCTTCTGTGTGAATATATGATATATTCATGTCTTACTTACTGTTCTATTGCTATGAAGAGACATAAAGACCAAGGAACTCTTCTGGGCTATCTTGGAACAAATGGTGATCCTCCTGCCTCAGCCTCCTAGTACTGCAATGTCAGGACTAAGACATCTCAGAAACTTGCTAAAATAACATTTTACCATAAATTTTATCAATACTGGATGGCTACTCAGTAATGAATGAGATTTTTCTTAATATTGTGACATGAATGAAAAGCCTTTATTTTACGGTATGGACTTCACCTGGCAATAGGTCTGCAAGCAAATATGGTTCACAGTCCTTAAGACAAAATTGCCCTGTAAACTTTGTGTTGGTCCCATTATTGTTAGTAAAAAATGTAGTATTGTGCCAGGCGGTGGTGGCGCACGCCTTTAATCCCAGCACTTGGGAGGCAGAGGCAGGCGGATCTTTGTGAGTTCGAGGCCAGCCTGGTCTACAAAGTGAGTCCAGGACAGTCAAGGATACACAGAGAAACTCTGTCTCAAAAAAAAAATGTAGCATTGTAAACAGACTTTAAAATATGTTAAGTGTAAAAACTTGAGTACAGTCATTTTCAAATGTTTTATTCTTGTCACCTGAGTCCATTCAACATTCCAAAATTTGAGACAGGTATACAAGTTTGTGTGCAAGACTTAAATCATTCCAGACATCTTTGTTGTTGTTTTTATGGTCTTCATGTAGTTTGATCTGTCATAGATTTTATTCTGCAGCCCATATTTGTCTCAGACTCATAAAAAACTTCCTGCCTAAGTCTCTAAGGTGCTCAGGGCCATGACCCTCATTTCACGTTTGTTTCTTCATGCAAAGAGCAAAAAGGTAAACTGTAGGAATACAATCACTTCAACAGCTAATGAGATCATGGTCATTCCTTATCATAGATATCTGACTTCTCCCCCCCCCCCTTTTAAAATAAATAATAGCAAACATTTTATCATAATGTTTCCATACCATCAGATAAATATTTATGGCATTTCATTTAAATATGTCTTGCTACTGGTGTGATTCTGTTCTTTGCTTTGGTTTTGTTAGTGCAAATAATGCTTGCTACAACTGTCTTTGGATGTGTTTATTGATTCATGCCTCCATGAGGATGGTAGAAAAATTCACAAATTTACTTATTTGTGGTGTTGCATAGTTATTTTGTCTAAGTTATTAATACTTGAGAGATAAAACAAAAACAGAAACAAAACATAAAAGGTAAAGTAACTCAGAAGAATTGGAAACACCCAAAAGCTCCCAAAACTTACAAACATTCTTTAGGATTTCCTAAGGCAATAATAGCAGTAGGAATTGTGGTACAGATGTGGTTCTCATCCTCTGAGTCATCTCCAGGTTGTACAGAAAACTCCACAGGTGAAATCTTTATAAGTTGTCACCCATGATGGGGTAGGGCTTCTGATGACATAGCTGCAATCAAGGTATTCATATTTGTGTAATAAAACTCTCACCAATATTCCTGTAAGTTTTCACATCACACTCACTGATTCACAAGGCTAGACTTAGTGGATTGCTTCATTGATCTGCTGTAGACACCTTATCTAAGTTGAATAGACATTTAATTGCATCTCCCCAGGAAGATATTTAATAAAGGTATACACATTCAAGTGTGAAGTCTTTAAGTATTGTTAAATTGATTTCATTATTATGTTAATGAAAATGCCTTCCATTTTCCAAATGTTACTTTGAAAATTATGCCAAGATATGGCTAAGACATTGGTATGCTTAAAAATAACATTCTTATCCAGATAATATTTAACATATTTAGTTGATGCTTTTAATCCATATTTTACATAATAGTCCTTAATAAATATGACAATTATATATATATATATATCAAGAATGTTGCATTAGAATTTGTGTCTTTTTATTAATGAAACTATTAGTTATATAATGCATGTATTTCAAAAATTTTATAGAATATCTAGAATAGGTGATTTTTATATACTTTCATTGATGTCTCTATTATTACACCACTAACTAATTAACTCAGTAATAGTGAATTCATAATACATTTTTAAATACAGCAATCATCCTTTATATAATATAATTTATTTTTCATTTTAATTCTTAATATATTTTCCAGGTTACTTTTATTGCTCACATTAAGAGCATAAGATTTCCATCTCTGGAAATTTTGATTTTTCCACTCTTGAGTGATTGTCTTATCTAGACAGCAAAATGACATTTAAATCATTGGTCAAAAATGGTTATTTTGGTCAATATTACTTAGTACTAGTATTAAAGGACTAATGACAACTTTTAATTTCCCTCTTCTTTGCAAATATCAGCACTATAAAAAATGACATAAGTTCATGCCTAGGAAATTTTACTACATTATTACTTTAAATAATCAATTGGCACAAAATGAACTTATAATCCACACTAACATCAATACCATACTCAGCTGCAAACTATATTGTTAAAATACTAATACATACTTTTCACAAATAACAAGTGATCCATTTATTTTTCCTTTGTTAAATTCATTCCGCCCTTTTAGTCCTATGATAATAACAAGATTTATTTCTTTATGTAGACATTAGACACAAATTCTAGGTCAACAGCAGTATAGCAAACCTCTCTACTCAACTCAACGCATCTGTATAAGTCTTTCTGGGAAATTTTTACTTTCCAAGAAGCAGAAGCAAGTGTGTATCCTGGATGATTCATCCACAGTAAGGCTGTGTCCTATCCCAGGTACTATTAACGGTTATCTTTTTTTAAAAATCCTCTTTTGTGGAGGATTCTAGCAAATATCTAATTTTCTTGGACAATAAGAAAACATTAATCTATTCCAGGAGAGATGTTATCTTTCTTTTCACAAGCTCTTTGTGTAAGGATAGCATAAAACTAAAGACTTTCACTGAATTTGTTTATAAGAAGTGTTCAAATGTAAGATACTCAGAGAACAGAGAACTAGATTGTTAAACTGAGTATCTAGGGGCATACCTTTAATACTAGGACTTTGTAGACTGAGGCAGGAGTATGACTGCAAGTTCATGGCTAGCCTTGGCTACATATCATTCCAGTTATGATGCAAAAAGTAAACAAAAATGCTTGAAATACAGCTAAAACCTGTCCAATAACTAGGAACACAGTAACTGAATGTAAGTCTTTGTAGAATTGGCACAGATCTAAACAGATTCTATTGCAATTCTCAGAAAATGTTTGATAATTTTTCAGATGATGATTTGATAATCTAACAGCATTTAAAAAATTTTACATTCTGTTTGCTTTGAGTGGTAGTGATATATGGATTAATTCCCTGGGGTAGAAGTTCTGATTTCCATTTGTGAAAATGATAGTGAGTCAAGATTTTGGCCTTGAAAAAAAATGTTTTTAAGACTCAGTAAGACTCTGTTTCAAACAGACAAATAAAACATGACATTTTCAGAAGATGACATGATCTTTTCACTTATTTAAGCTGTTTTGAAATCCATAACTATCCAAAATTTATGTTTGTTACCTCTAATATCTGAGTATGTTACTGAAAAAATTAAAACCTCCTCCTTCATTTGTTTTGCTCACTGAATATATGAAAAGCACTGTAGCTGGTTAGGGAACTCTGTGAATGCTACCCCCCCCCCCAAGTTTCAGAAGCAATAATGTGCTTGACTGTATTTACATAAGTATATCACATGACATTTTTCTACTGATTTATATTTATCAGTGTTGTAGTTAATGGCAAATGATGAACTTTTGCATTTTTATTACCATCAATTTATTTGAACATCGACATAAAGTTTTACTTTTGCTAACAATAATTTGAGTGGGGCCAAAAAAGAAAAATCACTTCTATCATTTAGTAGTTATATATCCCATACATATATTGCCCATGGATTTATTATTTCAATTACCCTGTTAATGATATATACTATCTGAATTGACAAGGATGTTTGAATGTGTGGCTGCACACAACTAAATCAATTTGCAGAGGTGTTTTAAGAAAACACAGATTTATGAATATAGAGATTCATGGTATGCAGTAGAAATGCATATATTCTGTACTATGAAATAATATATAATAGGAAAAGGCAATCACTCTATTGAATGGCTTTGGTTGCTCTATGAAACACAGCAGATGTGTGTTTGCATCCTCTCTCCTACAATATGCAGTCATGTTTGTATCAAGCAAAAAGAACCTCCAAGTTTTATAAAATACATGTATTCCAACTGAATTATAAATGGCTAATATTTCTAACTACCAACACCAATAATGCAGTATGTTATAACAAAGTTATAAATGATATATTTTCAAATGTGTAAATTCTTATAGGACTTATTGAGTATCTGAAATAAACAGACTTATTTCTCTTTATCTACTTTATGTATCATGTACATATATGACTCTTTAGTCCTAATCTTTTGTAAGATCCTAGTGCTATGGCAATGTGAATAGCTTTTATGAATATTATATCAATATTGGCAGAGGAGATATAACAGAATTTGAAATATTGTTTAGCAATAACAGAATCCAGGTTTGTGAGGAAATTTCTGGTTTAAGTAGTTGACCTTGAATCTGAATCTGGTTGCTGGGTAGACTCTTTTAGACAATGTCAAAAGGTACTGATACCTGGAAATCATACTAGATCATTTGAATCAAAAATGAATGAGGCAGAAGAGAGAGGTTGCATCTTGCCTTAAAATTTGATTTAAATTTGCCTTAATAGCTCTTACAAGTATATAAGATTCACATTAATGGCTTCTGCTCAATAAATCTCATTACATATAGATGATAGCTATAGGCAGATAATTTTGTACTTATGACATAGTATGTGTGTGTGTAAATAATGTCTGCCCTTATGCAATGATGTACCTGTGAAAATCAGAGGAAATATGGCTGGAGTTGGCTCAGATTTGGCAGTAGACATATTTATCCACTGACCAATCACACCCGTACAATCTCATGATCTTTTGGACTATTAAATATTGGTGTTTGACTCGACAGATGATGGTGCACATCTGATGCCACATCAACACAGTCTGGTAAAGTACATGTAATATCTGATGTATTGATGATTACTTTACCTTTCATAGATTTCATCTATTTTATCCAAATATTTTAAAATACCATACTATAAAGTTCATTTTCTAAATTTTATTGGATGTTGTTGAGTGTAATTTTAATTTATATATATATTTTTTTCTATTTCTTTTATTTTATTTTATTTTTAAATACTTTATTTTTTTTTCTTCAAGTTACATCTCAGTCACAAACCCCTCCCTGTTCCCCCTTCCTATCCCGCCCTTCCACCCTCTTCCCCCCAGAAGTTTCCCCTTTCAGTCCAACAGACGGTTCCTTCTCTTATAACAGTAAGTATTATACAAAACAACAGATATAAATATGCCACATTTATGAGAGTTAAATGGCCCAGTATACCTTCCCAATGTCCAGTTTATACATATTTGGCCCCTGACTTTAACATTCTACTATCTAACCATCTCCATGAGTTTAAAGGTCTATATGTGACTCAACATTCATACTAACTTGCAACACACTTTTAAGAGTATCTTCTTAGATCTATAACACTCTCTTGATTCCTAAACAACCAAAAATTTAACTATGAGACTCTAGCTGTCTATTCTTTTTTTTTTAATAATTTATTTTTTATTTCTTCAAGTTACATCTCAATCACAATCCCCTCCCTACTCCCCCCTCCAGTCCCACCCTTCCACCCTCCCCCCCTCAGCCCCACCATCCTCTTCCCTTCTTTTTTTTTTTTTTTTAGTTTAATGTATTTATTTTTCCCCCCAACAGCTCTCCCTTTCAGTCCAAATAATGGTTCTTTTTCTTATAACTGATACAAAATTAAGATTATATTTGGCCACATTGGTATTGATCTTTGTATATTGATACAAAATTAAGGGTAACGCTTCTTAAAGGTATTGTTTGTAGTAATACTTAAAAATGAAATGTCAAGTTTTGACCTCTCGCTACCAACCAACATAAACTGTTTAGGATAATTAAGAAGCGGAAACTAATAGTCATGAAAACGTGTCATTTTGTTAGTTACTATGACAGTCTATCACAGTTATTTTCTAAGCTACTCAGAAATCAAGTTGCTAAGAGACAAGCAATATTTGCTTATCTAAATGTAAGAGATAGATAGGGCATCTTCAAAAACCTCAAGAGATCTGCAGAATATGGCATTCAAAGATGTTTTCTTAAGATTTTTTTGATATTGAGACATGTCAGCTCCTGGCAGCACCCCCTATATTACTCCAAGTAGAAGATGAGCATCGAAGAATCTCCAGTGGGAGATGATTAAATTGGTGGTAAGCCATTCTCTTGGCAAGAAAAACCACTTGCTTCAACTGTAGACAGTCTTCTGTCCAAAAAGGACAAAACTTGGAAGCAGGTAAGTCGACAGCCTAGCTCTGCCAAGACAGGGTAGGTAAGTCCTTCATAATTCCTGCTCTACAACCAATGTCTGTCAGAGAAATAGGGCCAAATGGCTGAAGATTGATGCTGTAATGTATGGAGAGAAAATGGGAACTGTCCAGGCAGTCACTGGTATGTCATTTTTTAGTTTTGGAAGCTGCAGGCCCTGCACTTCCTATATAATCAGATATATTTATCCCTCTCAGGTCTCTGAGGTGGTTGAAGAATGATAGCTAGAGTCTCATAGTTAAAGTTTGAGTTGTTTAGGAATCAAGAGGGTGTTCTGGATCTAAGAAGATATTTTTAAAATTATGAGGCAAGTTAGTATGAAAGCTGAGTTAGATATAGAACTTTAAACTCATGGAGATGGTTAGATAGTAGAATGTTAAAGTCAGGTGCCAAATACATATGGACTGGACATTGGGAATGTATGCTAAGCCATATAACTCTTAAAATCGTGGCCTATTTATTTCTGTTGTTTTGTATTGTATTTATAGTTATAATTTATATATTTTTAATAGTTTCTCTTTCATGGGGCTATCTTGCAATCTGCCTATACTTGGAAAATCCTAAGTGTCTAATATTTAAGAATTGGTGTTTATAGTGACGAACATATAGATATGATTGACTTGAGTTGTTTATGTTTGGAAGAAATTGCCTTCTGAACAATTCTGTCATAAGTGGGTTAGGGGACCCATTGACAAAGTTTGATTAGCAAAAAAATAAAATAAAATAAAAATGCTAACCCTGAGAAAAGAACAGCAGAGAAGTCTAAAACTTTTCAAATATCCCCCTCCTGATCAAGGCTTGAGAGAGAGAAAGCAGACACATCTACAAATAGCATAGCTAAAGGTGGTGCTGAGAGAGGAAGCCTATCAAATAACTTGATCTAATTTTTAAATCAAAGGTAAATTTAAAATTGCAGCCCTACCAGAACTAGTATTTATCAAAAAATTAGCTCATGTTTTAAATTTTGAAATAAATCTGTTCTGTAATAAATTTATACATGAATACTATTTATATATATTTGGACTATATATCTCCTCATATTCCTCCTACACCTCCTTTGACTTGTCATCCTCATCCTCTTCTTAAATAACTCATTGAATCCCATGAGTGCTGCCTCTACATTCATGTATTCACTTGTCATAGTCCATTACTCACTGGCAACATAACGGGAGCCATACCACGGAAGAAAACTAACCTGCCAAGCAGCCATCATCATCATTTACAAACATTCCTCAGTTGGTGGAAGTTCCTCTCTCTTCATTTGAGTGCAATTTTTAATAGTAAAATCAATGCTCCTCCATAGTATGCATAATCACCTCTCTTTATTAATTTATGTCATGTCCCTGTAAAACTTTTATATTAAAAATAATAATCAATAATGATATTAATATAACAATAATGAAATAATGATAATAGTCACAAGTTCATTTTTTTAGATAATTCATACCCATGTCCCACATCAAGTTGACATAGTGTCTCCCACTATGGGGTCCACATCATCTCAACTACTTCCTAACTACTTATGGATAGACAGATTGTTTCACAACGAATAAAAGTCTATATATGAGGCACTTCTTCAATAGTATAACCACCTGGGAAGAAGAGAAACTTCTCTTTTTTTCCTATCTATAACTTGATATCAAAAGAGAAAACTAATTGATTGTAACATGCTTACATGAAGATATATTTTGTCATCTCTAAATTATCAGCAAATATCGAGCAGCTTATAGGAACTCAGCCATCAATATCAGGAGGCGTTTACACTAGAAATGAGAGCTTAGAGGGCTGCAAAGATGGCTTAGCTATTAAGAGCATATACTTGTCCTAGAAAGGACTTGAATTTACTCCAGCTTCATAGAATCATTTCCCTTTTCAGGCTCCCATAGGTACCTATATTCATATGTGTAAACCCAAAGAAACATGCGGTAAACATATAAATAAAATGAAAAAATTCTTTAAAGAAATAGAACATTCTAGTGAGAGTAAGCTACATTTTTGGTCATTTGAATCAGAAAGACACCCACACGCTAATATATTTAAATGCTTGGATACCAGTTGGTTGGATTGTTTGGGAAGGATTAGGAGGAGTGGTATTTTTGGAGGAGGTGTATCACTGGGAGTAGACTTTGAGCTTTCAAAAGCCTGTGTCACTTTCTGTCTCTCTGTCTGTCTCTGTTTCTCTCAGTCTCTCTGACATTCTCTGTCTCTCTGCCTGCTTCATGAGGATCAGGATCTAACGATCTCAAACTCTGGGACTGCGAGACTGAGAGTAGTGGAAAGAGGACACTGTGATGGAGATGTAACCTGAAGTAATAAATAAATATTTTTAAAAAGAAAAAAGAAAAGATCTGAACCTGCGCTCTAGTGCCATGCCTGTCTGCATACCACTGTGATGATGATGATCACGAACAAACCCTCTAAAAATGTAAGCAGGGCCCAAGTGAAAAGCTTTCTTCTGTAAGACTGCCTTTGGTCATGGTGTCTCTTCACAGCAAAGTAACAGTAAGACAGCATTTCAACAAGATTTTACATTTGTCCCCATCTGTGTACTAGTCTGTAGTTTACAGAGCATGCTTTACACCCTTTTTATCCTAAATGATATGTAGTTGTGCATTACTGGTTATACCAGTCAAGAGTTAACTTTTTGGTTAAAATAATTTTTCTTCCTATTTCTAATGGATTTTTTTTTTTTTGCTGAATATTTTAGCTTTTACTGCTATGATATCAAATCTACTTTCTAATGTAAATTTTAACAAAAGCCATACCACTTCTGGGCATACATCCAAATGATTCCTTACCAATCCACAAGGACATCTCCTCAACTATGTTCATAGCAGCTTTATTTGTAATAGCTAGAAACTGGAAACAACCCAGAGGTCTCTCAACCGAGGAATGGATTAAAAAACTGTGGTACATCTACACAATGGAATACTACTCACCTATCAGAAACAATGAAATTATGCAATTTGCAGCCAAATGGATGGAACTAGAGAAACTCATCCTGAGTGAGCTAACCCAGACCCAGAAGGATGCACATGGCATCTACTCACTTATAATCGGATTTTAGCTATATAGTACAGGATAACTATACTACAATCAATGCATCAAAGGGAACAGGAACATATACTTTGTTACATATTAGTGGATACTTTGTCCTATTGGAGCTGCCATGTATCCCCAGTGCAAGAGGAAGCTCTGAGCCCTCATATGGCTGCTGAACTGAAGAGGGTTGATATGTAGGGCACCTCACTCCAGAGGAATAGGATAGGTGGGAGAAGAGGGAGAGGGTGGGAGGGTTAGAGGGTGGGCCCAGGAAGGGAGGAGGGAGGCCAGTGTGATGGAGATGTAAATTGAAGTAATAAATAAACAGTAATAAAAAATTTAGCAAATGGTTAAAGAAAAATGATAACAATTTTTATATTTTTATACCAGGTATCTTCTCTTGCAATATTTGTGTGAAAATGATATTCTCATGTTTAAATATTTTACAACTTGAATTTCTTTGCTACTTTGAGTTGAATTATTACATTTTAGTAAATGCACATGGATGCAATGCTTTTAAATTCTTTCTGTAGCTAAAACTATACCTCCACTGTCCTATAACTCAGACAGTGACTTGGCTGGACATAAGGTTCTTGGATAATGTATTTCCTTCTAAGCTCTCTAGTTGCTATTTATTTTATTCTTTTTTCTTGATTTTTCTTTTCATTTTTCATCATTGAAATTCCCCAAATCAGTCTCACTGAGCTAACTTTGCCTGAATCCATATAAAAATATTTTTCTCAGGCTGTGAGTTTTTTTTTTAACTCCTGTGATATATTTTTATAGTTCTTCTTTAATTTTGTTATTCTAAAACTCTTATTACTCACCCTTACAATTTTAAGGAATACATTTTATTGTATGGATTTTGTCTTTGGATTTTTTTTTTCATTTTTCTTAAAACATTCTCTGCAACTATTAATTTTTGAGAAATCACATCTCATTTTTGCTTTCTACTTTCCATATTCTTTTTGGTAGTAAACTGACTGGTTTTCTCCACAGACATCTGAATTTTTATTTGGGAAGATAAAGGTGTTTTAACTTTGAGAGCTTGTAAGGTGTATCAGCAGGCAAAAATGCTTGATGCCAAGCCTGATGATCCCAGGTACCCACATTGTGGAAGTAGAGAAACAACTCCTACAAATTAACTTTTGATCTTTGTATGCATGCTGTGATATATGTTTGCAAGTGTTACATGCACCTCCCATATGTATATATTTGCATATATATATATATATATATACACATACACCACATACACACAAACATATGCTGTGGTCATGTATATATATACTCATATGCTCACGGTTGCATCTCTTTGGTGTTCTGTACTTAATTCTTTTCATTTTATCTATTGGTAACTTATATTACATTTACTACCTATGTTGGTGATGTAGAAATCTGATTTTAATGGGAAGGTTTTTTTCTTTTGGCTTGAACATTTCTATCATATCTGATTCCATAGGGAGTTATTGTACTCTGATTCATTCATTGTTGGTGTTTAAAATAAGAATACAGTTTATGGCAAGACTGGAGAAAATCCAACATCTGTCCAATGAAGCGCCTCTCTCAGGGAACTATCCCAAGAGAATCTACTAGTTGATTAAATTGACATTCTAATTTGAGTGTTTGTAATGTTTAAACGACTCTTCATAATTAGCTGAAAATTCTGCACTTCTTTTGAATTATTCTTAAAGGTGAATATTTTGAAATCCAGGTTTCTACTTTCTGCTTACAAACTGAAAGCTGTGGTGATGTGATTATTGCTAAAATGCCTTCCCTGAGGAAGATATAAGCAACATCTATCACTTCTCCTAAGGTACCAATGATAAACTGGTAAGCCAAGGTAAAATTCTGCCAAAGTTCATTTTTGGAAGTCAGTGAGTTTCTTTCAGATTCCTTATAGTTTGTAGATAAAGAATGACTTAGAAAGGCACTCCTTTTCCAAAGTCCCTATCTTCAAAGTGTTTCCCTGAACAGGGATGACAACTTCCCTTTATCAGTACAGATAAAGCTCCATCCCCTAGTTCCCCACCATAGGCACCCTAGCTCCTCCCAGCAGCTTCCTTACAATTAAGGCAGAGTTCTGCCCAACAAGTGATAGGGAGCAGCTGGATTCTCAAATGAGAATTTCTTGATGTCTGCCCTATTCTAAAAGGATATGAAGCACAGGAGCAATAGTATTTTGCAACATGGGACAGCCAACTGCCACACCATGGCAGTGTCTTAGCTCAGACAGCAGTCACTCATGACAGGAATGGGTAGCTGAGATTTAAAATAGCCTCATACTTGGGCCTGCACCTTGTTTTATATGGAGAGAGTACCAAAATGGAGGGAGACACTAATTCCACAGGAAACATAAGCAAGCAGAAACAAAGTGTTCAATACCTTCAGCCATTTCAAGATCTTCAGGCACATCTCCATGCAAAATTCTTGGGTCCCACTCTTCTAATCAGTACCTTCACTTTAACTGACAACATCTTTTGAGGCTAATAATTGAAATTACATAGTAAGTTAGCCAATAATATGATAAAGGCTCAGTTTGGTGATCAATACCTTTGGTGTTGTGGCTGCTGGAAAGAAGGTTTTCTTCCAGGGCACACTTAGAAAGCTTTACATTGTTTATGCAAACTGAAAGATGGAGATTTTCACATCTGGACTCATTCATATCCTTTTTTTAAATTTATCTAGCAGTGTGAGAAGGAACTATCCAGCATCATTATACTCCCTTCTTCTATCCAAAAGTATCCAAAAGTTTTATATAGAAATGAAATGCTTTGATTCTCACAAGTAATTAATAAGGAATATCAAATATGTTCATTTTGGTAATTTTCCTTTTTTTAAAGTAAATTGTAATTTCTCTTTTATTTTTTTATTTTTTCTTTATTTTTTATTTCTTCAAGTTACATCTCAACTGCAGTCCCCTCCCTATTCCCCCTCCAGTCCCACCCTCCCACCCTCAACCCCCCATCCTCTTCCCTTTTTTTTCTTTTAAGTTTAAGGTATATCTTATTTCCCCCTACAGTTTCCCCTTTCAGTCCAACAAATGGCTCTTTCTCTTATAATAATAAATACAGTACAGTAAAACAGAGGTAATTAGGCCACAGTTATGAGGGTTATATGGTTTAACGTACATTCCCAATGACCAGTCCATATGTATTTGGTACCTGACTTTAACATTCTACTATCTAAACATCTCCATGAGTTTAAAGTTCTATATCTGACTCAACATTCATACTAACTTGCAACACAATTTTAAAAGTATCTTCTTAGATCTATAACACTCTCTTGACTCCTAAACAACTCAAAATTAAATTATGAGATTCTAGTTATCTGTTCTTCAACCACCTCAGAGACCTGAGAGGGATAAATATATTTGATTTTATAGGAAGTACAGGGCCTGCAGCTTCCAAAACTAAGAAATGACATACCAGTGGATGCCTGGACAGTTCCCATTTTCTCTCCATACATTACAGCATCGATCTTCAGTTGTTTGGTCCCATTTCTCTGACAGACATTGATTGTAGAGCAGGGGTTATGAAGGACTTACCTACCCTGTCTTGGCAGAGCTAGGCTGTCGACTTACCTGCTTCCAGGTTTTGTCCTTTTTGGACAGAATTCTGTCTACAGTTGGAGCAAGGGGCTTTTCCTACCAAGAGATAGGCTTGCGACTAATTCAATCATCTCCCACTGGAGATTCTTCGATGCTCATCTTCTACTTGGAGGAGAATAGGGGGTGCTGTCAGGAGTTGATATGTCTTGATATAAAAAAATCTAAAGTTACGAAAACATCTTTGAATGCCATATTCTGCAGATCTCTTGAGGTTTTTGAAGAGGCCCTATCTATCTCTTATATTTGGGTAAGCAGATGTTTCTTGTCTCGTAGCAGGTTTATTTCTGATTAGCTTAGCAAGTAACTATAATAGGCTGTCATAGTACCTAACAGAATGACCGGCTTGCATAACCGTTAGTTTGCATTTCTTAATTATCCTAAACAGTTTATGACAATTAGTAGTAAAAGGCCGAAATATCACATTTCATTTTTCTGTAATTTTCAAACATGCTACATCATAGATTTTTCATTCTCTCTGCTACCAGGAAGATGTTTAGTAACTGGAAATTATTTGAATTAGAGAGCCAACTCCAGATACTACCAGGCCCTCTAGTATCTCTTTCATAATACTCCTAGAACTACAATCTGCATTAGACTCCTTGAGGGGAACGGAACTGACCGAATAAAATGTGTATTACTAAGGGGCCATCTGTCCATTGATAAGGTTGGAAACTTGGTAGCTGCTCGAATCATAATGTTGAATTCTTTAGCAGTCATAGTCTCCCACAGAAGACCTAGATTAGTCGTAGAGAAGTGCTGGGCTTCAGGCCATGTAAAAAGGCCAAAGAGGCTGGATTCTGGTATGAACAACTGATGTCAACAGCACTGGAGATGCCTCAACAATAAAGATTTAGTGCAGGAAAGCAAAACACAGCCTTACTTTCCCCTCAGACCTCATTATATCTTGGCATCCACAATTAGTTCAGGAGATACTGCCGCAGATACATTCAGAAGTTGATCTCAGAAACATTCAACATGAAAACGAAGATTAAACATTACAAGTCTACCTCTTGTTAACTTGAGACTCATTCTTATGTCATGCTTAATACTCAAATAAGTATAATAAGAACATATTCCCTCCTACTTGATATAACAATGTCATATAGATTTGAGAACACATTCTTATTCCCACATAGTAAATGGCAAATATTTGATGCTTTAGTAGTCCATAAATTAAGTATGATAATACAAATTTACAAAACTTAACTACAGATGTTATCTCAATGGTAGTTAGAATTACATGGCAAAGAAATAGAAAATAAACCTAAATTTCTCTTTAATGTACTTATATCTGTGTATAAATACATTATTTTGAAAATTGGACAGATACACTCCCCGAAATTACAATTGTGATTTCTGTAATGTGTTCTGTGACTTTATCTGTAATTTACAATCATCTTCCTCCATTACCTATTCTCTATTTCCTTCTCATAAAACAAGCACCCTGGCAAGTAATTTTCTGAAATTTCTAACTTATCAGTGTTGAAGAGTTACGATCTCCCAATTATTCTTATTCTCTTTGATATGTAATAAATATCAAAAATAAAAATAGAGGGAGAACATAATTATGAATATCTGATCTTTACTTTTAGATTTTTTTACTAGTTAAAAAACAAAGTAATACTTTCCAACCTTGTTCGCCATATATTCCTGCCTTTGCAAGTCTCAACACTTTTTTGAAATAAACTAAAATCTTTGCTTTTTTATTTATTTTATCTTTGTTTCTGTTTTTTCTATTATTTTCCCAGTATATAAGAATCTCCTTGCATTTGAAAATTTGTAGCAATGATTCTTTTCTATATACAAAATTTGTGTACTTTTATCTACCAATGATAAATATCATACACTTTAAATATATTCTCTTTTTACTTTTTTTTTCTTTTCAGAACAACTTACTTCCTTTTATAACTGATCTGTTTTAGATTTTACTGGTTTTCCAAATGTGCTCTAGAAAAGTCAATAGCATTAACCATAATTATTTATGTTTGTATTATTATTTGTTCTTCCTTTTTAGCCAGTGGGAAGGAATGTGCAAACAAGTTAATGGATAGGAGCAAACAGGTCAGTAACATGAATGATTCAGCCAGGAAGAAAGAGATAGAACCATGAGAGTACACAGTTGAAAGAAAGATTTAGTAGGATTAAAATGAGAAGAAAATATGTTTTTCCTTGCCAGTACATGTTTGGTTGTCCTTACGCAATTATTTACTTTCTATCTTAATAATATCATGCTTGACTACCTCCTTTTACAATTATTTTGTTTTCCTCTGCTAGTCTTAAATTACTAATGTTTCTTTTTTTAAAACATTTATTTACAAATTCAATTTACATCTCAATCACAGCCCCCTCTCTCCTCCCCTCCCAATCCCACCCTCCCAACTTCCCCCCTCAATCCTTCCTATCCTTCTCCTGACACGTGTCAGTCCCCCTCAGTTCATCAGTTACATGAGGGCTAAGAGATTCCTCTTGTTCTAGTGCCCCAACAAGGCACTTCAGCTAGGGTAAAGCGTCCTACTAACAAGTAACAAAGTCCATGACTGAGACTACCCCACCCCCTCTTGCTAAGGGATCTATATGAAGACCTAGTTGCCTAACATCTATATTTGTATAGGAAGGTCTATCTCTAGTCTAAGCTTCCTTCTTCTTCTTCTTCTTCTTCTTCTTCTTCTTCTTCTTCTTCTCCTCCTCCTCCTCCTCCTCCTCCTCCTCCATCTCCTCCTCCTCTTCCTCCTCCTCCTTTTATTCCATTCCTATTCTTTTGGGTTAGTGTTTCAGTCTCTGTAAGTCTTTAAGGGCATAGGTTAGTTGTTTCTGTTGATCTTCATGTGCTTTTCTTGTCCCCTATTGGTCTCTCTATTCCTCCTCTCTCTCTTATATAGGACTCCCAGAGCTGCACCTAATGTTTGACCTTGTGTCTCAGCATCTGTTTTGATCTGCTGCTGGATGGGATTTCTCCTAGGATAGTTATGCTAGGTTCCTGTTGCTTTGGTCTGTCAATTATAGGATAGATATCTTGTACAATATGATTAACATCCAGTTATAAGTGAATACATGCCACGTGTATCTTTCAGGGTCTGGATTACTCAGGATGAGTTTTCAGGTTCTATCCATTTGCTTTTGTATTGCATGATTTCCTTCTTTCTGATAACTGAGTAGTATTCCATTGTTTAAATGTACCATAGGTTTCTTTTTTTTAATCCATTCTTTGGTTGAAGGGCATCTGGGTTGCCTCCAGTTTCTGGCTATTATGAATAAAGTTTTATAAACATAGTTTATGTTTTGGTGAAGAATCTTTTGGATATATGCCCAGGAGAGGTAAGACTGGTCTTGAGGTAGAATTATTCCCAGTTTTCTGTCTAATGAAGAAATATCTATATATTACATTACTCCCTCAATTATTCAAATTCAACTCCTCTCATCATAATTTCAGACAAAATACAAGGAGACAAACATTTGATTTTCATCTTATTTCTTTCACTATCATTTAGCTTCACTTAGCTTTGACTGACCTCTTATATGAAATCTTCCTTCTACATTTGATCTGCAATTTGGGGTATTATTTTGTTCTATAAATAAGAATCTGTGATTGTGTGTGTTTGTGTGTGTGTGTGTGTGTGTGTGTTGTATGATGTGTGCTGGTATACATATATATGTATGAGCATATATGGAGAAGTCAAAGGTTGAAGTGAGATATCTTTTCCAACTTATTTCCATTCTACTTTTTGAGAGTGGTCCCAGATTCTCTAATTAATCTAGCCAGAAAGGTTGATTAATAAGCCCCATGGATCCTGTTGTCTTGTTTTTTCTTATGTTTTTGGTTGTGGGCCTAGCCTTTAATAGCTGAGCCATCTCTCCAACCCTGTCTTGTTTTTTCTAGTGATGAATAACAGAAGTGTATATGACACCAAGCTTTTACATGGTTTCTGGAGACTAAACTTAGGTCCCTATTCTTGCACAGCAAGTTCTTTACCTACTGAGCCTTCTCCCCTGTGCCTTTTGTAGTTATATCTAAAAATGTATCTTGATTGTGAAATCTACAGCTTTAACACAGGTCTCTTCCACAATTAAGGTACTCACATCCAATTTCCATAATAAGCCATCTTTACTAGAAACAATCAATGATGTTATGTAACAAATCTTCAGAAAATACAAATTCTGGGAGGTTGACTGCTATTTATTAAATTTCCATTTTCTGATCTTTAACCCATCCATTATATCCATGAGTATATTTCTTGATTATCTATGTTTATTTTCATTTTCTTAATATAAGTGGATACATACTAACTACTGGATAACTTTGTTCTGAATAATATTTTCCAGGTAGTCCTAAATTGTCACATAATACATGATTTCTTACCTTATCTAAGGAATACAAAATTCAACATTATAATTATCAATATTTTATAATGATTAATCTTATGTATCAATTTGAGGTAAGGCAATATCCACATACATTATAAAATATTATCACAGGTGTGTCTGAAAGAGCAGTTCTGGAAGATATTAGCATTTAAGCAGATCAACAAAGACCAGTTTTAGCAACAAGGGAGGCCTTGTCTGATCATTCTGATGACCAAATGGAAACACAAGTTGGAAGAAGCAAACATTTGCTGTATTTAGATGAAATACACAATGTATTTTGCTCTTGAATATTAGCTTAACCTATATTACTTATTGGCCTTTGAATTTGGATTTATAATATCTGCTGTCCTGATACCCAAACATCTAGATTAAGACTGAACTACACTGATAATCTTTCTCATTCTCCTGCTGTCATAAGACAGATTATAAGATTTTTAGGTCTCAACTCTAAACTTATACACATGCGCACACACATACACATACACACACTCAGAGAGAAGGGGGGGTGAACACACAGATAACTCCAGAGATTTTATTCCTATTGGTTCTATATCATAGAGAACTTAGACTACGAAACATGTATTAGTGCATCTCTCCCTTTGGACATTCTCATCAACAGTGAGTGTACATGATTCCAATTTCATCTACATTACACCAATACATCTCATCTTTAAGTTTTTAAATCAAAGCAACTCAACAGCCCGTATATGTCAAGGTGATTCTTCACTGTGTTTCTCTACTAACTAGTTGTATGGGAACTCTCTTTCTAAGGTTGTTGTGTATCATCTTTGGAAGGAATATAAATGGAAGCCGTTAGCCCATATTTCAGTCATGATGTCATTATTATTACTATTAATATTATTGCTTTGCTATTGGATTATAGATTTCCTTATATATTTGGATAGTAACCTGTTATCTGTCCTATGATTTTTCAGTGTTTTCCACTTTGCGGCCTGAATTTTATTTCCTTTATTTCTGCTAAAATTTTACATTGGTTGTGAAGAAATGTTTTCTTTTTTGATGAAGGAAGACACAAAGTGGAGAAAGACAAAAATGGGAAAATAATCTCCTAATCATGGAATGGAAGAATCATTACTACTAAGCTTCCACATTCCTCAAATAGATCTCATGTTCAATGCAACAAACTCTATCAAATCTCAATTTTATAAGTGAATGTATCCTTTTTTAGTGAGAAGTGATTTCAGAATTATTATGTCCATTTCTAGAAAATAGTGATTATTTAGCAACAGAAACAATTCACATTAAGTATTTTTAACACTTTACTTTCTGTGTGTGGACTAGATGCAATGAAAAAGAACATATCTTCTGTTATTCAAGGCAGATGTTAAAGGCATACTACAGAATAATATGGCTGCATATAACAATACTAAATGAGGAATTAAAATTGCTGAGAAGGTATGTCTTATGTGTTCTCATCCTAGACTTTTATGCAAACACAAAACATTGCTTCCATTTTAGATGACACACAATAATTTTTCAATTATAATACATATTTTGTGAATATATACAATGACATTTACTTATTTCATATAGGTGTGTGTGTCTGTGTGTGAGTGTGTGTGTGTGTATGTGTGTGTGTTTTCCTGTATTAGTTTATGTACAACACAAGTGTACAAATGCTCATGAAGGCCAAATGAGGGCATTGTACCCTCAGACCTGGAGTTACATGTGTCTGTGCATCATCCAATTGGATGCTGGGAACCAAACTCAGGTCCTCGGAAGAGCCCTAGGTATTATTTAATTCCAATCCCCCCTCATTCTTTTCTTTCTTTTTCTTTTAAGAATTTCCATTTGTTGAATATAGATTATTTTCTCATGCAAAATATCCTGATTACAGTTTCCTTTTCTCTACGTCTCCTAGTTCTTCCCTATCTTTTCTCACATCTGGATCCACTTCCTTTCTGTCCCTCATTAGAAAAGAACAGGCTAACAACAAAACATAAAAAGTATAAATAGTAAGATAAAACAACAACCATTACATCAAAGTTGGACAAGGCAAATCAAGGTCACATTGGTGAAGAAACACCCACACAACTCCCTGATCATGGTGAAATCAAGCTAGTGCCTACATACAGCCTTTGCCCCTATGTTCCAGCATTTTTAGTACAGACGGTAGTCTGCAGACTTCCAAAGGAGATATGAAAATGCCATCCCAGCCATGAACCCTTTCATCTACTTCTTCCTACACTTTATGATTTGTTAGGCAGGAGTTGAGGAACAGACAACTGACAACCTACTGTAGAGAGAGGGGAAGTTGAAAAGGGGATAGGAATATATCTGAGTTCAGGCTTACACCCTCCATGTTCCATAGACCTATCAGACTTGCAGCATTAATATCAGCAGATGGACAAATGCATTAAGAATTTCATACATAACTCAGAAAAAAAGCACATGATTTGAAGAGCAGGGCATTTCTAGTATAAGCCCTGGGTGATAGCTGGCTTTGACTATGCAGATCAATGTAGTCCAATTACTATCTCTAAGCATAAACATTTTTTATATTATTAGATCATTCAAGCATACAATAGGTCATTATACTGGAATGAAGAGATTGCTGTTGCATAGAAAAACCAAATGTCCATGATGGTAAAGATCAATTCTACATAGCAGATAATATAATAAGAGATGAATACCAACTTCACTTTCCTGCTTTATGTTCAATAGGAAAGTTCATTTTATCTACTAAAGAATAAAACAAACCACTCAAGTTTTGTAACCACATGGAGGTTTGTTAATGAAAATCTGATGTAACTTTATTACACATTGTGTTTGAGTTTCCCATTGCATTTGGTTGATGCTCTACTGGCTTTGTCCTAGCATTGCTCACTGATGCCCTTAATTAGGCTTCAGCTCAATACTTTATTTCTAACTCATCTTTACCCAAGGGAAATGCCATTCTGCTTAATTATTCTCTCAGAAGCATTATTGCTATCAAAAGCTCCAATAGCTTTCTGCCTACGAAATCAGCTTGTTTTATTGTCACTTGTCTTTCAAGGGAACATATAATAATTAAAAATCCATACTCTATTAAGATCATTTCTGGATTAAAATGTCAGCTTAACTCCATTTATGATCTGTGTTGTCTCAAGCAAATTATTTAAATCTGATAGTCTCATCTGTACAATGGGAATGTCCTAGGCTCATTTCTGATACTGTGTTAAAAAGAAATGGAAGAAAAACAAACTAATGTGTCAGAGGGATCTATGGTAACTTATATTCCACATTAGAGCACAATACTGTAGTGAAGACAAAGTATGTGTTTCAAACAGCTAGTCACATCACATCCAACATTAAAGGCAGAGAGAAATAAAAAAGCAACACTTATTATTGCTTAGTCTCAGTGACTGATCCACTTTTAGATATTTTAGTACCCCCTGTCTAGGGAATGGTGCTGCCCAGTGGGGGATGGGTCTTGCCACCTCAACTAACATAAGAGAGTCTCTTCCAGATATGCTGCCTATAGCCCAACCAAAAGACTCATTGATACTTTCTGCTATAGAAAAAAATATTAATTAAGTTATGTTGGGTGCCATATGTAGAAAGAATTAATTAAATTATTTACCCAGTATTTAGATTATATTTAATTGGTTCAGCAGTGGTTAATCTTTAATTAGCCATTACAAATGAGCATCAGAGACCACATGTATTTTTAACAAGCCTTGGCCTGAATTGTGCAATCCTAGCCCATCTAAGCTCTTAATTCTATTACCCAAATATTACCCAATATATACATATGTCCCCTTGGACTGCCATTTTCCATGCTAGCTGATGTTCCAGGCCATGTGGAATGAGTTTCTTTTTCCTAACCCATGGTGTGCATCCTCCTTCCTTTTGCTCCTGGCTGGAATACTTTAATCCTCTGTCTAAAGCGTAGGCTTCCTGTTCTAATCTCAGGAAGCCCCACCTTTCTCTGTCTTTGCCCAATCTCAGGCCTCAGTATTTTATTTAACCAATCAGAGTCAATGTAAGAAACAGACAGCAAGCAGGACCAATTAATTAACATTTAGAATGCTTAACACTACACCATCAATTCCTTCCTTTTGTCTAATAAAAAGGCTAAAATTTTTAACTCATCAGTAAAAACAATAAGAATAATATGAAACAATCAAGAAAACCATATATAAAAGTTATGCACATGCTGGGCGGTCGTGGTGCACGCCTTTAATCCCAGCACTTGGGAGGCAGAGGCAGGTGGATCTTTGTGAATTCGAGGCCAGCCTGGTTTACAAAGTGAGTCCAGGACAGCAAGGGTTACACAGAGAAACCCTGTCTCAAAAAACCAAAAAAAAAAGTTATGCACATAATATTTAGCCTATTTGTATCAGGCAAACTTGAAGAAAAAGAAAAATCGTCTGTCTATCTTGGTGTGTCTAAAGTTCTGAACCTAAATAATTTCTTTCATATCCTATATTTATAAACCTAAAGATTTTATTTAGACTTGAATATATCCTTTTAAATCCTAACCAACTCAAGTTCAATTGAAAATTTATAATTATTATGCCTTCAACCCCATCAAAGACATAAGAAGAGATAAAGTTATTATTTGAGTGATTAGGAAGCATAGGATAGGAGCTTTCAAAAAGAAATATGACAGTTTTTTGCCTAGACAGTACCAAATATCTCTTGATATTTTTGGAGCATCATGTTCAGTCTTCTAGCCAAGCATTTTTCACAGACTGAATTGTGTTGCAGGAAATAAGGATTTTCCCATTCTGTCTCTGCAGAATCAGGATATCGACTAACCTGCATTTAAGCTCTGGTCCATCTTTGGACTGTTAATATAGTCTGTTAAGAGAGCAGGGGCATTTTTGCTGAATAGGAATTATCTCCTGATGGGAGATTTCTTTTTGATGCTCATTGTCTTCTTCCAAGTAAAATGGGCGCTGTCAGGAGCTGACTGTCTTAAGTCAAGCAATTCTTAAACTATAAAAACATCTTTAAATGCCATTTTC
Organism: Lophiomys imhausi; assembly: GCA_907164525.1. Lineage (NCBI taxonomy): Eukaryota > Metazoa > Chordata > Mammalia > Rodentia > Muridae > Lophiomys > Lophiomys imhausi. The sequence continues at coordinate 2,642,932 of CAJQZJ010033615.1, read as the reverse complement.
TGTATGCCTCTAAGGGTTTTGAAGACATCTATTGATTTATTTATAAATCTATCTATCATCTATCTTCTATCTATCTATGAACAAACTGTATGTTTTTATACATTTAGTATCTGTTTAACCAATTAAGCCTATTTTGTGATAAAATAAGACTAGTATTTAAAATGGCCAGAAGCTTGAGTGGCCAGCAATCAACCTGTGTTACCCAAACTCATAAATAGATTGCAATAGCAACCCACAAAAGGATTGGAAGTAAACCTGTACTTTTAAATGAGTTGTATAGGCAGAATACCTTATATAAGAATTGAAATATACATAATGTGTCAAAATATAAAATTCTATATTAATGAATCAAAATTAGTCTTATTTTTATCAATATACAAAATTCTATACCAATGTTTCTAAAGAATACATTTGAGAATAACAATATTTTTGTACATATGCTCCCCCCCTCTTTTTCTTTTCAAGTCCTTTTCACCTATATGAGAGAGAAAGAAGGATAGGGAAAAGAAAAAGATCTTCAAGCCTAACTTTCTATACCTTGCTTAAAAAGACCATATAACAATTTGTAACCATTCCCCCTAAACAACATTTTTAACACATCAAATGACCAAAGAATCATCCACCCCATTTTTTGGGAATGGGATGTCGCTCTCTTAAAACTGCTTCCTGCTGAATTGGGATGCAGAAAACCTGTTTGGGGGCCCAAATAAAATGGAAAAAATGGTTAATCAAGTTAATTGTAACAATTGTTGTCCAGTCTCTATGTGCTCAGCAATTTGAATGTCCTGAGTAATTTGTAGTTCGAAGCTGGACTTTGGGTAGGAAAGTTCAGGTCTTTATTGAAGTCCTGTCTGGAACAGTCTTTGAGGCTGGACCATCTCAGCAACATGTTTGAAGTTGTTCTGGATGTAGATTGTTGAGGAAACAGTTATTGAGGCAGTCTATGAGGCTGGATCATTTGGGTTACTTATCTTCTTTGTACTCTGGTCCCATTGTTCTGAAAATATATAATTTCTCACAAGTAACATATAGTTCTGCAATTACCGAAATGCCTTGGATGTGTAGGATGCACAATCAACTAAGGAATATTTTCTGTGCTATGTTTCAACAAAAGAAAGACATTTGTAAATCTCCATTCATGTTATATAAAAGTATTACATATATATGCTAAATATAATCTATTTTAAATTGAAAATACAGCATAAGGCTGATTGGAGTTTAAATATTCTCCTCTACAGTTGACATAAATTTATTAATTGATTAAAACAGATTTATTCTGTGTTGTTCCGGCTTTTTGTAAATTAGGTTGGCCTCAAACTCAAAAGGAATGAATCTGTCTCTGTCTTTATCTCCCATGTTTTGTGATCAAGGATATGCATTTATATATTTTTTCTTTCCTTTTCTCCTTTCTTTCGAGATTTAATTTCTATGTGGATAAATCTATCCTTATTGAGACAGGGTTTCTCTTAGAAGCTTGGGCTCTCTTGATTTGCTCTGTAGAGCTCTTAGATTAGATTGGCCTCGAACACAAAGGGACTTGTTTCTTCCTTGTCTCCCAAATTTTGAAATCAAGGTATGAATTTAAATAATTGAATTACCCTTATTAAACAATAACATTAGTTAAACCATTTTGTATTAGTTTGAGTTCCAATTCTCCCATGGAAGCTCCATTCTTAAGGAGCTTGGTGTGGAATAGCATGATATGCTATCTATGTTAGTTTTTCATAACTGTTGGCTGTGGGAGGCATGCTGTTTGCATGTTCTTCTCTAGCCTAACTCTGAGTCCTTACATTGGTTAACAGAATATATCTCTTTCTATCTCTCTCCCTTTTTTGTGTGTATCCTTGTCCTGGACTCACTCTGTAGACCAGACTGATCTTGGTGAAGGTCAGGGATCCACCTGTCCTTGTTTCCCAAGAGCTGGGATAAAAGGTGTGCACCACCACACCCAGCAATTAACATATCTCTTTTAGGGGCAAAATGCCTCCCTTAGTAGAAGCACCACACCTAAGTTGACTGGCTTGTGACTCCTTTCCCTTTACATAAATTTGAGATTGTGTGTATTTATCCATTAGATCAGTAAGGACATTATTAAACTTAACATCAAGGAAAAAATGTGTCATTTTAAAATTCTAGACTGCCTTTAGTAAGCAGCCTTAATTTATCAGCAGGGATCCTGCCCTGCCTTCATTGTTTAAACCAGGCTGGTATAGAATCCAGAGATCTTCCTGTTTCTTCCTCTAGTGTGATGGGATGAAGGGATTAAAGGTGTGTGCCAGTACCACTCTGCTCAAATATTTCACTTAAATTCCAGATTTTAGTAACTCTGTAACCCAGAAAGCAACTTTGAACTGTAGTGACAATTTGAAATCAGTCCAAAATCTTCAAAAATCTCTTATGTTTTAGCAATGCCAAACCAGAAAAATATCCTTTCTACCTCCTGATATAGGAAAATCAAAGACATCTACACAAAAATCAAGCAAAGAAACAATATTCCAGAAGCCTTGTCGTGTCTATCCATGCCATCCCATGCTGCAATTAAGCTTTGTTCATTAATCCTTGAAATCTAGTTGTGACTGTATTTCATTGGTGGACCGATACCAGAAACTCCTGACAGGCACCTAGTACCCAGGGAGTTCTTAGCTCCAGCTGCCATCAATTTTGTATTATCTATCCAGAAGGGCCTCCCTGCTTTCTCCATTATCATTGTTAGCAATTTAGTGTTCCATTTGTAAATTCTTTGCTTTAACACTATCTTAGTCCTTTCTCAAAAATTGTACTTATATATCATATCCACCCCTTAAGGCTGACGAATCTTCTCAGAAGAGGAGACATGAAAATTCTAAGATCCTAGGGTATTAGATAACATCAATCAAACAGCATTTTCTGGAAAAAAAAAAACCAGGGCAGTTGCACATATGAATTTACAGTGAATGTACCAACTGATAAGACCTGATCCAACTCAAACCAGAAATAAAATCCCAATATGGAGTTGAGGGGAGGGCAGTCAGCAAGAAATCCCAGCATGAGCACCTGTTGATATTTAATAGCTACTGGAAGAAAGTCAGTTTCCCTTAATGATGCTTTCTCTGGTAGATCAACCACACTCATCGAGTAGGTGATAACACAACTTGAATCAAATGTAGTGGGTGAGGGCACAAAGAAGAAAAAGAATGAAAGAAAGAACTCACTTGAATGTCTGAAGGCAGGCTGGGGAGAATGAATCTAGGATTCATTAGGGAGGGATAGGATAAAAATACATTGTAGATATTCTCAAAAAGTATAAAAAGTACTGTTTAAAGTGAAAGGTTAAAATTATTAAGAACTTGGGTTCAATAAAGTAGCAACATGCACATTTATTCACATTTATCAGTAAAGATATCACTGCCTATATCATACCATCACTCATGCTCAGTATATTGAAATATCCAATAAAAATTGTTAAATCAAAACATAAACAAATAAAGTCTTGTGTTCTTGCTGATTTGATGACACAAGTTTAAAAGCAGAAACTTAGATTTTCTTTCCTTATTGGAGGATAGTTTATAATTATGTGTTCCTCTTCAGAGTCTTATTGTCTCTCACCTGTTGTCATTTATTTACAAGGATTCTTCATGAGAGCGTGCTTGCTGTCCAAGGATATTCAGTTGTTATTTTGTGTCAGAACATGATTATTTCTTTTGTATGTGTCATAGTTGTATGCAATTAAGCTATTAAGAAGATTTTAATTATGGTCACTGAGAAGTAATTGAGGAATGATAGGTTCTTATGGCATAATGAAGTTTTTCCCTCTGCTAAATCTACCATGAAATGTCAGGTAGACATTATAATGAGAGCATTTCCTCTTTCAATTCTTAAAATTACACAGTCAAAGTTCTACTTGCATTTTTACTGAGTTTTTCTGAGCTTGTCATTCAGATGGAGAAGATCATAATTTCATTTGTCGTTAATAGTAAGTCTTCTACTTTCTACTCTGAACATACTGACCTCAATTATTTTTACAAATCAGATTAGCCTTGTTGGCTTCAATCCATTTCAGTCATTAGGAACTTAAGTAAGGACTTTATTCTAAGCAGCTTCCTTCCAAGTTGCAGTTATCGACAGGACAAGTGAATGTGAGGAGAGATGCATCTTTTCCTATTGAGAATTAAGGTATGGATTATAGGATTAGCCTCACCTCTCTCTCACACACAGCTCAAGGACACAAGTAGAACGCTCTTGCCCTCACCCTGGAGCACAGTGGCTTTCTTTAGTGCCCAAGAAAGCTAGCAACAATAATGTAAATGCTTTCCCTAAGCCTGTATCTCTGCTCTTCAATAGAAATTTTACAATGAGGTAATAGTAGTCATATGAAATTGTGTTTGCCAAAACACTATATACAATAGAACTGTTTTTTTTTATTTACTCCAAGCATTCTGATATCATTATCTGTAGGAAGTTCAATAATTATATTGCACATTAATCTAATGGTTGTCTTCAGTAAATTCTAGTCTTTGATGAGATAAAATATCGATAAAGTAAGTTTCACCTTGCCCTCCAGACTTTGTTGTGAAACGTATCATCCTTGTTAAACAATACATGAAATAAATATATAAAGGATTTATTTTCCCTAAAATCTCACAGGCTCAGATTTCTCCTATGTACTATGGAATAAGAACATGATTCTTATGTGAATCATCTGTATATATTTTAAGCAGAAAAGGGAATAGTAATATGTCATGTAGGTTACTTAAGATAATGTTAATTTTATACTCTTTACTAAGTATATTATCTTTATGATTTAAATATCAGAGCACTATAGACAAATGTGCATAGAGTTAACAATTCCTAAATTCTCTATCCTCATAATCTTGTCATATCATTTCCATCTCTGTCCTTTGGTGACCTTACAAAAAATTTCTTTGTATTAATTGTTCCATCTCTTTGTTATCCAACTCAGGCTGTCTGTATTATCTTACTAAATCTAGACTATTCTGAGAGGTCTGTGGACTCACTGCCTCTGAGCTTGAACTAATTGCTCAATAATATTTCTTGATTAAATGGATAGATAGGATGAGCTGCAACAACTGGCCACACAGAATTTTATGAGTACTGCCATATTTAAGTCCCTTTATATACTAAAACTATACTTTTGTATTTGAAAAAGTAAGTTTCTAAAATCTGCAGTCAATGTACATATTCAAAAAAAACATAATTCACTGCTTTATAGCTTGACATAATGTTTTTCATTCTCCACCTGAATTCATGATCTGCCAATCTGTGATCCTTTTGGGATATTGTTTATATCATCTCTCTACTCTCTTCATTTTGCTATATTACTATTCTTACCTGATACTTTTGTCTTTATCCACCAACTCAATGCCTTTTCCATGCAATCTCATTTCTTACTATAGCAATAAAGGATTGTAATACTCATACGTAATGATTCAGGGAAGTCAGTGAACAGATCTAAGGTGAAAATCTTAACTAGACTTGAGGCAAAAAAATGCTGCTTTAAGTCCATGTCACTCTTAGGAGATGCCACTTAAAATTCAAATCACATTGCCTTTTACTATGAAAATATCACCACACACCTTTCATTCAAATTTTACTTTCCAAAAAATAAGTCCATAAGGAAAGATGAACTGCCTGGAGGATGTGCTTGTTTGATTTAGAATTTTTCTTATTCTCAGAATAATAAGTTCATCTTCATACTGTTTTTAATTTCTTATGCAACAGTCTCCAAGTCAAAGATTCAGGAATATTTGACAGTTGTATTTCTCATTATGAATTAGTATTTCCAGTTTTACCCAATCGTTGTGCTATAGACAATCTTATTACAGGAAATCAGAAATTGAAAGCACCAGTTAGCTGGTAGGTGGTAGATGATGTTGAGAAGAGAATTCCAACTTTTGGGCAAAGAGAAAAAATATTCTTTAAGTTAGCATCAAATTCTAAGGATGGATTAGATAGATGCTACAAATAGCTTCTGAGAACTTTTAACTATAGCTTTCAAAGCAGTGTAAGCAACTAACTTAAAATCAAAATTCCTCAGTAACAGGGACACAAGGAAGGAAGCAAAAAGGACATTTGGGATACCAGGACTTTTTGTCATGATAATGAATTTCATATAGGACCTATGCAAGTTAGGTCACCAACCTTGTCAGGTTGAGGTGGCTTAGCTTCACCAGAGAGGGAACTTTTAATTGAGAAATTGTCATGATAAACCTATCCTGTCAGAATGTCTATGGAAAATTGTCTTGAATATTAACTAGCATGTGAGTTCCTAGCCTGTGGTAGAGCTCCATCTCTAGACAGGTGGTCTTGGGCTGTATAAAAGAGGTAGACAAGCATGGGCATATGAAAGAGCAAGCATACCACTCCATGGTGGCTGTTGTTCTCTGGTGCCTGTGAATTCCCTGGTATGATGTGATGCTGCCTGGAATAACAAAATGTTATTCCTTCTGGTTCCTGCCTTGAGTTTCCCACATGATGTCCCTTGGGATGGACAGTAGCCTGTGAGCTAGAGGATGAGTTGAACTGATCCTTCCAGAAGACACTGTGGCTCAAATGGACAACAGCCTGTGAGCTAGAGGATAAGATGAACTGATCCTTCCAGAAGACACTGTGGCTCAGAGTGCTACCACAGTAATAGAATAAAGCTAGAAAAATGGCAAAATGAAGAAACTCAATCTGAATATAGCAGTGGAGCAGAACTTACAAATTCCACTCATCAGAAAATTAGAATACTCAAGACAGCCCTGTACACCAAGCCTTTGTGGCATCAACCAGATCAAATGTATTATTAGTACCATATAATAGATGTCTGGGCCCAGATATAATTTTATTCAATCTTAGGTACTGCTATCTCTATTCCTATGAGTTAAATCATTCTGATTTAAGCAGCAAATTTACCATACAAAAGCCTGATCCTTTTGTGTATTAAAATAGGTGTGGCCTATACAAATGGAAAAAAGCAAAAAAACTTTCTTAGTTACCCTAAATAAATATGTTAAAGCTGAGGCTGGTTGTTAGTTCATTGATTATATCATAACCATCTACTTTCTTTATTCTGTGCAGGTCTTTTCAGGTCACATCTCAAAATAATCTCATTCATCAGTTCCCTTTCTAAAGTTTCCACAGACACATCAGTGCTGTGTATTCACAGTACCCCTCATTTATCAGTTCCAAGCTATTCATTAGTGCAGTTTCTTCAGAATGACATTGCCTTTCATTTATTTCTAGGGAACTTCATATCTGCATATAATGTACTTTAGTTGAATTCACTCCTTCACTCTCCTCCAATTACTCCCCGAATTCTTCAGTATTTTCCTCTCCCAGTTTCCTATGCCCCCCACTTCCATAAAATGCCACTGAGTCATCTTAGTGTGGCTGTATGTGCTGGGGTGTATGGCCATCTACTGGCATATGGGTAACTTTTTAGTACATGCATCCCTGAAGAGTTTAACATCCCTTCCCCATCAGCCGTCAGTGGGCAATTGTTCCTCAGCTAATGGTGGGACCTTATTAGCCTTCCTCCATCTTTGCTAGGATTTAGTCTGGTTTCATGTGTATGTGTGGCCATTCATTCACAGTCGATTTAATCCATATGTAAAATGCCCATCATATTCAGCAAAATGAATGGTGTTTTTATGTTACTATTTGAAAATATTCATTCTTAATTTCTTAGAATCAAATTTGACAATGTGTGAAGCATCTTTCACATGATATCATTTTCATAATCAAATGCTTAGTTATTTTTCCCCTCAAAGAATATGTTTCAATTTTCTCTGTGTTAATTGAGAATACACCTCAAAGGGTATCAGCCAGGTTTAAAGAGCTGTGCAAAGAACTTATAGGTAGATCATAGCTCCTAAAAAACAATGTACAATGTTTTTTTGGTCCTATGATATACAACTGCCTTTGAGATATATATCCTTACACCCATGGAATAGTGTTGCTCTCAACATTGATCAGAGAAGCTTTTTCAATGGATGATGATAAATATAAAGGCTCACAAGAGGTCAGGGCATAGAGAATACGTGCCTGTGGAGATCTCATCCCTAAAGTGAGTGTGTATGTCACACTCCCTCCCTCAATGCTTAGGGAACACAATGGAAAGGGAAAGGAAACATTTTAAAATCCAGAGGACCAGGATGGAAACTTCAAAATACTGTCTTCTGGACAAGGCTAGGATATTCCACACAGTAATTCTCAACAGCGGTGATTACATTTAGAAGACTTGCAGAAGGTCAAGTCAGTCAATGTCTAGCAACAGTTAGAGAGGACTCACAAGGCCTCACTCCTAATTGAGGAACTACATGAAGTCAGCATACTGATTTACAGAGTCATTTTTCTTTATATACATGTTCCCTGGTAGGTTGTCAATGATCCAGTGATCAACTCTACACCTGTGTGAATATGGGCAACACTAATTGGGTGTATATATATTACAAAAATTTGAGGGGTGATTGAGAGGGACCCAGAAGAAGCTGGAGGAGGAGGAGGAGAAGGAGAAGGGGAGTAAGAGATGGATCTTTTTAAAATGTATTATACTGATCAATGAACTAAAAACATTATGAAGAATCACAGTTCAAAATTTTATACTGATAATACATTTCCACATGTATTTTATGTTTTTAGCTTGACTTAAAGAATATTTTGCAAATTCTGGAAATGTTCTGGTATCACCTCTGCTGCTATGATAAAATAGTCTGAACAGAGCACAGAGCAATTTAAAAGAGGAAAGGATTCATTCCCTATTGTACTTCCAAGTCTCAGTTCACAAGTGAAGGAAGACAGGGCAGAACTTCAAACACAAAACAAAAAGGAGTGATGCTTTCTGGCCCATGATCAGATTTTTCCTATACTGCCAAGATTCACCTGCTAGGGGTGATACTGACCATGGTGGGTTGGGACCTGCCACATCAACCAAACTATCACTCTGACATGGCTATAGGCCAATCAATTAAGGACAACTCTTCAGTTAAGGTTTCTTCTTCCTATTGTCTTTGGGTTTCATCAAGTTGACAAAAAAAAAAAAAAAGAAAAAGGAAAAGAAAAGAAAACCAAAACAAACAAAAACAAAAAGCAAAAAAAAAGCAAGTATACAAACAAACAAAACAACTAAGCAAGATAGGAATAGACCATCTGCAGATGTATTTTTGTTATCCACACAATACTGAAAAGCAAAGCTAGAGAAATAAAACCCAGAAACCATTAAATAATGTTTGAAATTTTGGCACTCTTTCTTTCAACCTGTGGTCTGAATAAGGATGAAATTAATTATAAATGAAAATAAATTTCACACTGAAAATCTGCTATCATCTCAGATATTATTTCTCAAATTAATGTATTTAAATATACAAGCATGCATATTTTTAATGGAGTTGAGGAAATTATAGTCTAAAGTTTTTGAAAGTTAACTTAATTAAAAATTAAAAATAAGTAAGACTGGAGAGATAGCTCAGCCCTTAAGAGCACTTGCTGCCCTTGAAGAAGACTTGAATTTATATTCCAACACCAATATGGAGCATAAACATACACCTGTCAATACAGATTCAGGGGTCTAATACCTTCTCTTACTCTCATGAGCACCTGAATACAAGAGGCCTGTGTGAAAGTAGACACACCTACAAACACAAACACACATGCATATGTATATAAATTTCTGATTTATGTGTCATCTACAACTCAAACTTTTATCCTCAGTAATAGCTGTAATGTGCAATTTTCTTACATCTTAAAATATATCTGGTATTACTATTGCTCTGTAGTACAGCTTGAAATCTGGGATGGTGATGGCTCCAAATATTTGTTTGTGTTTTTTTTTATTGTACAGGATTGATTTAGCTATTCTGGGTTTTTTGTTATTCCATATGGAATATATGTGGATGTATTCCTACCTATCCATGAGCATGGGAGATCTTTCCATCCTCTGATGTCCTCTTCTTTTTTTTTTAATTAATTAATTAATTAATTATTTAATTTATTAATTTATTTATTTATTACTTCAGGTTACATCTCTATCATAGTGTCCTCTTTCCACCCCTCCCAGTCCTGCCCTCCCACCCTCTACCCCCTATCCCTTGCATCCCACTCAACTGGAGTGGAGTGTCCCTACATAAGCATCCCCACCCCAATTCAGCAGTCATATGAGGGCCAAGAGCCTCCTCATACACTGGAGGCATAAAAGTCAGCACCAATAGGGCAAAGTGTCTCACTACAGGAAAAAAAGTCTATGTTCATGTTCCCTTTGGTGCATTAGTTGTAGTATAGTTATCCTGTACGATATGGCTAAAATCTGACTATAAGTTAATAGATGCCATGTGCATACTTCTGGTCTGGCTTAGCTCACTCAGGATGAGCTTCTCTAGTTCTATCCATTTGGTTTCAAATTGCATGATTTTGTTGTTTCTGGTAGCTGAGCAGTATTCCATTGTGTAGATGCACCACAGTTTTTTAATTCATTCTTCGTTTGAGAGACATCTGGGTTGTTTCCAGTTTCTAGCTATTACAAATAAGGCTGCTATGGACATAGATGAGGAAACTTCCTTGTGATTCAGTGAGGAGTCATTTGGGTGTATACCCAGAAGTGGTATGGCTGGGTCATGAGGCGGCACTTCAATTTCTTTCTTCAAGGAATTGAAGTTCTTGTCATACAGGTCTTTCACTTGCTTGGTCAGAGTTACCCCCATGTATTTTATAATGTTTGTGGCTATTGTAAAGGGTGCTGTTTCCCTAATTTCTTTCTCAGCCCATTTATTTTTTGTATAAAGAAGGGCTTCCTTTTTTTTTTAATTAATTTTGTATCCAGCCACCTTGCTGAAGGTGTTTATTAGCTGTAAGAGTTCTCTGGTGGAATTTTTGTGTCACTTGTGTATACTATATATCATTTGCAAATAGAGTTAATTTGACTTCTTCGATTCCAATTTGTGTACCCTTGATCTCCTTTAGTTGTTTTATTGCTCTAGCAAGAACTTCAAGTATTATGTTGTACAGATATGGTGAAAGTGGGCATCCTTACCTTGTCTCTGAGTTTAGAGGGAAATGCTTTCAGTTTCTCTCCCTTTAATTTGATGCTAGATACTGGCTTGCTGTGTATCACCTTTATTATTTCTAGGTATTGTCCTTGTATGTCTATTCTACTGGTATAGAAATAGACCAGTACATCAATGGAATCCAACTGAAGACCCAGAAATGAATGCACAAACCTATAGTCACTTAATTCTTGACAAAGAAGCCAAAACCGTACAATGGAAAAAGGACAGCATCTTTAACAAATGGTGCTGGTCTAACTGGATTTTGACATGTAAAAGAATGAAATTAGACCCTTATTTATCACCTTGCACAAAACTTAAGTCCAAGTGGGTGGATCAAATACCTTAACGTAAGGCCTGACACACTAAATCTATTAGAAGAGAAAGTGGGAAAAACCCTCGAACTCATTGGCAGAGGTGACAACTTCCAGAACAGAACACCAACAGCTCAGGCTTTAAGACCAACAATCAATAAATGGGACCTCATGAAACTGAAAAGCTTTTATAAGGCAAAAGACATTGTCATTCAAACAAAATGGCAACCTACAGATTGGGAAAAGATCTTTACCAACTCCACATCTGACAGAGGGTTAATATCCATAATTTACAAAGGACTCAAGAAATTAAATACCAAGAAACCAAATAATCCAATTAAAAAATGGGGAAAAGAGCTAAACAGAGAATTCACACGGGAGGAATCCCTAATGGCTGAGAGACACTTGAAGAAATGCTCAGCATCCTTAATCATCAGAGAAATGCAACTTAAAATGACTCTGAGATTCCATCTCACACATTTTAGAATGGCTAAGATCAAAAGCTCAAATGGAAGCACATGCTGGAGAGGTTGTGGAGAAAGGGGAACACTCTTTCATTACTGGTGGGAGTGCAAACTTGTACAACCAGTCTGTCAATATCTTAGAAAATTTTGAATAGCTCTCTCTCAAGACTCAGCCATATCACTTCCTGGTATGCCTCCAAATGATTCCTCACTAAACCACAAGGAAGTTTCCTCATCTATGCTCATATCAGCCTTATTTGTAAATATTAAGCATTTGCATCAGTATTAATGTATGAGCATCAACAAACAAGTAGCCACAAGTCAGTGGAATGCTTTAACAGGTCCATCCAGCCACAAAAAGTCATGGCTGTCCTCTGATCTCTACACATGCCCCATGTTGTGCATACATTTTTCTCTATATATATCTTCATCCCCTCCTCTCTGTCACATAGGCACTCACACAGATACACACACACACACACACACACACACACACACACACCAAACCCCCAGTGTTAATTAATAATGTAATCAATAGTAACAAATAAATTGAAAATACAATTAACAAATAATGGCAAAACCAATTTGTGTACAAAAAACATGAATAACTATTACCAAGTACTTATGAGGATACATAATACACAATGCCTGTGGCAAATAAGAATTGTCATAAATTTTAAGATCTCTTTTTAATTTTAGAACTTGTAGATGTGGTAAGCAACACACAACAAATTTACCAATATAATGTATAAAATCATGTGTCAGAACACGAACACATCTTCAACATTGAGACAACATATTATCACAGTCCTCCCTATTAGGAGTTAAATATGAAATGACAGATCATGTATGGATGATGCATTTCCACAAATATGATTTATAATGAAGAGTTTTCTATGTATTTATAGAATCTGAAGGTATCACATCTGTGGTTCAGTCTGAAGGTGTAGAAATCAGAGGAGAGACTATCCTATTGAATTCAGGATATCCTCTAAGCCCTAGTTTATAGTAATAGTAGGCAGGAGGAATAACATCTCCCTGCTCTAACTTTTACATTTCTTTGTCATTTAAGTTTCTGTGGACTGATGATGCCCATCCTCCATGTACTCTGAGGAGTTGATTTACTAATTACATGATTGATTTACTAATATTACTTGTTTGGGTACTAGACCCATTCCTAAGCACCCTATGGATATATTCAACTGGAATGCTTAATCAGACATTGGGACCATCCGTGAAAACCTGTTATGGAACAATGTCTTGCTTGAGTCCTGAAATGAATCAATCACTTTACTTAGTGAGCTTAGGCAACCCAGAGAACACCTCAGTTATGTTTTTCTTTTTCTTATGTCATGATGTGTAACACAAGAGAGAATTAGATTTTATTTTCTTTTGAGAAAGTATCTGGTGTTTTGTGAAGCTGCATTGGCTATGTATATAAAATGTAATTATCTGTTTTATGAAACTAGTATTTTTATGACCAAAAGTAACTAAACCATAAGCATAATCATAGATTCTCAGTGACAAGAACCACCAGAGCATGAAAATTATAATGATCAATATCCATTTTTAAAACAGCACAGAAACATCTTGATTTTAGATTGTAGTTTAGACATATGGGAATTTGTATATTAATATGTTGAAAATATAAATCCTTTAGTATCCCCCAAAGTTTTAAGTAAAACATTGAGTTCAGTGAGGCTTACTATTGAGAGCAATAGAGCCCAGTAATTTCATTTAAACAAGGTAATTCAAAATTTTTGCTTCATTTAAAATTTGAAAAACAGCAAAAAAGTAAATCTTTTTTTATATTTACATGTGGATTGTCATTTTAACTTCAAAAATTTAAAGAAAATTAATCTTGGAATCACAAGATGGCTCAGTGGGTAACGATGCTTCTTACTAAATTTGAAGACCTGAGTTCAGTCCTCAGAATCCCATATGGTAGAAGAAGAGAACACTCTTACAAGATGTCCTCTGACTTACTAATGCATGTCATAGTGCACACACACACATGTACACACACACAAAACACACACGCATAAACACTTAAACATATACACTAATAAATTAAAAGAAAAATACAATTGCAAAATGAGAGCTAATTGTGATTTATGTATGCATATTTATATATGGGCATGTGTATTTGGAAGCTGGAAATCGATGCTAAATATATCCTGTCATTTTTCTCCATGTGTTTTGTTTTTGTTTGTTTGTTTGTTTGTTTGCACTTATCCACTTGGCTAGGCTGAGTAGCCTGTGAAGCTCAGGGACCTTTCTGACTCTGCCTCCCCAGTGTTGAGTTAGGAGTGCTGAGCATCCAAACTCAGTTCATTCTGCTTTCATAGCAAGCTCTTTATTCACAGACTCTACTATTAACTCTTTAAGAGACTTTTGTCTTGCTTTCTCAGCAGCTGTATCATACTGGATTCTTCAATGAAGCAAGGAGTTCAAGTTTCTCTGCATAATCATCATAATCATCAAACCTCCTTGGCTCTGCTTTGCATACTAGTGGTCCTAGGGTATGTTTAAAATCTTTTTAAAAATATATTTATTCGAAGGAGTTTGAAACAAGTTCATCACAGTCTTCCTAAGTCACATGAGGGTTCATTTCATCACAGAAGGAAGTGACAACGGATATAGACAGAGAAAAAGGAAAGAAGAATTAGAAAAGCGATCTGAAGTAAGTGGATTTCTGCAATCTTATGACCAATTTCAACAGATGAAGAGTTATTTCTTCACAATCAGCAAAGCCAGTACTTTGAGACTTGGCATTTATCCAAGTGAATGACAGTGTGGGCACTGGTGAAAGACATTACACTGAGAACATTCCAGAGTAACTTGGTGATAAAGCAATAGCTAGCCCTGAGAGGACTGGCTCGATATTGAGAGTTTTACTGTGGGGGAAGTGAATGTCAAAAACCATAATGTGCTACAAAGAAATCTGCTGTGAAAGAAAAAGTCGTCTGTGTTTGTAACTTCACTGCTGTCTCACTTGAAGGAACATCCATGAGCACCTTGGTCTCCACCTACCACCACTCTGGCTTACACAAAGACTTCACTACCAAGTCAAAATCCTCCACCAAAAAAGCTGCTATAATTTGTGGAGAGCTCAAAAATTTGCAAGTATTTTGTAGCCAAAAAGCACTTAAAACATAACATATGCCTATTTTAAAACGCATTACTGTTTAGTGCACACCTAAAAGAACACAATAGAATAGAGTCAAACACCCACACTGGTAAGAAAAAACTCACATAAATTGTTTCAGTCTGAGATTCAGTTTGCTGTTGTAGTCTCTAATCAAAACCACTGTAACTCTGAATTAATCTAGAACAGTATTTTAGAGGAAACAAACAAACAAACTCTCTCTATACAAATGAATATATATTGAATTAAATTTTAAAAGAAAGAATGGGTTTTGTGCATAGGAATGATAGTTAAAAACAATTGTCAAATTAATACTCTAGAATTTACAAGGAATAAATAATTTAGTCATGTCTGTGAGAGAATTTGGATTGAGAAACCTCTCTTAAGTGCAGGCAACACCACCTTGAGGTCTTAGGTCCTAAATGGAACACAAATGAGATCATTGAGCCTGGAACTAGCACCCATCTCTGTCCATATCTTGAATACAGATGAAAAGTTACCAAGTGCCTTACATTCCTACTGCCATACCTTCACAACCTGACAGACTACATCCTCAAACTGAGTCAGCAGCACTCCCTCCTTCCTAGAGTTGAAATGCCAGGTGTTTTGTCACAGCAAGGAGAGAGTAACACAGGAAGTTTCAACATATTTGCTGCACAATCACAAAAAAACATGATAGGAATATAATCCAGGAGGCCTGGGCCACTTCTTCATTCTCTCAGTCATTTCCTTGCATGGTTTCCATCACCTTTATTTTACTATGTGTTCATTCTTTAAAAAAGAAAATTAGCCAGCTGACACCTTGGAAAATTTAGCCTTATGAAGAAAATTTCTGCTACTTTTTTAAATAATTTAATTTATCTAAGGGTGTGTAAAGATCAGCTGCATAATATTAATTAATATATATTAGGAGTATCTCATATGAACCAATTAGTAAAACAACTAATATTTCAAGGAATCTAAGATAAATCAGTTTAGTTATATAATGTCATATAGTAAATTAAAAAAATTATAACTTAATTTATTGGTAAACAAAGCTAAATTTTCTGGAAAACTATTCAGAACATTTTAGGGTAGAATTATCTTTACAGTTAAAATTGTCCTTAAAAACTAATTGATTCTTTAGATTTTTTCTTTTTTCTTTTCTGTTTTCCTCTTTTTCTTTTTTATTTCTTTCTTTTTGTTTATTACTTCAAGTTATATCTCTATCACAGTGCCCTCCTTCCACCCGTACCGATTCTCCCACCCTTTCCACTCCTCAGATGTGAAGTGCCCCTACATATCAGCCCCTCTCAATTCATCAGTCATATGAGGGCTAAGAACTTCATCTTGTACTGGGGTCTTACATAGTAGCATCCCTAGGGCAAATTATCCCATCAATAGGCAACAAAGTATATGATACTGATTCTTTTTTTTTTTTTTTTGGTTTTTCGAGACAGGGTTTCTCTGTGTATCCTTGGCTGTCCTGGACTCACTTTGTAGACCAGGCTGGCCTCGAACTCACAGTGATCCGCCTGCCTCTGCCTCCCAAGTGCTGGGATTAAAGGCGTGCGCCACCACCGCCCGGCGATACTGATTCTTTTGGTGTGTTGTTTGTAGGATATTTATCCTGCTCTATATGTCTAAAATCAAATTATAAGTGAGTAGATGACATGTGCATCTTTCTGAGTCTGGATTAGCTCACTCAGGGTGAGCATTTCTGGTCCCATCCATTTGGCTGCAAATTGCATGATTTCCTTGTTTCTGATAGCTGAGTAGTATTCCATTGTAAAATTCCACAATATTTTCTTTGTGTTTATAGTTGTTTTGATACAATGCCATCTACTGTTAATAAAGAAGGAAAGTTAGGTGGATCTAAACCCAAGATTTAGACAAAAACATATTCTACAGTTTACAATACCTGTAAGTTTGGGAAAATCAAAGCTGCCTTATGAAGTAATTTTAACATATTATCCTGACTGACAAATGTAGTCACGAATGAATGTGTGAAAACTGACGTATCTGATTTTCTCATCTTTTTACCAAGAATAAAAATAAAACCAAGACTAACTGATCTTCCCCAGCTTGAAGATAGTGGAACCTGCACAAACTCTCAGTGCTGAAACTACAGAACTCAGTCAAAATGTCTTCATGTTTGTATGCCTCAAGTGGTTTCATTTCAAACTCAATTTACATTATGTTCTTGATGAACAACATCTAATTGACTGGCAATGATATTCACAAAGTAAGTATATTTCTTTGCAAAACTAACATATTTATGAATGAATAACATGACAGTATTATTTTTAATGGTGTGGATTTAAATGGGATATGCAATTAGAGAACAATTACAAACAGTTTTGCATTTACGATAACTTGCAAAATGCTTCTTCCAACATTAAATTGAGTAGTAACTAGTGAACTCCAGGCCAATGACTGGTTCTGACCCAAAGAAGTTTGAAGCTATTCCTGGTGATTACATCTGAGGTTCTCAACTCCAAATACACTTGCACACACACACACACACACACACACACACACACACACACACACACAATAATTTATGGACTAAATATTTGCTGCACTTCCTAGATTTCTAGAAGGTTGTAAAAGCAAACATAACAAGCTAGATTTTGTATTGAACAGAACTACATTGCTACAAGACAATGAACATCCATCTCTTTTAAAGTCTGAAAATGATGTATCAAGAGCTGTGAAAATGATTAGTATCAGTAAGTTATACTAAAAAATCATGGTGCTTCAGTTTTCATTATATTTACATGTAATTATATTTATATTTTATATAAAACATTTTAGATGTATATTTGTTTCAAATGTGTATTTAATTTACCAATTTACATTTGAAAGAAGCATGATGTTATAAAAACATGACATGAAAATATTAATAATTATGGCACAAAATATCTTTCACTGATGATTTTTTTCCAAAATATTATTTGTAAATCTCTACTCTGAGAATAGTCATGAAGAAAATAAATAAATCAAAAAACAGTAAGAATAATCTAAATACTGAAAGATCAAGATATATGTGTGGAAAAGCAAATTCTTGATACCTAAGGAGGTGTAATGAAAATGCCAGCATTTATTCAAAAATTAAAACTTAGAAAATACTCCATACGACTAAACTTGTTTTGAGGATTCCAAAATTGGAGATAAGTTGGTATATTTAATGAAGCATGCATTTTAAATAATAGACATAATAAATAAAACCATAAATAGATACAGCATAATGAAAATATTGTCCTTTAAGGATGAAATAATTCAGAAACATTGCTACCAAAAGAGACAGCTTAGTAGTGAAGGAGTGACTAAATGACAGGGGTCATGTGACTTTCAAATATAGGTGCCAAAAACGAATGGAGTAATATCTTCATGCTGCTAAAAGAAAATAACTGTAACATATAATTTTATGCCAAGCATAAAAGTTTTCAGAAGTGATCACAATGAAAATGCTTTTCAGTGTCAGACAAGGAATAGGAGATGTGACCACCCACCAATGCTGCCAAAAAAAAAAAAAAATCTATGAAAGGAAAGAACTAAGGATGAAACATAAGTACATGAGAAACTCTGTTGGGAGCAGAATTTGACACGATAAAATAATCAAGTATCTAAGATCTTAGTTAAAAAATTCTTCATTAAAAATTGTTCAGTATTTAAATTATGAGAACTTAATGTTTGCACATCTTGGCCATATGATAACGGCCCCAGAGGTTGTTCATGTCATATTCCCTCAATACGTGCAGGGAGGTCTGACCCCTATCCCCAGACCATAGACTATCTTGAGCACCTCACCTGGGAGGGCTGTTGAGCTTTTGCTTGGTGAATTTTTATTCTTAAAACTTGACAGGGAGTTTCCTATGCCTTCTGAGAACAAGGTTATCAGAGGACTCTCAGAGCTCATCCTACAAGGCCAAGTGTGATTCTGTATGTTTTGTGCACCTCCCTAACTGCCCAACTTCCCCTACCATCTCTTAAAAACCTCAGAATTTTCAGCCTCAGGATGTTATTTGTTCTTTGACTCCCTGCGTGGAGAATGTGAAAAGGTCCTTGCCTTGGCTTATATCCTGAATTAAAGATCCTTTTCCTTTTGCATTGAGTCGGAGGGAGTAGTCCTGGTTAGTCTTCTAATGGTTTTGTGAACTGGCCTTTATACTATAAGATACTGACATATGGATACAAGAATACTGGAGTCCTCAGCAGAAGAGAAGGTTAAAAGTCTAAGTTTGGATTCTTGTATGTGTTCAAGTTGTTTTTCCCAGCCGCCACCCCCCCCCCCCCCGCAGTTGTTGGCAAAAACATTCCATTAAAAGAAATATTTTTTAACTTATTAATGTGTATATTTGTATCTGTAATTATGATTTTACTTGTGTATGCAGATAACCACAGAAGTCAAAAGGGGATTACTGGAGCTATAGTCACAGTCATTTGTAACCTATCTGATATTCTGGGAACTGAATTGGGGTCCTTAACAAGTGCAGCACATGGTTGAAACATATGAATCTTCTTCCCAAAAGATATTCTTTAGGGTTTCAGGCAAGTCCAGAGATTTTATTCTGTCCATAAAACTTAGACCAACCTGAGTTTCTAAAAATATTCATAGTTCCTTGAAACAGTAACCACCATAGAGAGTTCACAATAGAGAGGTTTATATTATTTCTGATGATGGTTGTTCTTTAACCAGCTGAAAAAGGCTCCTTGGATGGGAAGATTCTATGTAGATAATGTCAGTTGTCTTAATGCCAATCAACTTCTAACTTCACTTACATCTTCTAAATGCCATCACACCACAAATTTAAAGTTTGAGTAAGAGGCCAATCAAGTTATATGAAAACAGTCTGTAATCATCAAAGGGGGGCACTCTACAATTACACCTACACATGACACAGAAATCCAGGTGAGTTCTAAACACCTGATTGGAATAACAAGGACACTGTGGATTTCCTGTACAGGATTAGAGTAAAGTTTAGCTTTGATAAAGGTCTAAATTGATCCAAGAGTAAATGTTACTATAGACCCACAATGAGAAGGGTTGGAACAAGACTCAAAGAAGTAAATTGATCTACAAATAAATAAATAATATACTAAGGAGAATAATATATCAACATTACTAATTATATTTCAAAGTAGGTGTGCATTCAGTAACATGTGTGGTATCAGTGACACATAAAAAAGAATTTCTGGATGTCCAGAGGTGGGATCATTTGTACCAAGTCTGAATGTGGTGGGGGTCAGAGTGGGGCTGTAACCACCAAGGCCAGCACAGTAACAATCCATGAGAGGCAAGAAGGAAGTGTGACTTAAAGGACTCAGCAGTTGATGTTGGTTCAAACTTCAAGAGTCTGACACCAAGCAGTTTATTTTAGGCATATGTAAGCACAGCACAATTGGAAAAAAGGTTCCTGATGAAATTAACTCAATTCCACATGCACAGTAATGCTCACAATATGACTACATTGACATTTGATGTAAAGTGCATATGATATACTCCATGAAGATGGCTTCCATCGGTTGACTACATTTGGCATCTTAGGGGTCTGGACAGGATCTGCTTTGATCTCAGTCATACAATAATGCAAAGCTCACCAGGCTTTTAATCACCTCCTGTCCTATGGAAAACAGGTGATACAACTAACTCTCCCTTTGAAGAGACAGCTCTTTGTGTTTAACAGTTCTGATTTCCGTAGTATTTATCTATGAGCACAAAAAGCCAGTGTGTCCTACATCTGAAGAAAAAAAATAGAAACAGATTCAGGAACCACAGATAAATCAAAGAGATCAAGAATCTAATAAAGCTTATTTTATCTCCAGTCAAGCAACAAAGAAAAGTTCAGTGGATACTGCGTCCATGCCAGCTGCTGTGACACTGTGTAATTGGTATACCCACTAGGAAAATAAGCCTAACTAGAACTCATAATCAGTATCCAACTTCCATCCTACAAACCCAGATTCTGAATCAATGCCTGGCTTTCAGCTCATCAATCTACCCAAATTAACCCTTACACCATATTTGACCTTTTATACAGATTCAGTCCTTCATCCCACACAAAAGGAAGTAAATCCCAGGCCATATATTACTAGGAACAAAGAACACAGATATGTGGGCTTCTTAGGTGGCACATCAGTGTCTGAGTCTAGGCATACAGCCTTCAGTGATAGACTTACAAAACAGGTACTCAAAATGAAACATCAACTGAATAAATTGTGGTGATACTTTTTAATAAAAATACACCTTTACACCCTCTTCCAAAGACAGAGCTTTTAGCAAATCTCACCACAAAGTTAATAATATCTCTTGAGATAATTTGCAACTATTTACTTAATCTGTTATCTTACTGTGTACTCTCCCTGTTTAAATCTAACTTGCCTTTAAAATAACATTGTAATCAGCTTTCCTATGCTTTGGATTTCCAACGCCATCAATTTTTACAGTGTAAGCTGCATTCACTTTTTAAAATTTAAACTGTACTTTGCCATGCCCCCACCTAGAATAACTTATTTTTCAGTGTGTGTGTGTGTGTGTGTGTGTGTGTGTGTGTGTGTGTGTGTGATCAATGAGTAAAAGCAGGCAACAGCTTGAAAGAAACTTTATACAACAAATTTCTATCATAAATGTTTGAAGCAGAATGGATATAGGGTGATAATATATATTTGCTGTACTAAGTACTTTGTGTTCAGCTGGAAACAGTTAAATGACCTCTTCCCTTGTAAAAACTTTGTTAAATACTTTTGTAAAGAAGCCCTAATCCCTTTCCCAAGCCATGTTTTCTATGCTGTTCAATAAACACAGAGAAAAAGCCCTGTGTTAGGGGCAGACAGACAAAGGAATAGGTATGGCAAGGCAGATCAGGCACACACAACAGACAAGCCAGAGGTAGGCCAGTAACCACAGAGTATAGTCAGATGGGAGATACCAAAAGAGAAATGGATAATTCAAATTAATGGTCTCTCTTTGTCAAATTAATCCAAGAAGAAATGCTTTGTTTTCATTCCTTAATGTGTCACTCATTTTAGTGTTCTCTGAGGTCATCTTCAATGTTGTAACTAACACAGTAGAATGCAGAACTGGGCTCCAGTGTGGTGAATGTGTACCTAACACTTACCTGTCTACCCTTGTTTTCAGAAAGAGAAGAGGTAGACAGTTCCTCCCCCCTCAAAAAAAAAATCATTGAGGAAGTTTATGCCCAAGAACGTCTTGAAAATAATGCTAAGAAATGTTCTGAAAAAATAAGAAAATTTGAACTCAGTTATGTAAGGTATCACATACATATTATTCCGATACTATAGGGGATATATATAAGTTTAATTTTATCTCTTGTATAAAAATTAAAGTAAAAATACTAAAACAAAGCTACTATTTTAATGCAAATGATATAAAAGATATTTGTTGAAAAATAAAATAACATGAGATGTGAGAAGAGAGGGTACACTGAAGAGTTTGATTTGCAGATGTTAAATTTTTATAAACTTCAAATGCATTTATTTTAAGACATTTTGTGCACAAGTTAAACTGTCAGCATAATTAAAAACATGGACTACACAACATATGTTAAAAAGAAAATGATATTTATTTCCATATATCTGCAAAAAGTAAAAATTCAGGTCTGGGAAATTAACTTTATGTGTAAGAGAGCTTATTGCACAAGCAGGAAAAGCTGAATTCCAACCTTTAGTACTCATATGACATGCTTGGCTATCAGAGCTATAAGTATAGCATTAAGGGAAAGGGACAGGCAGATCCTAAGAGCAGAGAGCAGAGAGAAACAGAAAAATGTACCTAATATGTATGTACATATAGACACAATTATAAATACATAATATACATACAATATATTTCTATATACCTTATAATACATCCAACTAAGAACTCAGATTCTATTCAAGTCCACATGAAACATTTTCATGTATAGAATATATAAATGCCCCCAAAATTTCTCATATTACATTTCGGTGTGGTTGTGCATGCCTGTAGTCCCAACACAAGAGAACAGAGGCAAGTGCATTTTTTAGTGTAAGACTAGCCTGATCAATATAGTAAACTTCAGCTCATCTAGAATATTCATTGATACATTTCTTTAATAAAAAACAGTACTAATTTGGAAATATTAAAATAAAATCAAATTTTCTGACCATAATAGTACCAAAGCCAAGGAAGAACACACTTATTATCAATTACCAAATGGTCTATCCTGAAAACATACATGAAAGCAACCTTATACAGGCAAAGCAACTGTTATTTATATATCTCTGTGTGTCTTTGTATATGTATATGTAAATGTGTATGTAACAGCAATTAATGAAAAACAGGGCATGGATTTGGAAAGGAGCAAGTAGGGAAATATGGGAAGATTTGGAGGGAAGAAAGGAAATTAGGAAATGAATTCCATTATAATCTCAAGAATAGATGAAATGACAAAAAAATAAAGAACAATAATAGAAGAATATAGAAAAGTTCTAAATATGTAGTATTAACTATAATGCTGACCAACCAGAAATCAGAGAATAACTGTAAAGGAAATATATTGTGTCTGTATACAATACAGTGCATTGTATCACAAGAAATATCAAAACAAAAATGCAAAGGAAAGACGAACATCAGAGTCAAAGTGGTTGAAATACTCAATAGAAAAATCAGTGAAACCAAAAAAACAAACAAAAACATCAATGAAACTATGACCTTCTAACTAAAAGGTAAAGAAAACTGAAAAATGTTTACATATATATGAGAGGACATTCCAGATGACACTTTAGAAATGTAAAGGTTCATGAGATGAGCTTTTATGATTATGCTATGAACATGTCTCTACTAAGAAGCTGGGCAATCCAGGAGCAATGAATGAGTGTGCAGTGGGAGATAATGTGCTAAGACTTCAGAATGGCGACAGGACAAATTGGAAGTCTTACCTTGTTTTTATTTTTTAAATTTTATTTTATATTTGTAACTGTTTGCCTGCATGTATGTATTGCAACATGTGCATGCAGTTTCCTTTGGAGGCCAGAAGAGCTCATCAGATCCCTTGGAACTAATGTTACAGATGATAGGGATCCCATAACCTGGAAGGCAGACCCTGGTGTGGGCAAGAGTATCAGTACTGCTCTTAACGACTGAACCAGTTCGCCCAGCACTACACCTTAGATTGAGTCTCCTTTGGTCAATTTAGCCAAGAACAATGCTCAGAAAACAAAAAAGTCCCAAGAACTCACAATGTGGTGGCTTCAGTGATAAAATTTATAGGCAAAAGTTGTATATACTCTTCTCAAAAGTCTTCCAAATATTTATGAAGAGAGTACATATCTCAAAATATGTTCTAAAACCACACTCAACTCTAGTGTGATTTATCTTGTGCCACTGGCCCTTTAAAAGGATCTCCAGTTGCTAGTCATTTGGCCCTCATATGACTCCTGAACTGGGGCGGGGGAATGTTATGTAGGGACACTCCACTACAGAGGAGTGGGATGGAAGGGTTAGGGGGTAGAGGATGGGAGGGTGGGTCTGGGAAAGGTGGAAAGAGGACACTATGATGGAGATGTAACCTGAAGCAATAAATAAATAAATTTAAAAAAAAAGAATTCTTAGCAGTTAGAATTACTTGACCCTATGACCTCAGTGGTGATTTCCTCTTGGATTTCTGGGAACAAGATAGGATACAAAAAAGCCAGCTGAGGCTTAGAGTGGGGTCAAAGGCTAAGAGAGTAAGAAGAGATGACAGTTGGCAGAGAAGATATTGTTAAGAGACAGTTGAGGCAGGAGAAGTTGAGCTAAGCATATAAGATAGAACTCATTAAAAAAAAGATAAGGAAAGTACAAGAAAACATTGGTTATGAATGAATACAAGTACAAAAATATCTCAACAGATTATCAAAATGATATCAACAGTACCATAAAATGGTTTGACTTCATGATCACAATTTATCCACGACATGAATGGATGATGCAAAATATGCAAATCAACAATTTATTATTCTACATTAACAGAATTGGCAGCAAATTTCTATGACCATATCAGTATATGCACAAAAAGAGTTGACGAATTTCTATATCCTTTTATGAGGCATACTGCCCCCTAATTAGGAATGCACATCAACTTTATACAAGTTACATATAAAGAGCTCATAGCAGCAACTATATTCACCTATAAAATGTTAAAATGTTTTCTTCTAAGATCATTTCCAGTGTAGCTGTTAATATTACTTAAAGCTCTAGGAATACCAACCAAGGAAATTGGGTAAGAAAAGAGAAATAAAAGACTCACAAATTTAAAAGGAAAATGTAAAATTGTTCTTATTTACAAATGTAATCGTATATACAGAACTCCCCAGTATTTCCTTAAACATCTCAATGCTCTTAAAGAAATTCAGCAAAACTTCCAGATACAAAATGCAAAATCTCCACCATGTTTCTATACTATACAAACAATCCTTCTTCTGGGAGAAAACATAAAAGCAATTGAATTTAAATAATATTGTACAAAATGCATAGGAATAATTTCTCCAAGCAGATAAAAGATCTCTACAATGGAAACATTAAAACATTTATAGAATAAAAGAAAGAGAAAAATAAAATCAAAGATATTCAAATTTTATGAATATTATTAAAATGCTTCCAGTCTCTGGAGCACTTTAGTTATTTAATGTACAGCATATAAAATTCTAGAAACAGAAAAAAATTCATAAAATGAATTTGGAGTCACAAAACAAAAAAAATTCTCTAAATTATTTGGAACAAGACAAGGCTAGAATTATGAGATTTCTTGATTTCAAATAGCATTACAAGAATCTCATTGTAAAAAGAGTCATTACTAGAAGAAAAACAGACATACAAAATCATTGATCAGAGTAGACAACCCAGAAATAAGTCTACTAATTTAGCCAGTTGCTCTTCAATAAAATTTAATCAACCATTTAATTAGGCAATAACAATATCTTCAGTACATAATGGTATTTAAAAATCTAGATTTGGACATGGAAAGAATGAAATTAGACTTTAATCCCAAGCCATACAAATTCAACAACTAAAGACCTCAATGTAGGATGCCTATATGAAATACAAGAGAGATAAAATATTCCCTCCCTTGGACTTGGTCATAATTTTGACAATGAACCTAAAAGATGATAATATCATAGTAATATGACTTGAAATTGAATAATTCTGTTCACTAAAGGCAATTGTCAACAAAGCTTGTCAACAAGCTTCTTCTATTTTAAGTTTTTATTATATCTTTTTTCCAACATCTCTACCTTTTAGTCCAATAAAAGTATTTTTCTTATAACAATAAATACAATACAAAACAATAAGAACAATTAGGCAACAATTATGAAAACTATAAGGTATTACATACATTCCCAATATCCAATCTATTTGGCAACTAATAAGAATATTCTGTTTTTTACCTCAATGTGCTTAAAATTCTATACTTAGCTCAATTTCCATCCTAACTTGTATTACCAAATGAAAAACATCATTTTAGAAATAAAACATCCTTTTAATTCCTAAACAACTTAAAACTTAACTGTGGGACTATAACTATCTAATCTTCAACCACATCAGAGACCTGAAAAGGATATCTAAATAAGCAGGAAGTACAGAGCAAGAAGCTTTGAAAACTAGGAAATGGCAGACAAATGGCTGCCTTGACAGTGTCCAGTTTCTCTCTACAACATAAGAGCATCGGTCTTTATTCTTTTGGCCCCGTACATCTGACAGACATTAGAAATTGTAATTGTAAAGCGGGAATTATGAAGGACTTGTCCACCCTCCATTGGCCGACCTAGGCTGTTGACTTACCCACCTCCAAGTTTTGTCCATTTCGGACAGCATTCTGTCTACAGTTGAAGCAAGGGGTTTTTCTTTCCCAGTGGTTAGAATGCCACTATTGTAGCCATCTCAAAATGGACATTGTGTGTGGCTCATCATCTATTTGAAGTAGAATGGGGGCTGCTAATAGGAGTTGACATATCATAACACCAAAAATTCTTAAGTTAAGAAAACATCATTAAATGTCCCATTCTACAGATCTCTTGAAGTTTTTGAAGACCATATATCTATCTCTGTACATTTGAATAAACAAATGTTGTTTGTCTCTTAGCAACTTAATATCTTCTTAACTTAGAAAACATCTGTGATACACTAAACTAGTACTGCACAAAATGATAAATTGAATGACTATTAGCTTGCATTTCTTAATTATCCTAAACAGTTTGTGACAGTTGCTATCAAAAGGCATAGAATTTCACATTGCATTTTTAAGAACTACATAGGTACAATACCTTAAAAAGAGTTAATCTTAATATTGCATCAATATACAAAGATATGA
Source organism: Lophiomys imhausi (assembly GCA_907164525.1). Taxonomy (NCBI): domain Eukaryota; kingdom Metazoa; phylum Chordata; class Mammalia; order Rodentia; family Muridae; genus Lophiomys; species Lophiomys imhausi. Next base: position 2,615,677 of record CAJQZJ010033615.1, on the reverse strand, counting down.
GTAGACTCAATAATTTGCCCTTCTTTCTTTATCACTCCTATACCATGTCTATTTTCCTTTTTTTCTTTTCAAGTATTTTCCTTCTACTTAAAAGTGAAAGAGGGATAGAGAAAAGAAAAAGAGTGAAATCCCTGGATCAAACCTAAACCTTGTTTAACAAGACCATTCAACGAATTGTAACCAATCCCCTGAAATGAAAACAAACATCTATAACCCATCAAATGACCAAAATAATCACCTGCCCCACCTTCTGGGAATGAGACATCACTTTCTTAAAATTGCTTCATGTTGATATGGGACTTAGGAAACCTATTTGGGGGCCTGAATAAGGATGGAAAATTGGTTAAGCAAGTTAATAGTAACATTTCATATCCAGTGTTTTTGTGCTCAGTAATTTATTTTTTTAATTTATTTATATGTTGCTTCAGGTTACATCTCCATCATATTGTCCTCTTTCTCCTCTTCCAAGCACCTCCCTCACACCGTCTAACCCCTAACACTTCCATCCCACTCCTCTGGAGTGGAGTGTCCCTACATAACAGTGCCCTGTCCAGGTTCAGAAGTCATATGAAGGACAAGAGCCTCCTCATATACTGGGGGCCTATAAGGCAGTACCACCAGTGAAAAGGGTCTCATTGCCAAGGAGAGAAAACTAACACACACACACACACACACACACACACACACACACACACACACAAACAAACAAACAAACAAAAAGTCTATGTCAATGTTCCCTTTGGTGCGTTGGTTGTAGTATAGTTATCCTGTACTATATAGCTCAAATCCGACTATAAGTGAATAAATGGCATGTGCATCCTTCTGAGTCTGGGTTAGCTCACTCAGAATGACCTTCTCTAATTCCATCCATTTGGCTGCAAATTGCATAATTTCATTGTTTCTGATAGCTGAGTAGTATTCCATTCTGTAGATGTACCATAGTTTTTTAATCCATTTTTTGGTTGAGGGACATCTGGGTTGTTTCCAGTTTCTAGCTATTACAAATAAAGCTGCTATGAACATAGATTAGGAAACTTCCTGTGATTTGGTGCCGAGTCATTTGGATGTATACTCAGAAGTGGTATGGCTGGGTCCAAAGGCAAAGCTATTCCAAGTTTTCTAAGATATCACGAGACTGATTTCCATAGTGGTTGCACAAGCCTGCACTCCCACCAGCAATGGAGAAGGGTTCCCCTTTCTACACACCCTCGCCAGCATGTGCTGTCATTTGAGCTTTTGATCTTAGCCATTTTGACAGGTGTGAGATGGAATCTCAGAGTCCTCTTGAGTTGCATTTCTCTGATGATTAAGGATGTTGAACATTTCTTCAAGTGTCTCTCGTCCTTTAGGAATTACTCCTTTGTGAATTCTCTGTTTAGTTCTTTCCCCCATTTTTTAATTGTATTATTTGGTTTCTTGCCATTTAATTTCTTGAGTTTTTTGTAAATTTTGGATACTAGACCTTTGTCAGATGTGGGGTTGGTGAAATTTTTCCCAATCTGTAGGCTGCTTTGTTCGAATGTCAGAGTCTTTTGCCTTACAGAAGTTTTTCAGTTTCATGAGATCCCATTTACTGATTGTTGATCTCAGGTCCTGAGCTGTTGGTGTTCTATTCAGGAAGTTGTCACCGGTGTCAATGATTTGGAGGGTTTTTCCCACTTCCTCTTCTAGTAGATTTAGTGTGACTGGCCTTATGTTAAGGTCTTTGATCCACTTGGACTTAAGTTTTGCACAAGGTGATAAGTATGGGTCTAATTTCATTCTTTTACATGTGGACATCCAGTTGGACCAGCACCATTTGTTGAAGATGCTGTCCTTTTTCCATTGTGTGGTTTTGGCTTCTTTGTCAAAAATTAGGTGTGTGGGTCCATTTCTGGTTCTTCAATTTGATTCCATTGATCTACTGGTCTGTTTCTTTATCAGTACCATGCTGTTTTTACTACTATTGTTCTGTACTACAGCTTGAAATCTGTGATGGTGATACCTTCAGATGTTTTTTTATTGTATAAGATTGATTTAGCTATTCTGGGTTTTTTGTTGCTCCATATGAAATTAAGAATAGCTTTTTCTAGGTCTATAAAAATTGTTTTGTTATTTTGATAGGAACTGCATTTAATCTATATATTGCTTTTGGTAGGATGGCCATTTTTATTATGTTGATCCTACCTATCCATGAGCATGGGAGACCTTTCCATCTTCTAAAGGCCTCTTCAATTTCTTTCTTCAAGGGCTTGAAGTTCTTGTTGTACAGGACTTTTACTTGCTTGGTTAGAGTACATGCAGGTATTTTATATTGTTTGTGGCTATTGTGAAGGGAGTTGTTTCCCTTATTTATTTCTCAGCCCATTTGTTTGTTTTATAAAAAAGGCTTCTGATTTCCTTGAATTAATTTTGTATCCAGCCACCTTGCTGAAGTTGTTTATCAGTTGTAGGTGTTCTCTGGTGGAGTTTTTGAGGTTGCTTATGTATAATATCATATCTTCTGCAAATAGGGATAATTTGACTTCTTTGTTTCCAATTTGTATCCCCTTGATCTTCTCTCATTGTCTTATTGCTCTAGCAAGAACTTCAAGTACTATATTGAAGAGATATGATGAAAGTGAGCATCCTTGTCTTGTCCCTGAGTTTAGAGGAAATGCTTCAAGTTTCTCTCCATTTAATTTGATATTGGCCATTGGCTTCCTATATATCACCTTTATTATTTCTAGGTACAGTCCTTATATGCCCATTCTTTCCAGAACCTTTTGCATGAAGGGGTGTTGGATTTTGTCAAGTACTTTTTCCACATCTAGTGAGATTATCATGTGTTTTTTTTTTCTTTCATCTTGTTTATATGGTGAATTACACTGATAGACTTTCATATGTTGAACCATCCCTGCATTCCTGGGATGAAGCCTACTTAATTATGGTGTATGATACTTTTGATGTGTTCTTGAATTCGGTTTGCTAGTATTTTATTAAGTATTTTTGCATCTATGTTCATGAGGGAGATTGGTCTGATGTTCTCTTTCTTTGTTGGGTCTTTGTGTGGTTTAGGAATGAGGGTGACTGTGGCCTCATAGAATGAGTTTGGCAATGTTCTTTCTGATTCTATTTGGTGAAAGAGTTTGAAGAGTATTGGTGTTAGCTCTTTAAGTGTCCTGAGAAGTTTGTAGTCAGAAGATGAACTTTGGGTAGAAAAGTTCAGTGCTTTACTGAAGTACTGACTGGAACAGTCTGTGAGGCTGGATAATCTTAACTATACATTTACAAGTTATTTTTTCGTGATATAGATGTTTGAGAAACAGCAATCTGTGAGATTGGATCATCTGGGTTAATTGTTTTTTTTTTTTTTTGTAAATTTAACCCATTTTATTCAGTCATTCAATTTTATATAACCAATTTTTATACATGACTTTGACATTACTTTATATTACATAAACCTTAATTTTACTTTAAATTTGATTTGAGTTACTTCTTTTAGACTGAACTTTGATAACACATATACATAAGACTCTATAATGTGAGTTATAAATTTTTATTCCCTTCATAGCCTGTTTCTGTAAATGAATTACAAGTGTACTTAGCATTATCATAAATGTAGTTTTCAGCATCTTAAATAATTTTGCCATTTATAACGTGTCTGATCATTTACTTATATGTCTTAGTAATTTTTTGTTGTAACAGTTAGTTATCATTTAATTAGTAATTCTTATGAGATTATAATTTTATCCTTGTTTATCTTCTTTGGTGTCTGGTCCCTTTCCTTCAGAAGTTTCAGTTGTCCAATGGTCTCTGCACTCCTTAGTTGGATACTTTCAATCACCTGGAAAGATAAGAACACGACCCTGTCCTAATCCTAAGTATGAGTGGTTATTTTTTTGCTAGGTGATGTCTTTCCTAGAACAAATTGATTTTTTTTTGGCAATAGAAAAATATTATCTTTCAATTGAGATTTTTAAAACATTCTTTTGAAAGTTTGGAATTAAGTAGATCTATGTTCATAGCAGCCTTATATGTAATAGCTAGGAAGTGGAAACAACCCAAGTGTCCCTAAACTGAGGAGTGGATAAAAATCTATTCACTTATAATTGGATTTTAGCCATGTACTGCAGGATAACTATACTACAACTAATGCACCAAAGGGAACATGAACAGACTTTTTTTCCTGTCAATGGGACACTTTGCCCTAGCAGTGCTGCCTTGTAGGCCTCCAGTGTATGAGGAGGCTCTTGTCCCTCATATGACTGCTGAACTGGGGTGGGGACTGTTATGCAGGGACACTCCATGCCAGAAGAGTGGGATGGAAGGGATAGGGAGGGGGTAGAGGTGGTAGTTTGGGACTGGGAGAGGTGGAAAGAGGACACTGTGATGGAGATGTAACCTGAAGTAATAAATAAGTATTTAAAAAAACCTGTAGTACATCTACACAATGGAACACTACTCAGCCATCAGAAACAATAAAATCATGCAATTTGCAGCCAAATGGGTGGAACTAGACAAGCTCATCATGAGTGAGTAACCCAGACTCAGAAGAATGCACATCACATCTATTCACTTATAATCAGATTTTAGCCATATAGTACAGGATAACTATACTACAACCAATGTACCAAAGGGAACAGGAACATAGACTTTGTTATCTGTCAAGGAGACACTTTGTCCTAGTGGTGTTGCCTTGTAGGCCTCCAGTGTATGAGGAGGCTCTTGGCCCTCATATGATTGCTGAACTGGGGTGGGGGGCTGAAGGGATAGGGGGTGTAGGGTGGGAGGGTGGGACTGGGAGGGGTTGAAAGAAGGCACTCTGGTGGAGATGTAACCTGAAGTAATAAATAAACATAAAAAAATTAAAAATTAAAAGACTTAAAAGCATTTCTATAAAAAATTAAGTGTATATATTTTGAGATCACAAAGGACAATTCACTTTGAATTTCAGTCTGACTTTTGCAAGTAGCTTTTAAACATTAATCATTGTAAATCCTGTGTGTCTGCCTCTGCCTCCCAGTATTGGGATGAAAGACATGTGCCTCCCAAGTGTTTGAATTAAAGGTGTGAATCATAATCATCCTGTTTATTGTAACTCTAGAATTTAGAAGTCAACTAACTCTATAGTTACCCACCTGTCTCTACTGGGATTAAAGACAGGGGCTAAAACCGACCTGCTCAAATATTTTATCTTAGCTCCAAATTTCTTCAACTTTGAGAGATGTAGAAACATATCATCTCTCTACAGTTAAGCAGCTATATGAAGGCTAAGAACTTCCTCTTGTACTGGGGACATACATGGCAGCTCTACTAGGACAAATTGTCCCACTAAGAAGTAACAAAGTCTATGTTCCTGTTCCTCTCAGTCTGTTCGTTGTAGGGTAGTTATCCTGAAATCTATGGCTAAAATTCAGTTATAAGTGAATAGATGCCATTTGTATCTTTCTGGGTCTGGGTTAGCTCACTCAGGATGTGCTTTTCTAGGTCTATCCATTTGACAGCCTATTGCATGATTTCCTTGTTTCTGATGGCTGAGTAATATCCCATTATGTAAATGTACCACATTTATCCATTTGTTGGTTGAGGGATATTTGGGTTGTTTCCAGTTTCTAGCTATTACAAATAAAGTTGATATCAACATAGTTGAGGGGATGGTCTTGTAGTTTAGTGAAGAATCATTTGGATGTATACCCAGGAGTGGTATGGCTGGTACCACTTGAGGTAGAGCTATTCCAAATTTTCTAAGATATCGCCATGCTGATTTCCACAGAGTTTGAAATATAGTATCCCTTATCTTACAATATTCAAAATCTCTTAAATGCATTTTTAATGCCAAAGAAACTATCCTTTATATATAAGAAGAAAACTCACAAGCTGATATCCAAGATGGTGTGAGCAAAGTAGCAATCTACAGTCTAATATCCTAACATGAAATTAAGACCATTTTTCATTTCACGCTAGAAAGGAAAATTGTGCCTCTGGTAGTTTATCATTGGAAAATATTTTTTTAATTTTTATTATATTTTTATGCTTGGTTAACCATTTTTTAATTAAACAATCTTTTAAGTTACATCTCAATCACAGTTTCCTTCCTCCTCCCCTCCTGGTTCTTCCCTCCCTCCTTCTTCTTAATCTCCCTTGGAAGAAGGGAGCTCCCACATATCAAGCCCCCTATGTTCATCAGTCATGTGTGGACTAAGAGTGTCCTCTAGAACTGGGGCTTGATATGACAGATCATTCAGGGAAAGGTGTTCCACTAACATGCACCAGGGTCCATGAGTCACTGCTGGGTTGAGTTTTTCATAGGATAGTTATGCTATGTTCATTTCTGTTGGGTCTGTGGGTTTTAGGATGGTTGCCCTGTGCTATAAGGCTAATATCCACTTATAAGAGAATACATACCATGTGTGTCTTTGTGGGTCTGAGTTAGTTTACTTAGGGTGAGCTTTTCTAGTTCCATCCATTTGGTTGAAAATGCATAATTTCTTTGTTTCTGATTGCTGAGTAGTATTCCATTGTGGAAATGTATCATAGTTTTTTGTATTTTGTTTTTTAACCCATTCTTCAGCTGAAATATAATTGGGTTGTTAACAGTTTCTGGCTATTATGAATAGACCTGCTATGAACATTGTTGAGGCGATGTCCTGTGGTTTGGTGGAGAATCTTTTGGATATATGCCCAGGAGCCGTATGGCTGGATCTTGAAGAAGAACTATGCCCAATTTTCTAATATATTGCCAGATTGATTTTTCCAAAGTGGTTGTACAAGTTTTCATGCCCACCAGCAATGGAGGAGTATCTCTCTTTCTTCACATCTTTGCCAGCATGTGCTAACTTTTGAGTTTTGTATCTTAATCATTCTGATGGGTATGAGATGGAATATCAGAGTTGTTTTGTGTTATATTTCCTTGATGAGCAAGGGTGTTCAACATTTCTTCAAGTGTCTCTCTGCCTTTAGAGATTCCTCTTTTGTGAATTCTCACTCTAGTTCTGAACCCAAGTTTTTGTTTGGTTTACTTGATTTGTTGGGGTTAATTTCTTGTGTTCTTCATATATTTTGGATATTAGCCCTCTGTTCTATGTTGGTAAAGGTCTCTTCCCATTTTGTAAGCTGCTGTTTTGTTCTAATGACAGTGTCCTTTGTCTTACAGATTTTTTTTTCAGTTTCAAGATTCCGTTTATTGATTGTTGGTCTTAGAGTCTGAGTTATTGATGTTCTGCTCAGGAAGTTGTTACCTGTGCCCATTAGTTTGAGGTTTTCCCCATTTTTCTTCTCAGTTAGATTTAGTGTGCCTGGGTTTATGTTCTGGTCTTTGATTCACTTGGACTTATGTTTAGTGCAAGTTGACAAATATGGATCAATTTGCATTCTTCTACATGTTGACATCCAGTTAAACCAGCACCATTTGTTGAAGGTGCTTTCCTTTTTTCACTATGTTGTTTTGGCTTCTTTGTAAAAAATTAAGTGACTGTAGGTGTGTGGGTTTATTTCTGGGCCTTCAATTAGATTCCATTGATCAACCAGTCTGTTTCTATGCCAGTACCATGTTATTTTTGTTACTATTGCTCTGTAGCACTGCTAGGGATCAGAAATGGTGATACCTGAATGTTTATTTTTTTATTGTACAAGATTGATTTAGCTATTCTGAAGAATATGAAACTGAGTACTGTTCTTTCAAGGTCTGTAAAGAATTGTGTTGGTTATAGTTGGCCACAATGGTATTGACCCTTGTATATTGACGTAATATTAAGATTGTATTGGACTACATAGACATTGATCTTTGTGTATTGATACAAAAGTAAGAGTATATTTGACCACATTGGAATTGATCTTTGTATATTGATACAAAATTAAAGGTAATGCTTCTTAAAGGTATTGTACCTAGTGATACTTAATAATGAAATGTGAAGCTCTGGCCTCTTGATACCAACCGTCTTAAACCGTTTAGGATAGTTAAGAAATACAAACTCCTAGTCATGCAAGCGTGTCATTTTGTTAGCTACTATGACAGTCTATCACAGATATTCTCTAAGCTACTCAGAAATCAAGTTGTTAAGAGACAAGCAACATTTGTTTATCTAAATACAAGAGATAGATAGGGCATCTTCAAAAACCCCAAGAGATCTTCAGAATATGGCATTCAAAGATGTGGTCTTAAATTAAGATTTTTTTTTGATATCGTGACATATCAGTTCCTGACAGCACACCCTATTCTACAACAAGTAGAAGATGAGCATCGAAGAATCTCCAGTGTGAAATGGTTGAATTAGTGGCAAGCCTATCTCTTGACATGAAAAACCCCTTGCTTCAACTGTACAGAATGCTGTCCAAAAAGGACAAAACTTGGTAGCAGGTAAGTCGACAGCCTAGCTCTGCCAAGACAGGGTAGGCAAGTCCTTTATAATTCCTGCTCTACAATCAATGTCTGTCAGAGAAACGGGACCAAAAGGCTGAAGATTGATGCTGTAACGTATGGAGAGAAAACAGGAACTGTCCAGACAGCCACTGATATGTCATTTCTTAGTTTTGGATGATGCAGGCCCTGCACTTCCCACATAATCAGATATATTTATCCCTCTCAGGTCTCTGAGGTGGTTGAAGAATAGATAGCTAGAGTCTTATAGTTAAATTTTGAGTTGTTTAGGAATCAAGAGGGTGTTCTGGATCTAAGAAGATGTTTTTAAAATTGTGATGCAAGTTAGTATGAAAGCTGAGTCAGATATAGAACTTTAAACTCATAGAGATGGTTAGATGGTAGAATGTTAAAGTCAGGGGCCAAATATGTGTGAACTGTACAGAATGCTGTCCAAAAAGGACAAAACTTGGTAGCAGAGTTGGGAATGTATGCTGGGCCATTTAACTCTCATAAATGTGGCGTATTTATTTCTGTTGTTTTGTATAGTATTTACTGTTATAAGAGAAGGAACCATTTGTTGGACTGAAAGGGGGGAGCTGTTGGGTGGAAGAGGGTGGAAGGGTGGGACAGGAAGGGAGAGTAGGGAAGGGATTGTGACTGAGATGTAACTTGAAGAAATAAAAAAAAATAAAGTATAAAAAATCTCACAGCAAAAAAAAATTGTGTTGGTATTTTTATAGAAATTGCATTGAATCTGTATATTCTTTTTGGTAGGATGGCTGTTTTTATTATTTAAATCCTACCTATCCATGAGCATTGGAGATCTTTCCATCTTCTCGTGTCGTCTTCAGTTTCTTTCTTCAGGGACTTAAATCTTGTAGTACAGGTCTTTGACTTGCTTGGTTAGAGTTACCTCCAAGTATTTTATATTATTTGTGGTTATTGGGAAGGGTGTTGTTTCACTAATTTCTTCTTCAGCCCATTTATCTTTTGTGTAAAGAAGGGCTACTGATTTTTTTTAATTAACTGTGTATTCAGTCATATTACTGAAGTTTATCAGCTATAAGAGTTCTCTGTTGGAATTTTTAGGGTTACTTGTATATACTATCATATCATCTGTGAATTGAGATATGTTGACTTCTTCCTTTCCAATTTTTATCCCTTGATATCCTTTAGTTCTCCTACTCTTCTAGTTAATCCTGTAGTTAAAACTTCAAGTAGTATGTGAAGAGATATGGAGAGACTGGGCAGCCTTGCCTTGCCCCTGATTTTAGAGGAAATGCTTTAAGTTTCTCTCCATTAATTTTGATGTTGGCTCTTGGCTTGTTATAAATTCCCTTTATTATGTTTAGGTATGGTCTTTGTATACCTCATCTTTCCAACACTTTTAACATGAAGGGGTGTTGGATTTTGTCAAATGCTTGTTCAGCATCCAATGGGATGGTCATGTGTTTTTTGTTTTTTTTCCTTTTAGCTTGTTTATGTGGTGGATGATATTAATGGATTCCTGTATGTTGAACCGCTCCTGTATACCTGTGATAAAGCCTAACTTGATCATGGTGTATGATACTTTTGATATATTCTTGGATTAGGTTTGCAAGTATTTTATTATTTTTGCATCGTTGTTCAGAAGGGAAATTTGTCTGAAATTCACTTTAAATAGATGACCTACAGAATAGAAAAAGTATGATTCCATTTCACTTATCAGAAAATTTTATAGGAACTATACAATATGGCTCAAACAATTCAATTGAAAGAAAACTAATAGCCAACTTTAAAGGTGAGTGTAGGAAATGTGCAGATATTTTTCTAAGGAATATCTACAAATTGCCATATTTGAAAACATATGTTCACTATCATTAATCATCAGAGAAATAAATTTAAAACCATATTACAATATCATTTCTGAGCTTGTTAGAAGAGCTACTATTCAGCAGATAAAATTTACACTGCCTATTGACCTTAGGAAGGTGATTTAGTACATAATCTTGATGGAAACATAAATTACTCCAAACAATAATAAAAGTAAGATGAAAGGCCCTTAAAAACTTAAAAGGGATCTATCATATGACTCAATAATATGACTTATTTTATATATCCAAAGCAAATACAATATTGGCTCAGTTGATAGCCATGGTTTACAAAATTACATAAATTGTATCATCCAATTGAATGCCAGTGATCAGCCATTTATCCTAGTCTCGATGGTGAAGAATGAAATTCCAAGTCCATGGCCAGTGTGCTGAAAAGGCTAACTGCTACTATGCTTCTTTTATTCTCAGTCTCTTTCTTAGTGTTAGATTGATTAAAGATAAAATCCCCACTTATTTTACACACTACTCTGCCTTCAACTCTCATACCTAGAGATTCTTTGCCTAATATCTGTGCTCTAGGCAAGCCTGTTGGAAATTTTCTTAATTAGTGATTCATGGTGTGGACCCAGACTTTTGTGGGTGATTCCATCCCTGGCTTGATGGTCCCTTGATCTATCAAACCAGGCTGAGAAAGCAATGTAGAGCAAGTCAGTAAGCTGCAGTTTTCTATGACTTCTGCATCAACTCCTGCCTCCAAGCTCCTATACTGTATGAGTTCCTGTCTTGACATCCTTGAATGATGAACCCTGATGAATAAGTACAAGTCGAATGAACTCCTTTCTCCCCATGAAGCCTCATTCATGGCATTCTATCACAGCAATGGTAACCCTAACTATGACAGTGTCTAGTATGTATGACTCAGTTTTCTCACTTCATTTTATCCACATGGATGATGATGATGATAATGTTTTTTTAGAGTCATCTAAAGAACTCTTTCTCTATGGAGAGTAGATGTTTTACTACATGATAACTTATTATTCTAGCTATGATATGTATTTTTCAATAGGTAGTCTATTGACTGTAATTCTATTTAAACTTCAGACAAGTTTGCTTTTAATTCTCACATTTATTTTTGTTTCTTCAGTTTCGTCTTTTCTTATTGATATTCATTGTCAAAATATGGCGCCTTCATGTCAAACAGTGTTTTAGGCAGATTTTGGAAGACTTGTACCAAAACATGCCAAAATTAAGTATATTTCTTTCTACTGTTTATGGGTCAGTGTTTACTACTGTCATTAAATAATCTCTTGGGGCATGATTCGTACACACAGGAGTTCCTGGTCCTCAAGGCTCCTAGGAATGATGACTGTCTTCTTAAACGAGACTCTTACATTCCCAGCTCCAGCTAGCACTGTCAAACAGTGCAAAGTAAATTCCTATGGATATTAGAACACTGGCCATTGAGATTTTTCTGCTTTTCAGGGTTATTTCTTACCATGATTCCCCACTCTCTGTAGTTTACACAATCTATATACTCTATCTCATATATCAGGTATAATAAACATGTCTTGACATTTCATTGTAATAAATGGAATTAATGGCATTCAGTCTTTTTCAGTAGTACATATGTTTTCCTGTTGAAATTCTAAGATAATCAAAATCAAAGTATACTGCTTACTTTTCCGTTGCTGTGATAAAATGCCCTGTCAAAAAAACAACTTAGAGAAGAAATAATATATTTTTGCTTTCATTTCTATAGGGCTAGAATACATAATAGGAAAAAAATGACAGTAACACAGCAACAGGGGTAGAGACCTAGATAATCATATTTCTTTAAGTTTATTTATCATTTCCTTACATCTCCATTGCCACCCGCTCCATCCACCCCCTCCTAGCTCTTCCCTCCTACCCTCTACCACCTCTCCTACCCCTCCCATGCCTCCAGTGTGGGATGTCTCCATGTATCAGCCCCCGTCCCCCAGTTTGTTACTCAGATTACATCTAAGAGTTTCCTCTTCCACAGGAGGCATACATGGCAGTTCTACTAAGGTGGAGTGTCCCACTAACAGGTAACCAAGTCCATGTTCCTGTTCTTTTGGGTCTATTGATTGTAGGATGGTTATCCTGTACTATATTGCTAAAATACACTTATAAGTGAATATATGCCATGTGTGTCTTTCTGAGTCTGAGTTAGCTCACTCATGATGAGCTTTCCTAGTTCCATCCATTTGGTTGTAAATTTCATGATTTCCTTATTTCTGATAGCTGAGTAGTATTCCACTGTGTAAATGTAACACAGTTTTTTATCCATTCTTCGGTTGAAGGACATCTGGGTTGTTTCCAGTTTCTAGCTATTACAAATAAAGCTGCTATGAACATAATTGAGGAGATGTCCTTGTGGATTGGTGAGGAAACTTTTGGATGTTTGCCCAAGAGTGGTAATGCTGGGTCTTGAGATAGAGCTATTCCAAGTTTTCTAAGATATCTCTAGACTGATTTCCACAGTGGTTATACAAGTTCGCACTCCCACCAGCAAAGTGGGATTCTTCCCCTTTCTCTATAACCTTGCCAGCATACACTGTCTTTTGAGTTCTGATCTTAGCCATTCTGACATGAGTGAGATGGAATCTCAGAGTCATCTTGAGTTACATTTCTCTGATGATTAAGGATGTTGAACATTTCTTTAAGTGTCTCTCATCCATTTTAGATTCCTCTTTTGTGAATTTTCTATTTAGATCTGTAAACCATTTTTTGATTGGGTTACTTGGTTTTTTTTGGTGTTTAATTTCTTGAGTTCTTTATAGAGTTTGGATATTAGTTATCTGTCAAATGTGGGGTTGGTGAAGATCTTTTCCCAAATGTAGGTTGCCGTTTTATTCAGATGACAGTGTTTTTTGTCTTAGCGGAGATTTTCAGTTTCATGAGGTCCCATTTATTGATTGTTGGTCTCAGAACCTGAGCTGTTGGTGTTCTGTTGAGGAAGTTGTCACCTGTGCCTATGAATTCGAGGGTTTTTCCCACTTTCTCTTCTAATAGATCTAGTGTACCAGGCCTTATGTTAAGGTCTTTGATCCACATGGACTTAAGTTTTGTACAAGGTGATAAGCATGGGTCTAATTTCATTCTTTTACATGTGGACATCCAGTTGGACCAGCACCATTTGTTGAACATGCTGTCCTTTTTCCATTGTATGGTTTTGGCTTCTTTGTCAAAAATTAAGTGACCATAGATGTGTGGGTTCATTTCTGGGTCTTCCATTCGATTCCACTGATTCACTGGTCAGTTTCTATACCAGTACCATGCTGTTTTTATTACTATTGCTCTGTAGTAGAGCTTGAAATCTGGGATGTTGATACCTCCAGAGGTTTTTTTATTGTACAGGATTGATTTAGCTATTCTGGGATTTCTGTTATTCCATATGAAGTTGAGATTGCTTTTTCTAGGTCTATAAAGAATTGAGTTGGTATTTGGATTGGAATTGCATTGAATCTGTATATTGCTTTTGGCAGGATGGCCATTTTTATTATGTTAATCCTACCTATCCATGAGTATGGGAGATCTTTCCATCTTCTGACACCCTTTTTAATTTCTTTCTTCAAGGACTTGAAGTTCTTCTCATACAGGTCTTTAACTTGCTTGGTTAGAGTTATCCCCAGGTATTTTACATTGTTTGTGGCTATTGTGAAAAGTGTTGTTTCCCTAATTTCTTTCTAAGCCCATTTATTTTTTGTATAAAGATGGGCTTCTGATTTTTTTTTTGAATAAAATTTGTATCCAGCCACTTCACTGAAGGTGTTTATCAGCTGTAAGAGTTCTCTGGTGGAATTTTTGGTATCACTTATGAATACTATCATATCGTCTGCAAATAGAGTTAATTTGACTTCTTCGTTTTCAATTTGTATCCCCTTGATCTCCTTTAGTTGTTTTATTGCTGTAGCAAGAACTTCAAGTACTATGTTGAAGAGATATGGTGAAAGTGTGCATCTTCGCCTTGTCCCTGAGTTTAGAGGAAATTCTTTAAGTTTCTCTCCATTTAATTTGATGATAGTTACCGGCTTGCTGTATGTCGTCTTTATTATTTCTAGGTATGATCCTTGTATGCCCATTCTCTCCAGGACTTTTAGCATGAAGGGATGTTGGATTTTGTCAAATGACTTCTGTTAGGCTCATTTTTTCTAGGATGGCCATTTTTATTTCTTTGATTTTATATATCCATGAGAATGGGAGATTTTTCCATTTTCTTATGTCCTCTTCAATTTCTTTCTTCAAGAACTTGAAGTTCTTGTTGTACACGTCTTTCACTTGCTTGGTTAGAGTTACCCCCACCCACTCACTGAAGACAGAGCAGGAGAACAAGAAGTAAAAACAGGCTAAAAACAGGTAAAGTCAACCCCCAGTGGCATACTTTATCCAGCAAGGCTCTACCTAAAGATTTTACAATGTCCAAAAACAGTGTCATCAACTGGGTGCCAAGTCTTAAAACACATGAACCTATGCAGGACAGTTCTCATTTAAACCACTTCACTAACTGAATACTGTCAGAGTGCAATAAAATGATGTAGTTCATTAAATAGTTGGATTTTTAAAATGCATTAAAAACGATAACTCTGTTGCTCTTTTCAAAGAATACATGAACTTTAATAAAAACCTCCCTTAGTAGAAAACAATAGCTCAATCACATATAAAATGAAAGAATATTTTTACACAATATATTAGGTAACATAATTAGAAAGCTTAGCATCAGAAATGTTGAAAGCTTCACTGTGAGTCTCAAGGATAATACAATAAAAAAAACTTCATAAGAAAAAGAAAGCAGTAGAAAAGACAGTGTTTAAAACTTTCATTTTTGAATAAAAGAACCTCAGAGAAGTACAATTATAAGGGAGCTTACTTCACCTGATAAAAAGTTTTATAAAAAATTAAATGTTAAATTTAATTGTTTGCTTCAGAAACAAATTCATCTTTGTCAAGAACAAAAGGGAAGGAGAGCAACAGCTATCCTCAATGGGTTTTTGATTGTCTGCTAAATACCCTAATTTCAAAGACAGATTTAATAAAGAACAACAGAAAGAGAACAAAGAAGCTCATAAGTTGAAAAGATTTCAAGTGTACTAATTCTTTCAAAACAATTATTTACTGCTATCCATGGCCATCATTTTCTGTCCGTTGAAAGGTCAAGTATATAGATTGCTGACAACACAATTCTCAAGGCATATGTGGCAAGTGGTGGGCATGAGTGTGCTTTCGAGAAATACATCCTGAAATTTCATTTATTGTGTACATGCATATGAATGCTAAACTATGAAGAAGAGTTTGCACTTGTTGAGATTATTCAAATGCATGAGTAACTATTGTTTTGAGACTTCAACAGATTGGAAGCAAATAAGAAAACATATAAAAAGAACTGATCCAACATTTATTGTTTATTTGTGTGTGTGTGTGTGTGTGTGTGTGTGTGCGTGCGCGCACGTGTGTGTGTGAATGAGAGAGAGAGAGAAAGAGAGGAGAAAGGGGAGAGAAAGAGAGAGAGAGAGAGAGAGAGAGAGAGAGAGAGAGAGAGATTAAAGATATGTAAGGGTACTTCTGAGGGCCAGACATGTAGATCACTTGGGGATGGAGTTAGAGTAGCTTGTGAGTTCCTGCCACCTGACTGGGATGCTGGAAGTCAAACTGAAGTCCTCTACAGGAACAATACAATCTCTCAAACTCTGATGAATCTCTCTAGACTCTGCTATTGTTTTGCATTATTTACTATATAGTATGAGATATTTCACATGCTCTTATAATTTTAATTAAAATGCCCCTTGGCATGACATCTCTATTGGAAGAGAAGAAAAAGAGAGTGAAACTTGCCTTTCAGAAAATGTTTGCAAACAGTTGTACCAGCAGATTGTTGTGTAGAAGACACTCTAGAGGGATATGAGTATGATGCCAAAATACACCCCAGCAGATGTAGCTGCAGCTAGGGTAAATATTCAAAGGTACGTACCATCACACTTGGCCATGAGGGAGAACATCGGAGTATACATTGGCTCTCTTTTGTTTGTTTGTTTGTATATTATAAATGTGGAGTTGACAAATATCTCCTTGTGTAAATGAGGATCATAAAGCAGCAGTATCATGTAAGGAGGTCGCAGTTGTTCCTTACAAATTTCTTCCACTCAAATTTATTCTTCAACACTGAGATACATTGAAAGAGATATATTTTATTATCCATAATTAATGTTCTGTGCAGAGCATGTCATCAGCAGCTTGTGAATTAAACACAGCATTTTTCCTATATCCAAGGATTGAATGAGTGGTGGAGTATTTTATCAACATATTTAACAAGTAAACATTCGTATTAGTGGCACTATTACATATATTTGTTGTCAAAATATTTTATTTTGAAAAAAATATCTAATGTATATTTAGGGAAGTTAAATTAAAATTTAAAAATTAAATGAAAAACAATCTAATTTTAAAATGTAACTGTGTCATTCTAAGTGCAAAATATGCTTTCATTTCAAACGAAAAGATATGAGTGATTTTTTTTATGAACCTAAGATAAGGTTTGCATGGAAACATTTGAAGAGAAACCTGCCTATGTAAAATAACTTTTAAAAGCAAAACCAAAGCAGGGCCTGGAGATGTCTCTGTGTACAAATGTACCTGCGACCAGCCTGACAACTCAAGTTTGATATCAGGACCTCATGAAAGAATGTGAGAAATGTCTCACACACAAGTGGTCCTCTGACTTCCACATATGTATCATAAACATAAATATATGCACACACACATACACACATATGTAACTAAATAATTTTATGAAAAGCAACACAAACCAATTTTATAAAACTTCTGAATAAACTACTGTAGATCATTGAGTTATATCTAAAATAATAAATATTATGTCAGCATGGTATATTGTTTTCTTTGCTAATATTATATATTTCTGTTTTCACTGAGATGTAACATTTAGAAATATATATTCCTGGTAGTAGATATGCCAAGATGATTAAAATGAGAACGATGACAAAACATGAAGGAACTATGAGTAAAACATATAACATTTCGAAAAAAATTAAACAAAGTATATAATTGAATTGAATATTAAATTCAGTGTAGTAGCTATATTGGACTAAACTCCAGTGCTAATTCCAGACACTGTTACATGTAGGAGAAAAATACCTTAATTGAAATATGTACTCTACTATATAACATTGGTTCCTATTAATCTACAAAGGGCAAGATACAAAGCAATTTATTACTTTTGACTTTGATCAAACTCCGATCCTGATAGGCTACTTAGGGGAACAGGTCCTGGGAACAATCACAGGTCTTGTTAGAGATATGATGACATTTGTGGAATCTCTAGTTAAACATTGTCTAATGTTGTGTTTTTCATATATGAAAGATAGTGTGAAAATGATAGCTAATTCCTAATAGAAAAAATGAAATAAAAATAAATTATTTATACATATGATGGTAAATTCCCGTTGTAGAGAAAAGACAAATTGATTTCCTCTGTGCATTTGGATTAGACATGAGAAGTGGCAAAGACAGTCTGCAGGTCATTTGGTTGTTTATGTTAGTTGTCAGTAATTGATGCTCTCAAGTTGTTTACACCTTGCATTCAAAAAACTGTCTAGTTTATAGAAAGATTAAACGGAGATACATTGCTCCAAAAGTTGAAGTTAATATAAATAGATCAGAGGAGGAAGGAGAAAGAAATGGGCTCTAATTAAGACTAATAAGAAAAAATAGCAAACAAAATAATGTGTAGGATCTTTATAGGACACTTGAAATTGCATGCAGTGGTATAATCCACCATAATTTTATCATGCTCTAACAAGCTTGGTTCTTGAAAAGTCCCTATTAGAACTACCCCTATCAGAAAGAGTATCTCAGGAATGGGCCACCATCTTATTTAAATAGTGCTCTTCACTATTGACTTTGATTTCCACAGTCTCATATGAATTCATGTCCTTAAAAGTCAGATTTCAGTAAAAGTGAAACTGTCTAAGGAACAAAAGGGAGAAGTGAAAGAAGAAAAAAAAAAGAGTAGAGGAGGATGACGATGTGGTCATGTTTAACACGAGCCTGTAAGAATATTTTAAAATTACTTGCAAAGGAAAAAATAGTTTTCTCCAATGGAGTCTTATAAGAGAAGTTGTAGGAGAGAATGAGGACATATGGACATGATCAAAATATATGTATATTAAAATATCAAAAACTGTGCAAATAAAACAATGCACTCAGTTCTCCAATAGGGAGACATATCCCTGCTTCCCACAATCCATGCTTCACTATTCCCTCTCACAGTATGCAGTAGGGGCACCGACAACAAATGTTAATATTAACTTGCTCAACCTTTTTCATTCTTATATAGGACCCAAACAGGTTTCCTACATACATATCAACAGGAAGCAATATTGAGAGTGATGCCCCTTTCCCAGAAGGTGGCGTGGGTTTTTTTTTTTTTTGTTTTTTGTTTTTGTTTTTTTTGTGTGTGTCATTTGATGAGTTATAGATTTTTTGTTGTTAATTAGGAGGGGGATTGTTTACAAGTTGTTAAATGGTCTTGTTAAACATGGTTCAGGTTTTAGAACCAGGGATTTCTCTCTTTTTCTTTGCTCTATCCTTCTTTCTTATGTAGGGGGAAAAGACTTGAAAAGAAAAAAAGGGGGAATATAGACAGGACATAGGAATAATAAAGAAAAATGGGTAAATTATCGAATCTACTCTTGCATCTTTGTATATTGATACAAAATTAAGGTTAACTCTTTTTAAGGTATTATACCTAGGTAATTCTTAAGAATGCAATGTGAAGTTTTCAGCTTTTGATAGCAACTGTCACAAATGTTTAGGATAATTAAGAAATGCAAACTAATAATCATTCAAACTTGCTGTTTTATGAGGCACTAGTTAATGTATCACAGATGTTTTCTAAGTTAAGAAGATATTAAGTTGCTAAGAGACAAACAACATTTGCTTATTATAATATATGGAGATAGATATATTGCCTTCAAAAACTCAAGATATCTGTAGAATATGACATTTAAAGATGTTTTTTTAACTTAAGATATTTTGATATTGAGACATGTCAGCTCCTGACAGCACCCTATTCTACTTCAAGTACATGATGAGCATCAAAGAATCTCCACTTGGAGATAGCTGCATTAGTGACAACCTGGCCACTGAGCAAGAAAAAATCCCTTGCTTCAATTGTACACAGAGTGCTGTCCAGAAAGGACAAAACTTGGAAGCAGGTAAGTCGACAGCCTAGGTTAGCCAAGACAGGGTGGTAAATTCCTTCATAATTCCTGCTTTACAATTAATGTCTGTCAGAAATACTGGACCAAAAGGCTGAAGATAGATGCTCCATTTAGAGAAATTGGGGACTGTCCAGGCAGCCAGTTGTCTGTCATTTCTTAGTTTTGAAAGCTGCTTACTCTGCACTTCCTGCTTATTCAGATATATTTATCCTTCTCAGGTCTCTGATGTTGTTGAAAACTAGATAGTTAGGGTCTCATGGTTAAGTTTTAATTTGTTTAGGAATTAAAAGGATGTTCTACGTTCTAAAAATATGTTTTTAAGTAGGTAATGCAGGTTAGAATGGAAACTGTGTTATTTATAGAACTTTAAACTCACCGAAATAGATAGATAATAGAAGATTATTATTAGTTGCCAAATACATACATATTGGATATTATTAATATATGTTATATCATATAATTTTTATAATTATTGCTAAATTGTTCTTATTGTTTTGTATTTTATTTATTGTTATGAGATAAAAAGCCTTTTATTTGTCTAAAGGGGGAAGATGTTGGGGAGAAAATCAGATACACCTTAAATTAAGAAAAAAATAAGTACTAAACTGAAATAAATACATAAATTAAAAATAAAAGAGTTCAGGAAACAGAGCAGCAACTTTGTGTTTTCACCACAACACAGAGATCATTCCCTGCATAAAGATCACTTCTAGCTTAGTGTTGCTTGTTAGGGATCTCTTCTGCACAGCAATCAGAAGACAGAAATGGAACTTAAGGGATGACAGTCAGTTTAAAATTCCCCATCATTTTGTCCTCAGAAAAATGGGAGAATTTTATATTTCATTTAATATTTAAAAATGCTACTTACTGTAGAGGGTAATATTAAAAATTTGCTCTGCAGATGGTTCTGTAAAGCAACATTGGTGTTGGGCTCTTGGGCTCTCTCCTTGAGAGAGGGCAATTTTATCCCTTTTTAAATTCAGCAGAACAGGCATGCACAGAGTCTCTTGTTCATTCTATATCAACACTTTGATAAAATAAGAAATCATGTAAAATATCTTACTTTCAGAATTCTCAGACAGAACCTTTGGATTGTATAATATTTATAGTTCCATGAAAGACAACAGATAAAGGTGGTTTTGGGGAGAAAAATGTGTGGTTCTTAATGTAAGTGCTTGAGGACCAAAATGAAAATATTCAGAAATAGAAAAAAATATTAATGAAAAGTTTTGATAAACTGTCCAAGGCAGACTTCTAAAATAAGTAGGAATGAGAACATGGCAAAGAAGAAACATTTTAGTTTCAGGCCAGTGAAAATTAGTGAAGAGGTCTGTTGTAAAAAGCTTATTGTTGATTCTTTCTTGATTCATCCTTGATTTGGTGATTTGATTTGTTTTGGAGTTCAGTGAAGACACCCTTTTAAAGCAGAGAATGAATTCAAATGGAAGGCAAATGATTTAACCATCTGGAATGAGATTGTATTAGTGGTTGAATAAACTCCCCTAAGGAAGGAAAATGAAATGATGAATGATGTCAGGAGAACACATAGGATTGACCTGAGTCAAAGGAAGGTTACAGCAATCAGGGAAACTTGAGAGAGGAATGATGGCTATTTGTGGTCCATAAGGAAAATTTAAGACGACCCTGATTTCAGTTAGGATTACTGAGCACATTGCACGGTTCTTACTGGTACAAGGCTGGCAAGAATGAGGATGCCACAGGAACCTTAGGTGTTTAACCTCTTTCTGTGTGTTTCTGACTACATATTTCAATCTTTCAATAAGTTGAAATAGCAGACATGGCATGGTATTCAGAAGAGAACAAAATATATCTATTAGAGTAGTAAATTTTATTCAAAGGAACTGAATAATTTTTCAGGTTTCCTATTTTTATTTAGAACATTATCATTTATGAATTAGTGTGTAATAATCAAACTTTTCCTCATAAACAGGCTTTTTCTTTCTAAATCAAGATTTACCTATTAACATGTTTGAATTGTTTGGTTTGTACCACATTTTTTAAGTTAATTCACATTCCCGTACAATTATTTTAACTTTGAAAATACTTGTCTTAAATGTCACAAGCTCTCATTCATATGTGAATCTTAGAAGAAATTCTTTAGATTTGCAGATTTAACTTGAATCTCTAGAAGCCAGAAAACTAGAAACAGCAGCAGAGAAGGCAGAAAAGTATCTGAAGGTAGTGGAGATAGACAAGCACAGGTAATGTGAAAGGGGAAAAAGACAATACAGAGAAAGTGGTTTAGGTAGGTAAGAGATGGGAGTGTAGGGCAGAGGAGAGCTTGGGTGGGAAAATGTGTAATACTAGTAATGTTTGGAAAGGCCACAAGGAAACCCAGCTTTCTGTCTGTCTCTGTCTCTCTCACTCCCTCTCTCAACCTTCCCTGTTCTCTCTCTCTCTCTCTCTCTCTCTCTCTCTCTCTCTCTCTCGTGTGTATGTCTGTGTGTGTGTGTGTGTGTGTATATAAAAGTCCAGTACAAGGTGGGAAATAATTACCTTCAGTTGTTTTAAGTGTGTCCTGGAGATTCCCCCAAATAGCAGAAGTTACTGTCATTGCTCTTGGTTGCTCATCAGAATGTAGTAGTAAGATTTTAATGATGAAGGCATACATACTCTGGTCAAAGTAGATGGAGAAATCAAGTTAGTACTGACCAGGAATCTTCATCCCTGCTTGATAGCTTTTACAATACCAGAAGGTTCTATGTATCTGGGGATGAAGGTCTTACTCACCATTGAATCCTGTGAACTACAATAATGAGCAGTGTGTCAAGATAGGTTCATGGGTGTCATAGTAGATCAAATGTCATAGTGATAACCAACATACATTCTGGTTACATTTAGGCCTACTCTATAAAAGGAAAAATATACCTTATTTTGTAAGTCTGGCAAGGAACCATGACTGGAGAGCTTATAGCCTCCAAGTTTGACCCTACTTCTGTCATTTTGTTAAATGGTTGTGGTATCATTTCTCTCTCAATTTTTATCTCTCTACCTATAGATTATTATAGCCCTCATCTTTCATCATAGAAAGTTTTTTTGTTTTGTTTTGTATTTGTTTTTGTTTTGGCAGTGGTTGGTCTTTAATGTAGAAATTCACTGGTCAAAGTAGCAGGAATAAGTATTTAGCTACAAATCAAATATCACACTCCCTCCTAACATCAGGAATCATAAAAGGGGAGTTGAAAAATTGTGCAAACTAGGGCTTGTGGAGGTTTGCACTAATCCATTGCCTTCTGCATATGCCTTCTGCATAATGCACTCTACGCATTAACTCACAGCAGTTGTGGTTACCTGCACAAGACATACATAGGACATATCCATATAACATTCCAGAATGAAGAGAGGAAGGACTCATGAGAGATCACCCCTAACTAAGGAGTTATGGACATCTGATAGCTTTAAGGGGAGGGAGATTCCGTTATCCTCACGGGTGTGGTTCATAATAGGCTGTGGATACTCCAGTAAGTGGCCCCATGTCTTAGACTAATTGGCAGCAAAAATAGAACTACATGAGTTAATAACAAGAACAAAAAACAAAAAATGGGAAGATGTGTGCATTTAGAGAGTAGATCCAGAAATAATTGAGGGAGGTGAGGGGAGCAAATATGATCAAAATAAATCATAGGAAATTCAAAAATAATTATTAAAATATTGTATCACTAGAACCTTCTTGACATTGGACTGCCAAGAGAAGGTCCTGTTAAGACTTCAATGAGTTGTATTGTTTCATGGAAAGCATGGAAGCCCTCAGAGGCTATAAAGATCCCTTTTATCTTATTGTGCTTTTCCTAAAGCAGCACCTTACATCTTTCTGTGCTAAAAAATCTGTAGTGATACCTGGATTTAATATTTATTTTGAAGCCACATTTTAATGTAAGAGTGTGGAGAAGCATTGAATAAATTCAGAACTCCTTTGTTTTGCAATTACTGTTTATGCATCTTTTCTGAAATTGTCTTAGAGAGCTCAAGGAATACCCTGACACAGTTTACCTAGAAACTTTTTAGCTACAGCAGTTACTTTTCTCAGTCCTTGGGAGGGCTGATGTAGGGTTGCTAAAGAGCCTTCATTATAGAACATTACTTCTAATAGTAAAGAGAATTTCATCATGTTACTTTAATCCTTCACCAATAGTTCCCTTGAAATTTCAGACTAAAGTGTTTTTTTCCAGTTACAACCTCATTCCCTGGAAATTGCCACATTTTAAAGAGTTTTAATATAGCATTCATAACAAGGTAGAAAATATTTACATCCCATTATAATTGTTCATTAAAAAGTCAGAAAACACTGAAAAACAAACTAAAATAGCACTATCCTATGGCCAGTTACATTATATGTTATGTGGATATTGTTATATTCTATGGCTCTCATTAGGTGGATTCATTATTAAAGTAGACAGGGCTCAACAACTATGAACCTTAGCATCTAAACCCTTAAAAAACTCACTTGATTCATGTTGGAACTGTATAAAGATTGAAAGTCTGCTTTTTGAAATTTGAAATTGAAATTCTTGATATTGCTTGGATACCTTTCAACCACCTATATCTTTCTTTGAATATGGTGTGTGTATACCGGAATGTTGACTTTATGATAGACATATTTCATCCAACTTAGCAATTCAAACTAAACAATTATATACCAAAAGGAAACAGAAAGAAGAATAAAAAACAAACAAAAAAAAAACAAAGAAACAAACAAATGTGCAAGTCCATGCACTTAGCAAGGCTGCATAACTGTAGTCCTAGCACTTTGGATGCTGTGACAGAAAATTACAACTTCCAAATCTACTTAGGTTACTTGTGGGCACCTTGTCTCAAAATCCCAACACAAATTATCAAAAGAAACAGAATAAAATGAAACTAAACAATACAAGAGCAAATAAAAGCATAAAATAAAGCAATCAGTAGATTTACCTCCTTTGATGCACCCCCCCCCACTAGCCAGGAGAAAGCAATTCCATCATATGTTATTTACTATAAATGAGTTGTTTTATAAATCTGGATGTTTGTAAACTGACAAATTAGACCTCACTTTTAATGAAAGGAGTACTACAACTTTCACAGGCAAGTTTTAGGAGCATAACACACAGGCATACAAAAACATGAAACAGCTGGCAAGTCTGAGAACATTTCTGAAAGCGTAGAGTCTACATGACCAAAATGAAATATACTGACACAATTGGTCTTACAAGTAACTGAACCTCAAAGCTGTGTCCCCAAATCAATGAAGTCTTT
The DNA here is from genome assembly GCA_907164525.1 of Lophiomys imhausi. Lineage (NCBI taxonomy): Eukaryota > Metazoa > Chordata > Mammalia > Rodentia > Muridae > Lophiomys > Lophiomys imhausi. The sequence continues at coordinate 2,591,033 of CAJQZJ010033615.1, read as the reverse complement.
GGGAAATTTTAAAAGATGTTCTGTATGGGAATGATTAATCCAAGATCAATCTAAGTCTGAGAACAGGAGAATATGGATAATGGTCAAGTGAATGACCAAACAACTAAGAAATTATTAGAAGTTATGTACGTGTGTATCAAAGATAAAATATTTCTAACATGTCACCAAATATATATAACACTAAATACCTGGACAAGAAAGTTAAACTGCAAGTTAAAATATTAAATAAGCTGAAATATACAAAGAAAATATTCAAAGAGTGCAATTAGACTAATTACAGAATCCCAGGAAGATGATAGAATTAAGAACAAGCAGATAAAAATGCAAGAAAACAATGGAGCAATTTCTTGAATGCATAGAAACTGATTTTCATCAACATTTTATTTCTAGGCATGCACATCAATCAAGGCATATGTCTTCATTTGCAAAGAAAAAAGCTACAAAGTGTATAATGTATAAACTGCAAAGAAATGTTTACTGCAATGCATAATCATAGTTAGGTAAAATGGAGATAGGAAGATGAAATGAGGACCATACACACATCTAAATGTTGATGTTTTCATTTATTTTATTTGTTATTTGATAATTTCATTGAATGGATCTTGATTATATTCACCCCTCATTGAATTCCCAGATCAACTTCCTTCTTCACCCCTTAGCACATTTTGTATCTTCTTTTATTTTAACCCACTTAGTCTTACATACTCTTACCATACCATATACAATGTGTATCTTTAACTGGAGTATGACTGACCTCCTAGGTATCATGACCTTAAAGAAAACTGAATCTGCCTCTCCTAAAGCTGTCAATCAATTGTTGATTTTTTCTCCAACATTTACTTATTTATTCAAGATATATCTCAATCATAGTCCCCTCTATCCTCCTCCTCGTGGGCCAACCCTCATACCCTCTTCCTACTCACCCTCCTATCTGCTTTTTATTTTAAGTTGTATCTTTTCACCCCAACAGCTACCCCTTTAGTTCAAAAAGGCTCTTTTTCTTAAAAACAAAAATATAATACAAAACAATAAGAATAGTTAGGCCACAATTATGAAACTTATAAGGTATAACATACATTCCCAATGTCCAGTCCATACAAAATTGGCAACTGAAATTGATATCCTATTATCTATCTCAATGAGTTTAAAGTTCTATACATAACTCAATTTCCATCCTAACTTGAATTTTCATCTAAAAACATATTCTTAGACATAGAACATCCTTTTAATTCCTAAACATCTTAAAATTTAACTGTGAGACTATAACTATCTAGTTTTCAACCACATCAGAGACCTGAGAAGGATAAATATATCTGAATAAACAGGAAGTGCATAGCCAGCATCTTTCAAAACTAAGAAATGACAGACAACTGACAGCCTGGACAGTCCCCAATTTCTCTCAATACACTGGAGCATAAATCTTCAGGCTTTTGCCCCAGTATCTTTGATAGACATTAATTGTAAAGCAGGAATTAGGAAGGAGTTGCCTACCCTGTCTTGGCAGAACTAGGCTGTCCACTTACCTGTTTCCAAGCTTTGTCCATTTCAGACAACATTCTGTCTACAGTTGAATTAAGGGTTTTCTCTTGCCCAGTGACAAGCTTGCCACTAATGCAGCAATCTCTAAATGGAGATTCTTCCATACTCATCATCTACTTGGAGTAGAATAGGGATACTGTCAGGAAGTGACATGTGTTAATGTCAAAAAAATCTTAAGTTAAGAAAACATCTTTGATTGTCATATTCTACAGATCTCTTGAGGTTTTTGAAGACCATCTATCTATCTCTGTGTATTTGGATTAGCAAATGTTGCTCTTCTCTTACTAACTTAATTTCTGATTAACCTAGAAAAAAAAATCTGTGATACACTGCTCCAGTTCCTAACAAAATGACAAGTTTGAATGACTATTAGTTTTCATTTCTTAATTATCCTAAACAGTTTGTGACAGTTGCTACAAATGGGCCAAGACTTCACATTACATTTTTAAGCATTAAATAGGTACAATACCTTAAAAACAGTTAACTTTACTTTTGTATAAATATACAAAGATATAAAAACATATTCAATAATCTATCTCTTTTTCTTTCTCATTCCTATATCATGTCTATATCCCCCTTTTTCCCCCAAGTCTTTTCCTCCCTACACAGGAGAGAAAGAAGGACAGAGAAAAGAAAAAGAGAGAAATCCCTGGGTCTAATCTCCTAAACCTTGTTTAACAAGACCATTTAATAACTGGTAACCAGTCTCCCTAAATAACAACAAATATCTATAACTCATCAAATGGCCAAAATAAAAATAAATAAATGAAAAATAAAAATAAAATCAACTACCCCACCTTCTGGGAATAGGATGTTGCTCTCTTAAAATTGCTTCCTGTTGATTCAGGAAATAGGAACCCTGTTTGAAGGCCCCAATAAGAATTGAAAAATGGTTATGCAAGTTAATAGTAACATTTGATGTCCAGTCTTTTTGTGCTCAGCTATTTAAATGTCCTAAGAAGTTTGTAGTCAGAAGGTGAATTTTGGGTGGGAAAGTTCAGTGCTTTACCGATGTCCTGGCTGGAACAGTCTTTGGGGCTAGACCATCTCAGTTAGCTATTTTGAAGCTTTTCTGTATGTAGATATTTGAGGAAACAGCTATTGAGGCTGGATCATCTGGGCTACTTGCATCCTTTGGTGTCTGATCCCTTTTCTTCAGAAGTTTCAGTTGTCCAATTGTCCCCGGACTCCTTAGATGGATGCTTTTAATCTACTAGAAAGATAAGAACAGAACACTACCCTAATCCTAACTCTGGGGTGCTACTTTAGTGGTAGGTAATATCTTTCCTAGACAAAATATTTTTGACAATATTAAAAAGTATTATCTTTCAATTGGGATTAAAATAATTCTTTTGATATTTTTGAACCAAACATACCTTTAAGTGTACATGTTTTGAGATCACAAAGGGCAATTCATTTTGAATTTCAGTGTGCCTTTTTCATGTGGCTTTTAAACTTAAATCATTGTAAATCCAACGTGCCCACCCCTGCCTTCCAAGTGTTGGGATCAAAGGCATGTACCTCCCAAGTGTTGGGATTAAAGGTGTGAACCACTACTCTTGGATCTAAGTGGATTTGGAGTTCTCTGTGTCAGTTTGGTCTTGAACTCAGAGATCTGCATGTTTCTTTCTCCAGTGTGTTAAGATTAAAGGTGTATGCCTCTCAAGTGCTGGGGTTAAAAGTGTGAACCATCACCATCTTGTTCATTGTAACTATAGAATTTAGCACACAACTAACTCTATAGTGATCTGCCTGTCTCTGCTGGAATTAAAGCATCGGCTCAAAATTAAGGTTATATTTGGCCACATTGGTATTGATCTTTGTATATTGATACAAAATTAAGGGTAACGCTTCTTAAAGGTATTGTACCTAGTAATGCTTAAAAATGAAATGTGAAGTTTGGCCTGTTGCTACCAACCGTCATAAACTGTTTAGGATAATTAAGAAATGCAAACTAATAGTCATGCAAGCCTGTCATTTTGTTAGTTATTATGACAGTCTATCACAGTTATTTTCTAAGCTAATCAGAAATCAAGTTGCTAAGAGACAAGCAACATTTGCTTATCTAAATAAAAGAGATAGATAGGGCATCTTCAAAACCTCAAGAGATCTGCAGAATATGGCATTCAAAGATGTTTTCTTAAATTAAGATTTTTTGATATTGAGACATGTCAGCTCCTGACAGCACCCCATATTCTACTCCAAGTAGAAGGTAAGCATCGAAGAATCTCCAGTGTGAGATGGTTGAATTATTGGCAAGTCTATCTCTTGGCAAGAAAAACCCCTTGCTTCAACTATAGACAGAATGCTGTCCAAAAAGGACAAAACTTGGAAGCAGTTAAGTCGACAGCCTAGCTCTGCCAAGACAGGGTAGGTAAGTCCTTCATAATTCCTGCTCTACTATCAATGTCTGTCAGAGAAACGGGGCCAAATGACTGAAGATCGATGCTGTAATGTATGGAGAGAAAATGGGAACTGTCCAGACAGCCACTGGTATGTCATTTCTCAGTTTTGGAAGATGTGGGCCCTGCACTTCCTATATAATCAGATATATTTATCCCGCTCAGGTCTCTGAGGTAGTTGAAAAATAGATAGCTAGAGTCTCATAGTTATTTTTTGAGTTGTTTAGGAAACAAGAGGGTGTTCTGGATCTAAGAAGATGTTTTTAAAATTGTGAGGCAAGTTAGTATGAAAGCTGAGTTAGATATAGAACTTTAAACTCATGGAGATGGTTAGATAGTAGAATGTTAAAGTCAGGTGCCAAATACATATAGACTGGACATTGGGAATGTATGCTAAGCCACATAACTCTCATAATTGTGGCCTATTTATTTCTGTTGTTTTGTATTGTGTTTATTGTTATAAGAGAAAGAACCATTGGTTGGACTGAAAGGGGTAGCTGTTTTTGGGGAAAGATCTACCTTAAACTAAAAAAAAAAAAAAAAAAAAAAAAAAGGTAGAGGATGGGGGGTTGAGGGGGAAGAAGGTGGAAGGGCGGGACAGGATGCATGAGTAGGGAGGGGATTGTGATTGATGTAACTTGAAGAAATAAAAAAGAAATTATAAAAAAGAAATATACATATAAAATTTCAAAAGAAAATAAAGGCATGGGCTAATACTGTCCTACTCAAATATTTTATTTTAGTTCCAAATTACTTCAACTCTTAGAGATTTAGGAAACCAATTTGAAATGCAGTAACCCTTAATTTGCTTACAACATTTTAAGTCTCTTGGCTGCAGTTTTAATACCAAACAACAAAAATATCCTTTATATATCAGAAAAAAACATATAAGCAGATATCCAAGAGTGTGTGAACAATGTGGCAAGCTGCAGTCTAACATACTAAACTTAAATTAAGACCACTTTTCCTTTCATTACAGTAAGGCAATTATGCCTTTGGTAAATTTTCATTTGGAATTTTTTTTTATATTTTTATACTTAGTAACCCCTTTTTAAAATTAATTTGATTTTTCATTTACCTATTGAACAGTCTCCTCCTTCCTCTCCTCCTAATCCTTCCCTCCCTTTCTCCCTTTCTCCCTTCCTCCCTTCCTCACTATTCCTCTTCTTAGTCCTCTCCTCCTCTTCAGATGAGGTGGGCAACCATATATCATATTCCATAAGTTCATCAGTCATGTGAAGACCAATAGCTTCGTCTTGTACTGGGGTTGATATGGCAGCCCATCTAGGGTAGGATGTTCCACTAAATTACAACAGGGTCCATGACTCACTGCTGGGTGGAGTTTTTCATAGGATAGTTATGCTATATTCCTATCTGCTTGGGACCGTTGGTTATAGAATGGTTGTCCTATGCTATATGGTTAATATCCACTTACAAGAGAATACATACCATGTGTATCTTTCTGAGTCTGAGTCAACTCACTTAGGATGAGCTTTTCTAGTTCCATCCATTTGTTTGCAAATTGCATGATTTCCTTGTTTCTGATAGCTCTGTAGTATTCCACTGTATATATGTACCAGTTTTTTTTGTTTTGTTTTGTTTTGTTTTAATCCATCCTTCAATTGAAGGACATCTGGGTTGTTTCTAGTTTCTGGCTATTACAAATAAAGCTGCTATGAACATTGTTGAGGAGATGTGCTTGTGGTTTGGTGGAGAACCTTTTGGATACATGTCCAAGAGAGTTTTGGCTGAGTCTTGAGATAGAACTATTTTCAGTTTTCTAGGATATCTCCAGATTGATTTCCAAAGTGGTTGTACAAGTTTGCATGCCTACCAGCAGTGGAGGAGGGTTCCCCTTTCTCCACAACCTTGCCAGCATGTGCTGTCATTTGAATTTTAGATCTTAGCCACTCTAACAGGTGTGAGAGTCTTGATTTGCATTTCCCTGATGACCAATGATGTTCAACATTTCTTCAAGTGCTTCTTGGCCTTTAGAGATTCCTCTTTTTTGAATTCGCAGTTTAGCTCTATACCACATTTTGATTGAGTTATTTGGTTTGTTGGTGTTTAATTACTTGAGTTTATTAACTTTTCTTAGCAAAGGGTAGAACTTCTTACCCAACTTCCTTCTCCATACTGGGGTTTTTGCCTTGTTTAAGCTTGCAGAGGTCGTGCGCATGTTGACAGAACACTGTGAGTGAAACCATGCAATGCAATAATTAAACAGAAATAAGACACCCTGAAACAAATTCTTCAAATAAGGAAAAAAAATAGAAGTTTAAAAATGTCTCATACATTATTGTATGCATGCCTGTTTGGATGATGATATAGAAGGCTCTGCAGAAAATGGGAGACAATTTGAATTACATATTCAAACCCTGTTTAATCAGCCATGAATTTAGTAATATGTTATGTGTACATATATAACCTATATTATCCTTTCTGTTTATTTGGTTGCCAAATATTAAAAATGTTAATATTTCTTTGAGTCTAATAAAGAAAAATTCAAATCTACCAATTAAGAAGAAAACCAAGATGTTTCCATTTGAAATGCAACACAATCTAACATCCTCTTTTCAATAAATTAACAAGCTATAAATATGAACCTAGACCCATTTTAGTGCATTATGTTAGCATATTAGAGACCAAGGGTTAAAGTTGATATCCAATGTTTAATTTACAAAACTTAAAGTTCTAGTCTGAAAACGTGCTCTAAACTTTTCTCAATATATGGAATATATGCAATAACTGAAAGGGAACAGAAATGCTTTTGTAAAACCATGTATACTAAATAAGTGGCAGGAAAAATATAGCAAAATATGTTGGAGTAGAGCAGATACATTATAACCAAAATTTAAGTCTTTTTTTAAAAGTCACACTTACTTATTCATTTTGCATTGCGCAAATGCCAGAGTGTGATCCAGAGGTAGAGAACAAGTTGTTGGAGATGGTTCAGTATCTCTGCTTCTACCTTGAGGGTCCTGGGAGTTGAGCTAAATTGCCAGACTTGCATGGTGGGCACATTTACCCACTGGGATATCTATGCTCACACTCGGAGTTTTTGTGTTTTGGGGGTTTTGATATTGTTGCTTTCTTGTTGTTTTTGTTGTTTGTTATTTTGTTTTTTTTTAATCTAAGAAATATTTTAATTGAAAAATTTCACAGATAGCAGGGAGATATTACTAGAAAATCCTACATGGGAAATGAAGGACAGCATCAAGAGATGACATTTGAGCATGTAAGGACAATATTCAAGAAAGAGAAAATTACAAAATAAGAGAAAATAGCTGGGAACTCCACATCGATTAGAAAATCTACTCAAAGAAATTCCAGGTCATTTCCACATACATGTGTAAAAGTATTTAGAGTACCAGTTATTTTTTCAGCTCCATTTTACTAATTTTGAAATGAAAATTAAAAAAATAAGAGAAGTGCTCTTTGGGGAAAGCAGGTACTTGTTTTTTGTTGCTTTGTGATGTAATTTAAGCCTTTTTGAAAAAGTACATTTTTAATTCTTGTATTTTCAAAATAACCATACTCCTAACAGGCTGTGTATTTAAATTAAAAATATGCAGCCCTTCCTTTTCCCCTTCTCCATTTTCCTTCTTATCTCCTTTCTTTTCCTTGGTGACTCCAACTTTTCTTATCTCATCTCCTTCTCTTCAGGGATCTAATTCCAGCATTCATTGCAAACAAGTTTTGCACAGTAACCAGTTCTACCTTTACAGTCTTCAGGCTCCAGCTTTATCCTTTATTTCCTTCTGATTATTCTAAAAGTCGTCTCACAATTCACTTGTCCATCTGGCTTTTGAAATTATAAGTTTTTCAGATCATTACTTACTTGAGAATATATTTGGGCTAGCTCATGAAATTATCGACACCAAGTCTATAAACCTCTTCCTCTTTGCTGAAATATTGTGTTCACACATGACATTAACTATTAGGATAGGCAAAACAGAAACCTCAGGGCCATGTCTGTCTATTTCACAACAGGGAGAGAACAAATCCTGCTGAGCTATAATGTGTTTATGTAGTTATCTGAAATCTGAGTTTGACTTTTCTCCCACTGACTTTCAATTCCTTCTGGGCAAATTTTGCCTCATAGCTATCTCATTCTCTAATACTTAAGAGAGGGGCAGGCTATGATGGTTGCTTAGTGGGAGTTCTTTGAAGAAGGAAATCAGTGAGGTAGAAGAAGGCAGTCCCTGCTGCAAGCTAAACCTGAAACTGTGACAGCCATTCAACCATCTCTGAAGAGTTGCATACAGCGTGGATATGATTAGCAACACACTTCTAACATGAAAAGTGTCTCTGAGTCTCACTCACCTTCCTAAGACGACAAACTGGAAATAGTTTTCCTCAGATATTTCTTCGCTTTCCAGATTTGAATGCATTTTCATTGTGACCTAGTCTAGTGTGTTAACACTGGATCTTTTGCACTTTAATTTTTTAATAAACATTTGAGGCTATTCATGTTTTCCCTCTGGCTTGCAAATGGCTTTACTGTGTCTGAGAGAATTAGTAAAAGCTCTGTAAAGGGTTGAAAAAAGCAGTCCTTCCTGATAACGAGGAAACTTATTTAGATAACACTTAGATTCCTTCCAAGTCTCATGTTGTTGACAAATGCATCAAATCTAACACTTCCCACAGTTGACTGTGAATTTCTATGTCCATACTATCATGCCTCTCCTGGTTATTTTCAACTTTATACTCTACAGATAATATCAACTCCAAACAAATAGTGTTTCATGTGTTTGAAAGTGCAGACTTCCATTTTGCTGTTTTAAAACTCATAGGTAATAGGAATAGTGTAAACACTATTAAGCTAAAATTGTTCTTTCATCTTTAGTCCTGAATTAATATTACATAAAAATACACGTGTGATAATAAGACTTCTAACAACGGAGTTGTTCATGCATGTATATGTGTTTAGGAGTGTCCCTTTGGAATTAAATTAAAACAGGGGATTGTCCCCAGAGACTAATGAATCTCCCTTGCTTTTCATCTCTAAATGGTCTATTACTCATCATCTAGGGGAAGGGTCTTGCAGATTTCTCCTATTCACATTGGCATTGTGCAGGCCTTATTTAGGTCATCATGTAGTTGAGATGTCATAGTGCTGCTTCTCTCTCTGTCATTATAGAAGATACTGTGTCTCTACAGATGTTCTGGTAGTATTGAATCACAGACCATGCAGGCTGGGTCCTTCTATCTCAATTAACTCATGGAAGGAAATCTCCCACAGACAAAACCATGAGGAGTGTATTCTTTGAGATTCCAGAATCTGTCAAGTTGAGAGTTGATATTAATTCTGTTGTCCATGATACTTCCTGAAACTTAGGTATATGGGTTGTTTAAATAGAGCTAGATCTATCAACTGGGATTGGGTTCCTCAAGACCACTTGATTTTGCTTTTTGGATTTTTTTTGCTTGTGTGTGTGTGTGTGTGTGTGTGTGTGTGTGTGTGTGTGTGTGTATGTATGTATGTGTGTTTGCTTGTCTTTTTCATTTTGACAAGTTGTAGATTTCTGTGATAGCTTTTTTTATTTATATAAGTACTTTATTTTTTTTCTTCAACTTACATCTCAGTCACAAACCCTTCCCTATTCCCCCTTCCTGTCCCACCCTTCCACCCTCTTCCCCCCCAACAGCTTCCCTTTTCAATCCAACAAATGGTTCTTTCTCTTATAACAGTAAATTCTATACAAAACAGCAGAATTAAATATGCTACATTTATGAGTTAAATGGCCCAGTATCCCTTCCCAATGTCCAGTTCATACATATTTGGCCCATGATTTTAACCTTCTACCTTCTAACCATCTCCATGAGTTTAAAGTTCTATAACTGACTTAGCTTTCATACTAACTTGCATCACTATTATAACCACCTTCTTAGATCTAGAATGCCCTCTTAATTCCTAAACAACTCAAAATTTAGCTGTGAGACTCAAGCTGTCTATTCTTCAACCACCTCAGAGAGCTGAGAAGGATAAATATATCTGATTATATAGGAAGTGCAGGGCCTGCAGCTTCCAATACTAAGAAATGACAAACCAGTGACTACCTGGACAGTTCCCATTTTCTCTCCATACATTCCAGCATCAGTCTTATTTTTAGCCACATTTGAATAGATCTTTGTATATTGATACAAAATTAAAGATAACGCTTCCTAATGGTATTTACCTAGAGATACTTAAAAATGAAATGTGAAGCTCTGGCCTCTTGATACCAACCGTCTTAAACTGTTTAGGATATTTAAGAAAAACAAAGTCCTAGTCATGCATGCATGTCACCTTGTTAGCTACTAGGACAGTCTATCACAGATATTCTCTAAGCTACTCAGTAATCAAGTTTTTAAGAGACAAGCAACATTTGCTTATCTAAATACAAGAGATAGATAGGGCATCTTCAAAAACCCCAAGAGATCTGCAGAATATGGCATTCAAAGATGTGGTCTTAAATTAAGATTTTTTTTTGATATCATGACATATCAGCTCCTGACAGCACCCCCTATTCTACTCCAAGTAGAAGATAAGCATCGAAGAATCTCCAGTGTGAGATGGTTGAATTAGTGGCAATCCTATCTCTTGGCATGTAAAAACTCCTTGCTTCAACTGCAGACAGACTGCTGTCCAAAAAGGACAAAACTTGGTAGCAGGGAAGTCGACAGCCTAGCTCTGCCAAGACAGGGTAGGTAAGTCCTTCATAATCCCTGCTCTACAATAAATGTCTGTCAGAGAAACAGGATCAAAAGGCTGAAGACTGATGCTGGAATGTGATAGCTTTTATATACTGCAAAAAGGAGTTTTTTTTTGCTGAGGGATGACAGGTATATTTTTCTGTGGGTAAATGAATAAGTATTTAAAAACAGTTAAAAATTATACTGGTTTAAGAAAGTGGCCAAGTGATGAGTTTAAAAGTGTGCACCATCACCACCCTGTTTTTTGTAACTATAGAATTTAAAAGACAACTAACTCTATAGTGATCTTCCTGTTTCTGCTGGAGTTAAAGGCATGGGCTAACACGGCCCTTCAGAAATATTTTACTGTAGCTCCAAATTACTTCACCTATTAGAGGTTTAGAAAACCAGGTTGAACTGTAGTAACCCTTAATTTACTTACAACTTTTAAAGCCTCTTAACTGCCTTTTTAAAGCCAAACAATATCCTTTGCATATAGGACACAAACTTAGAAGCTGATATTTAAGAGTGTGTGGCCTATATGGCACCCTACAGTCTAACTTTCTAACCTGAATTTAAGACCTTTTTTCACTGTATGCCAGTAGGACAAGTATGCATTTGGTAAATTTTCATTTGAGTATTTTATATTTTATTATAATTTTTAGCTTAGTTGGCCCCCCTCTTTAAAAAAAATATTTACTTTTTCAAGTTATCTCTTGAGCATAGTTTCCTCCCTCCTTTCCCCCCCCCCCCCCATTAATGACAAACCTGTTACTGGGCAAGAAAGATTCCTTGCTTCAACCATAAACAGAATGCTATCTGAAAAGGACAAAACTTGGGAGCAGGTAAGCCAACAGCCTAGCTCTGCCAAGAGAGGATAAGCAAACCCTTCACAATTCCTGCTTTACAATGAATGTCTGTCAGAGAATCGGGGCCAAAATGCTGAAGATAGATGCTCCAATCCATTGAGAGAAATTGGGGACTATCCAAGCAGCCAGTTGTCTGTCATTTCTCAGTTTTGGAACCTGCTGGCCCTGCACTTCCTGTATAATTAGATATATTTATCTTTCTTGGTTATTTAATGTGGTTGAAGACTATATAATTATAGTTGCATAGTTAAATTTTAAGTTGTTTAGGAATTAAAAGGATGTTCTAGGTCTAAGAATATGTTTTTTAAGTTGGTAATGCAAGTTAAGATGGAAACTGAGTTAGGTATAGAAATTTAAACTCATTAAGAGAGATAGATAGATAATAGAATATTAATATCAGTTGCCAAATATGTCTGGACTGGACATAGGGAATGTATGTTATACCTTATAATTTTCATAATTGAGGCCTAATTATTAAAAAAAGAATTATGAGTTCTGGGGAAAATGGAAGAGGGTAGATGAGTGGGCCCAGGAGGGGTTTAAGATGTGATAGAGATGTAACTTGAAGTAATCAATAAACATTTTTAAAAAGTGGCTAAATAAGGTTTTTCTTTAGGATCCATAACCTCACTACTCATAGTAGTTCCCCATGTTTACTGTTTTTATGTTTTTTGAAAGCCTATGGCTGAATTAAAGCTGTCTAGACATTGACAATGCTGAACTACTGAAATTAATTTACAATCTTGAGCAGTAGTAGAGAAAAAAATAGAACTGTTCATGAAAACCTGAAATAAATCATGCCCATGGGAGATAAACTCCCTGCTGAAAAACATCCCTTTAATTTTGATATTCCTCCACTAATGAAGATAATATTTGGAGAACCTAACTTGAGTTTTTCACAGGCTTTCTGAGATTAGTTCAGAGAGCAATCAAGAAAATGTTTTATCAGTGACACAAGGTAATGTATTAGGAAAGAATGAGAACTTTGGATTCCAACTTATAGGCTATGACTAATCATCCCACTGGCTACAATTAAAGATAATGGCATAACTCACTTGGAATATGGCTTTGGGGGAATAAATCCATCTAGTTCAACTAGTTATCATAAAGATTTAAATAACCTCATCAGAGGTCCAATGTTTTAATTAATATGAGCTTTCTGAGTCTAGACATGTCAACTATCATAGTTAATATTGACTACCAACTTGATATGTTCTAGAATCTCCAAAAAGCCACTCATATTTTGTCTGTGAGAATTTTCCTACCTTTAATTAATTGAGATAGGCAGACCCACTCTGCATTGTCTATGCTTCCATACTAAATACAAAGAAAAAAGTTAGCTGAGCACCAATATTTATCACTCTGCTTCTCAACAGCAGATGCATTATGAAATACTGACAGGTACCTGTCTTTACTGGTTGGACTGCAACCTTAAACTGTAAGCTAAAATAATTTCTCCATTGAGTTGCTTTTGTTAGGCCTTAGCCATAGCAATGAGAAAAGCACCAGCACACCATCATGGAGGCAGTTTGTGCACAAGAGCTTTCAAACCTTTCCTTTTGTGGGCAACTGCCAACTACAAAGATTCATTCTATCACACTTTTCTCTGGATGCTGTCACATGTGTTTTTTCATCTGGTTTGTATATCTATTTGTTATCATTTGGATTAATTTAGATGTAGAAATCAGAATATGGCAAAACAGAGTTTTGATGTGTATGGTACAACATTCTTTTTAAACCCTGGTATATGGATGAAAATAACACTGCGCAGACCTAGGCGAATGTAGTTTGATTTCAACACACTATATTTAAAACACTTCCTGATAGCAAAGTGTTACTTTACCTTGTCCAGCTTATATAATTACAACCTTAAATACCACAGAAGAGATAGCTGTTTAGAAATACAGTTTGCAAACTTTTGTTTTATCTGGGCAAACTTACTACAAAAAAAAATGAGCCGTAGAAAAAGATCATCATTTGAGATTTTCATACTTTTTTCTTTTTTCTTTTTTTCTATTTTATTTTATACATAGGTGCTAAAATAGATAGTATTATAGCATTTATTTATAAGAATTTCTTTTTTTAAATTTCTTCAAGTTACATCTCAATGGCAATCCCCTCCCTACTTCCCCCTCCAGTCCCACCCTCCCATCCTCAACCCCCCATCCTCTTCCCTTTTTTTTTAAGTTTAAGGTATATCTTATTTCCCCCAACAGTTTCCGATTTCAGTCCAACAAATAGCTCTTTCTCTTATAATAATAGATACAATACAAAACAACAGAGGTAATTAGGCCACAGTTATGATGGTTATATGGCTTAGCATACATTCCCAATGTCCAGTCCATATGTATTTGGCACCTGACTTTAACTTTCTACTATCTATCTCCATGAGTTTAAAGTTCTATATATAACTCAACATTCATACTAACTTGCAGCACAATTTTAAAAGCATCTTCCTAGATCTATAACACTCTCTTGACTCCTAAACAACTCAAATTTTAATTATGAGACTCTAGCTATCTGTTCTTCAACCACCTCAGAGACCTGAGAGGGATAAATATATCTGATTTTATAGGAAGTACAGGGCCTGCAGCTTCCAAAACTAAGAAATGACATAACAGTGGCTGCCTGGACAGTTCCCATTTCCTCTCCATACATTACAGCACCGATCTTCAGTCATTTGGCCCCATTTCTCTGACAGACAATGATTGTAGAGCAGGGGTTATGAAGGACTTGCCAACCCTGTCTTGGCAGAGCCAGACTGTCGACTTACCTGCTTCCAAGTTTTGTCCTTTTTGGACAGCATTCTGTCTACAGTTGCAGCAAGGGGCTTTTCCTACCAAGAGATAGGCTTGCGACTAATTCAATCATCTCCCACTGGAGATTCTTCGATGCTCATCTTCTACTTGGAGTAGAATAGGGGGTGCTGTCAGGAGTTGATATGTCTCGATATAAAAAAAAATCTAAAGTTAAGAAAACATCTTTGAATGCCTGAGATCAACAATCAATAAATGGGACCTCATGAAACTTAAAAGCTTCTGTAAGGCAAAAGACACTGTCATTCAAACAAAACAGCAGCCTACAGACTGGGAGAAAATCTTCACCAACCCCACATCTGACAGAGGGCTAATATCTAAAATCTACAAAGAACTCAAGAAATTAAATGCCAAGAAACCAAATAATCCAATCAAAAATGGGGGATGGAGCTAAATAGAGAATTCATAAAGGAGGAATCCCTAATGGCTGAGACACTTGAAGAAATGCTCAACATCCTTAATCATCAGAGAAATGCAACTCAAGACAACACTGAGATTCCATCTCACACCTGTCAGAATGGCTAAGATCAAAAGCTCAAATGACAGCACATTCTGGCCAGGGTGTGGAGAAAGGGGAACCCTACTCCATTGCTGGTGGGAGTGCAGGCTTCTGCAACTACTATGGAGGTAAGTCTGGTGATATCTTAGAAAACTTGGAATAGCTTTGCCTCAGGACCCAGCCATATCACTTCTGGGTATACACCCAAATGTCTCCTCATGGAATCATAAGGAAGTTTCCTCATCTATGTTCATAGCAGCCTTTTTTGTAATAGCTAGAAACTGGAAACAACCCAGATGTCCCTCAAATGAAGAATGGGTTAAAAAACTGTGGTACATCTACACAATGGAATATTATTCAGCTCTCAGGAACAATAAAATTATGCAATTTGCAGCCAAATGGATGGAACTAGAAAAGCTCATCCTGAGTGAGGTAACCCGGACTCAGAAGGATGCATATGGCATATATTCACTCACAGTAGGATTTTAGCTATATAGTAGAGGATATCAATACTACAACTAACACACCAAAGGGAACATGAACATAGAGTTTTTATTTTTTATTTTTATTTTTATTTTTTTCTATTTTTTATTCTTTTTTATCCATTTGTCTGCTTATTGGTTTGTTTGTTTTTTGGCTCTCTCTCCCGGGCAGTGAGACACTTTTCACTTGTGGTACTGCCTCCTAGACCCCCAATGAATGAGGAGGCTCTTGGCCCTCATACGACCTCTGAACTGAGATGAGGGATGGTTATATAGGGACACCCCACCCCAGAGAAATGGGATGGAAGGGTTAGGGGGTAAAGAAAAAAAATGAAATGTGAAGTTTCGGCCTTTTGCTACTAATTGTCATAAACTGTTTAGGATCATTAAGAAATGCAAACTAATAGTCATGCAAGCCGGTCATTGTGTTAGAAACTATGACAGTCTATTATAGTTACTTGCTAAGCTAATCAGAAATAAAGCTGCTAAGAGACAAGCAACATCTGCTTATCCTAATATAAGAGATAGATAAGACCTCTTCAAAAACCTCAAGAGATCTGCAGAATATGGATTTTCATACTTTTTATAGGGATTTCTATGACCTGGTGTTGTCTTCCCTTTCTAATTGATTGCTAATTGTCCAATTATTATTCACTTTCTGTACTCATATTAGGCCACTTCACATGGAAAAGACTTAACATATTTTTTAAAATGTTCCTGTGACTACTACAACAATAAACACACACACACACACACACACACACACACACACACACACACACACACAGAGAGAGAGAGCGAGAGAGAGAGAGAGAGAGAGAGAATAGAAATGTATTTCTCACATCCCTTGAGTCTGGTAAGACCAAGTCCAAGGTGCTAGCAGATAAAGTTTCTGATCTAGGAGCCTCCCTGCTTCAAATCTAGTGCCTGATACTGCATCCACACAGAGCAGAAGAGCCCACACTACTTACTTTGATAGATAGGAAAGGGGTGGGAAGCTCTTAAGAGCTCTACCTCTCAATACTATAGTATTAGGGTTGAATTTCCTTCAAGTTAATTTTGGAGTCACACAAACATGGAAGTCATAGCAAACCTTCCATTATTATTTTAGTTTTTGCATTAAATTATCACAACACATAGCTGTTTTGTCTCAATAACATTTACTTCTTCATTATTTAGTTATAGAATGGAGAATATACTTTAGAAAAATGAAAGTCAAGCTAACAGCATTTCTGAGCTGTAATAGTAGCAGGGAATGGCCTGTGGCTGTGTTCAGACTAATGAGAACCAGGCAGAAACGTCTGGGATCTGGAAGAAGCCCAGGCTAAGCAAGGACATGGGTTCTAGCCCTTTTTTACTTTTGTTCTCCTAGCCTTCTAGATGATAGACACTAGCTCTCTAACCTCTCTGCAATCACAAAGGAACCTTCTAAATGGTAGCTTTATGGAAGTAATGAAGCAGAATATACAGGGATTGGGTTGCCCTGGAACTGTTGAATCACTCTTTTTTTTCAGGTTATTTGTTGTAAGGCAGAGAAACTACTATAAAATAAAGGTAGTTTTAAATGAAGTATCAAACTACAACTGCTATCATGGTCATTTATTAGGGAAAATCTGGTGTAAAAAATTCAAAAAAGCAAAACAATACACAAAAAAGGCAAACAAATATTGGTTATTGGGATTTAGGATAGTGATTTCTACAGAAAATTATCAATTGCTTTTTATTTATTTATTTATTCATTTTGCATCCAGAACACAGCCCTCCTCTCCACCCATTCTCACCCTGCCATCCTCTTCCCCCTTTTCGCTCCTCTTCTCCTTCCTGTTCTCAGAAAAGGAGAACCCCATCATTTCACCCCTGCTCTTCAAGTTCCATCAAGATTAAGAGCATCCTTTTACACTGAGGCCACCCAAGGCAGCCCAGCTAGGGTAAAGTGATTCACAAATGCACAAGAAATCATGTTATAGTCAGCCCCCACTCCACTTGCTAGGGGATCTACATCATGACCAAGCTGCCTATCAGCTATATATGGGTAGTCCATGCATGCTTTTTTGATTGGTGCTTCAGTCTCCGTAGTACCCATGGTCCTAGGTTAATTGACTCTGTGGTTCTTCTTGTGGAATTTCTGTCCCTTTCAGATCCCCCTGTTCTTCCTCAGACTCTACTAGAAGATTCTACAAGCTCCACCCAGTGTTTGGTTGTGTGTCTCAGCATCTGTTTCAAACCACCACTGGGTGGAGCCTCTCAGCGGTTCGTTATGTTTGGTACCTGTCTTTGAACATAGGAGACTATCATTAATAGTGTCAGGAGTTGGCTCTCTCCCACGGGTCTCAAGTTGTGTCAGTCATTTTGTTAGCCATTCCCTTAATCTGCTCCATCTTTATACCTGTACACTTTGTATGAAAAGTAAATTATGGGTTGAAGGTTTTGTGAGAGGTTTGGGGTCCCTCTCCCTGCACTAGAAGTCCTGCCAGGGTAGGAGGTGGCCACTTCCATCCCCATGTCCTCTGCTGTTAGGAGTCTCAGCTAAGGTCACCCCCATATCCTCCTAGGAGCATACACTTTCGTGGGTCTCCCACTTGTTTCAGAAGTGCCCCTACCCACATAGAAACTTCTCAAGTCTACCACAATTAGTTGATAATTAACAAATTTCATTCACTGTATAATTATAGGTCTTAGTCACATGGAGCATGCTTCTTTTTTGTCCCTATCAACAACTAAGAAAATACAGACATTGATCTTTTGGTTGTTTGGGGTAATTCCCCAAACTAGTATTATTTCCTCTAAATTTTCATAAAACCCTAATATATATCCCATGTATATGTACATTAAAGAAAGACAGAGTGGGATCACAAGCTAAAAGAATGCAATTCCAGATACACCTCAGGAGATTCTGCAGCACAAGCAATTGTTTATATTCTGGAATTCTGCCTCAGACAATAAGCTCTTCTTATAGTTTTCTTCATGAAACAATCTTAATATGCTCTACACTTGGATTCAAGCTGCTGTTATGAAATTTCTCAAACATTATGTTGAGTATGTAATCCTGGTCCAATATAATTTTGATGCTTTTCTTCCTTTTCTCTGTTGTTTGTTGTTTTGTTTTGTTTCCCAGAACATTCTGGCCTATAACTCAATATTTATAATGAGGACATATTTAACCGCTAGTCTTCCTGCCACTCTATGTATTATTGAGGATCAAATGCAGAACCTTGTGAATCCTAAGAAAGTTCTTTGCTAACTGAGATTCACTCCAGGTCCATATTCAGTATCTTTTGTTTTCTAGATATTGAGAGAAAATGGGAGCTGTCCAGGCAGCCACTGGTATGTCATTTTTTAGTTTTGGAAGCTGCAGGTCCTGCACTTCCTATATAATCAGATATATTTATCCCTCTCAGGTCTCTGAGGTGGTTGAAGAATAGATAGCTAGAGTCTCATAGTTAAATTTTGAGTTGTTTAGGAATCAAGAGGGTGTTCTGGATCTAAGAAGATATTTTTAAAATTATGAGGCAAGTTAGTATGAAAGCTGAGTTAGATAGAGAACTTTAAACTCATGGAGATGGTTAGATAGTAGAATGTTAAAGTCAGGTGCCAAATACATATGGACTGGACATTGGGAATATATG